>LR738551.1:29327186-29484162 GCA_902685375.1 Neostethus bicornis | reverse complement strand
CCTAACCCTAACCCTAACCCTAACCCTAACCCTAACCCTAACCCTAACCCTAACCCTAACCCTAACCCTAACCCTAACCCTAACCCTAACCCTAACCCTAACCCTAACCCTAACCCTAACCCTAACCCTAACCCTAACCCTAACCCTAACCCTAACCCTAACCCTAACCCTAACCCTAACCCTAACCCTAACCCTAACCCTAACCCTAACCCTAACCCTAACCCTAACCCTAACCCTAACCCTAACCCTAACCCTAACCCTAACCCTAACCCTAACCCTAACCCTAACCCTAACCCTAACCCTAACCCTAACCCTAACCCTAACCCTAACCCTAACCCTAACCCTAACCCTAACCCTAACCCTAACCCTAACCCTAACCCTAACCCTAACCCTAACCCTAACCCTAACCCTAACCCTAACCCTAACCCTAACCCTAACCCTAACCCTAACCCTAACCCTAACCCTAACCCTAACCCTAACCCTAACCCTAACCCTAACCCTAACCCTAACCCTAACCTAACCCTAACCCTAACCCTAACCCTAACCCTAACCCTAACCCTAACCCTAACCCTAACCCTAACCCTAACCCTAACCCTAACCCTAACCCTAACCCTAACCCTAACCCTAACCCTAACCCTAACCCTAACCCTAACCCTAACCCTAACCCTAACCCTAACCCTAACCCTAACCCTAACCCTAACCCTAACCCTAACCCTAACCCTAACCCTAACCCTAACCCTAACCCTAACCCTAACCCTAACCCTAACCCTAACCCTAACCCTAACCCTAACCCTAACCCTAACCCTAACCCTAACCCTAACCCTAACCCTAACCCTAACCCTAACCCTAACCCTAACCCTAACCCTAACCCTAACCCTAACCCTAACCCTAACCCTAACCCTAACCCTAACCCTAAACCTAAACCTAACCCTAAACCTAACCCTAAACCCTAACCCTAACCCTAACCCTAACCCTAACCCTAACCCTAACCCTAACCCTAACCCTAACCCTAACCCTAACCTAACCCTAACCCTAACCCTAACCCTAACCCTAACCCTAACCCTAACCCTAACCCTAACCCTCTAACCCTAACCCTAACCCTAACCCTAACCCTAACCCCTAACCCTAACCCTAACCCTAACCCTAACCCTAACCCTAACCCTAACCCTAACCAACCCTAAACCCTAACCCTAACCCTAACCCTAACCCTAACCCTAACCCTAACCCTAACCTTGCCTAAACCTAACCAATTCGTAAAATTTGCCTAAACCTAACCAATTCGTGAAACTTGCCTAAACCTAACCAATTCGTGAAACTTGCCTAACCCTAACAATCCTACTTAAAATTGCCTAAACTTAACCACTCTATTTAAGTTCACCTAACATGTAATGATGACTGAACTAGCCCTAACCCAGATTGATTACCCTAACCTTAACCTTTTCTCTTTAGTATGCCTAAACCTAACCAAACTATATAAACATACCTAAACTCAACCATAGATTTTATTATATCTGATTCGGTCACAACTAATTGAATATCTTAAACAATTCCCCTAAATGTTCCTAAACTTAATCACCTTAATTAAACATCATCCTACCGAGACACAATTTTTTTTCTCTCTTTATCTCTCTCTCCCCTTGTTTTCCCCCCCTTTTTTCATCTTTATTTCCTTCCTCTCCCTCTCTCAATCTATCTTCCATTTCTCGGTGGATGGTTCTGGTAATGCTAATCCAAGCACAGACCGGAGGGATCTTATTGGGTCTCTCCATTACGGTCGCCGGACCATAATCCACCACTCCTTCACACTTGTGACTGTTCCGTTCCTTTTAACAAAGCACGGTTCCGACTGAGCGCTAGAGTTAGTTTTGTTATTGGTTCTGGTTCACCACAAAGTCTTTGAATGGGTTACAATCGGTTGCCAAAACCCAAAAAAATTCTCTCTCTCTCTCTCTCTCTCTCTCTCTCTCTCTCTCTCTCTCTGTCTTTTTTTCTCTCTCTCCTTTATTTTTCACACTTGTGACTGATCTGTTCCTGATAATAAAGCACGGTTCCGACTGAGCGCTAAAGTTAGCTTTGTTACTGGTTCTGGATCACCACAAAGTCTTTGAATGGGTCACAGTCGGCTACCGGAACATTAGGCGACATGCGTCGGCCAGTGCCTCCCACACTTCGATAACCTATACCAAACTATACGGCTGGTGATTCTGTGTAGGGGTTATCGTCGATATAGCAATCTTACCTAACCCTAACCCTAACCCTAACCCAACCCTAACCCAACCTTAACCCTAACCCTAACCCTAACCCTCACCCTAACCCTCACCCTAACCCTCACCCTCACCCTCACCCTAACCCTAACCCATAATGTCAAACCCACTCAAAATAAACCTAATCCTAAGACCATAACCAGAATGACGGACACACTCTCCTCAATGATCAGACCTGCAGACCCAACTGAAACCACCACACAAAGAATACAAGCCAACGCAAGAAACTGGAGAGATGAAACCTTACACATCCTTACTGACCATTACACAGACCAACTACGAGAACTAATGACTGACCTCAAACCCTTACTCACTACTGACTGGAAAACCCCTTTTGCAGTTGCAACCCGTTGGGCCAAAAGAAGCCATCCCAGACTGACCAGCGAAACCCTAGACTACACTACCAATCTCATCCGTAACAGCACGAGACAAAAAGGAGGACTTCCACACAACTCGGACCCGACGCCTCTTCCACAGAGACCTTTACCCAGACCCAGGACCCGAAACATCTCAACCAGACCGACGGAATTGGAACAAATCCTAGAACATCCTCAAACCAGACCACACCGAACATCATCACAACACAGAGAAATAGAACAGCTAGCAGATCAAACATATGTCAGCATATCAATGTCGGAAATAGAAACTTTCATGACAGATCTCCAGGAACCAGGACCTTCACATCAAACAGATCAAGAAGAACTACAGGATCTCCTCACCCCAAACAATCAGGACCTCATACATCTGGATGAAACGGTGATTCCCAGATGACATCCCAATACCAACAGAAAAAAGGAAACATGGACTTTAACCCCCACAAAAACTAATCTCATCTTTGGAGATTCCAATATAGCCCAATTCCCAGAAATTACTCACCCCAACCTTCAAATCGAAGCATACCCAGGAGCACATTTTCGCCATGCACAGAACCTTTTACAAAAATGCCAACCCCCAGAAGATCTACAAGTTGAAAATATCATTCTAGCCTTCGGGATCAACAGCAGGAGCAACAATACAAAGGAAACTACAATTAAAAATCTACAAGCCGCAATACGTGAAGCCAAGAAAAAATTCCCCCAAGCGGAAGTTGGAATACCCTTAATCAATTACTCCCCTCACCTTCCAGATGAAGAAAAAGAAAACTTGGATCTTCTAAACCCCTTTCCCTTCTTTCACCCAGTAAATTCCAAACAGCAAGTGATAACATTCACTGGACCCCCACTACAGCAAAAACTATCCTGCACTCTTGGCTCCAACAGTTAAACTTACAAACCCCCACAAACTAAATTCAGCGGGGAATCTTCAGCCCACAACTCCACCTCAGGTCATTTTACTTTCCACTAAATACCAACTATCAACCCCACAAACCTCTCTACTCAACAAAGGACTTTCTTTCATACCTACCTTCAAATTACACAAAAACTACAAACAAGAACTCACACAAGATATCAATACTTACCATCGGAGAATTAAATTGAACTCCTTCTTTCAGGACACACAAAAGGATCATCCAATCCCCTTCGTCTCCTCATCTACCTGGATCCCTCCGATGGCCGACTTGCCGTTGGAAATCTGGAAAACAATAGAGAAGGACAAAAAATTACTCCAAGAACACCACCCTACCCATTCCATATCCCACAACATAACACAAGAAGAAATTATTGCAATACAAGAACTACAGGATAATAACAACATCATCATTAAACCAGCGGACAAAGGAACAGCTATAGTCATCATGGACAAAGATCAATATATTTTTGAGGCACTTCGTCAACTTGAGGATGCCAGATACTACCAGAAACTCACCACCCCTCTTTACCACGATACCAAACAGTTAATTACTACCATCGTTACATCCCTCAAGGACCAAAAATTCATCAACAAAAAACAAAGCCAATATTTACAAGGCCCCACAGAACCCAGACCCAGAAAATTTTACATCCTCCCCAAGATCCATAAACCCCCGACCACCTGGACCATACCTCACCACATCCCCCCCGGACGACCCATAGTATCAGATTGCAATAGTGAATCATACAGATCGGCGGAATTTCTCGACTTCTACTTAACTCCCCTCTCCATACTCCATCCATCTTACATCCGGGATACTTTTGTTTATTTGTTTATTTGTTTATTTGTTAGATCCCCATTAGCATCAGCAGCGAACTGCGTCAGCTACTCTTCCTGGGGTCAAATTAAATTTCAAATATTACAATTAACAAATTAAATCACATTCATGTAGTACAATGAACCTACTTCAAAACAGTTTACATTTCTTATAAAAACACAAATATCCAAAGAAGAAACATAACACTTTACAACAACAGCAAGACAGCAATATCACATGAGATCATAGTTTGGTTGATGATAGTACCTTTTAAGTTGTTTTTTGAAGCTATAAGCACTGCTTAGTTCTCTTATATTCTGTGATAAATGATTCCACTCCTGCATAGCTCTAAACATGACTGTGCGTTGGCTCTGTGTAGTTTTACACTTTGGTAAAGTGAAGCACTGCCCTTCTGAATGTCTTGTGGAATAAAAATGTGTGTTTTTACTGAAAGGCAGTTTCTGGTAGAAGATCAATGGTGTTTGAGTTGTTATAATATTTCTTAAAAAGTTAACTTTGGTATATAACCATCGATCCTTTACAAACAGCCATGAGAGTTGTGAATGCATTTTGGCCACACTTGTTCTAAAAACACACTTTAGAGCCACACGAGCTGCTTTGTTTTGCACCAGCTGTAATTTCTTGATATTATTCAACGAGGTGTTTGACCACACAACTGCACAATAATCCAAATGAGACAATACTAGACTTTGAATAATACCTGGAGTAATTTGCTTTGTCAAGTATTTTGAACATCGTTTTATGACTGCTAGACTACGTCCCATTTTAGAGACCACACTGTTTACCTGACGATCCCAGGACAGAGTAGAATCTATCCAGACTCCTAAGAGCTTTACCTCCTTCATTTGCTTCACTGTTGTTTTCTTTATGGAGAGGTTTAATTGAGGTTTAAGTCTTAGAGAATGCTTGGTACCAATAACTATACTCGTTGTTTTCTCAACATTCAAAATTAGTTTATTATCTTCAACCCAGCTTACTATTTTTTGAAGTTCCACCTCTAGATTTGCTCTTACTTCACTGATCAGTTTACCTGACAGGTAAATTGTTGTATCGTCAGCAAACATTGAAACATGTGCTTTGTCTAACACTGATGGTAAATCATTAGTAAATATTGTGTACAAAAGTGGCCCTAGGCAGCTGCCTTGAGGCACACCATGTCTTACATTTAGAATGTCTGACTGACAGCCATTATAGTACACTAGTTGTTTTCGGTCGTGTAAGTAACTTCTGATGAACTGTACCGCAGGTTTTTCAAAGCCATAACATTCCAGTTTTTCTAATAACATTTTATGATCTATTAGATCAAAGGCAGCTGTAAAGTCCAATAGCACAGCTCCTATTATATTGCCTTTGTCCATTTCCCACAACCAGTCCTCGCTCATTTGGGTTAATGCAGTCGCTGTTGAATGTTTTTTCCTGTAAGCATGCTGATAATTAGTTATTAGGTTGTTTTCATTAAAATATGAGTTAATCTGTTCATACATGATTTTCTCCATGATCTTACTAAGAATTGGGAGTAAACTAATTGGTCGACAGTTTGTTTCTGTAAATGGCATATTTTTGTTTTTAAGCAAAGGTATAATTTTAGATACTTTCCAAGCGGACAAAAAAATATTTTGATTAAAGCATTGATTAATAAGATGAGTAATAGCAGGTGCAATTAGTGACGCTATTGGTTTTAGCAGGCGACCATTCAATTCATCCACCCCTGGAGGTTTGTCTTTGTACATCAGTAAAAGTTGTTCAACTTCTGAAACGCTTATATTTTTAAAGTTAAAATGACACTTTTTCCTTTCCATTATTTGGTTTATAGCTCTATATTCTTTCTTTCCTTGTTTCTGTGGAAAAGTATTCCTGAGTGTGTCTATTTTTCCGAGAAAGTATGTATTTAAATGATCAGCAATTTCACGAGGTTGTGCTAAAAATCCCTGTTTAGTTTCCAAAAATAGTGGAGTTGCTGTGTTACCATAAAGAAGAGAGTTTAAGCTTTTCCATAGCTGTTTACCATCACTAGAATTGCTCAGTTTGTCATGATAATATGCTCTTTTCTTTTTATTTTTTTCTCTAACCACACAATTTCTAAGTCTACGGTATATTTGCATGTCTGACTGACATCCAGATCGTATCGCTTTCAGTTTAGCCTTATCTCTATCCTTCATTTGATTTTTTAAGTTTTCATCTAACCACGGACTATTTGAATTGCTTACCGTATATTTTCTAATAGGGGCACAATTATTTACAATTTGTGTTAATAATTTATCAAATATGTGAAACGCTTTTTCAGGGTCTTTTTCTTTAAGAACTACAGACAAGTTCATTTGTTTTATTTCTTCCACATAGTTGTCAAGATTAAAGCCTTTAAATGATCTTTTCCTTATGATTTTAGGACCATTTTTAGGAATTTTAGCTTTCCTGCTTATGGTAATCAGATTGTGATCACTAAAGCCGACAGGAGTGGAAGTAATGTCAGAACATAAATGTGGCATATTAGTAAAAATATGGTCAATACATGTGGCTACTTTGATACCATCATTTTTAACGCTGACTCTGGTGGGCTCACACATCATTTGTGTCAGACCATAGGCAGCTGACCAAGTCATCAGCCTTATTTTCATTGGACAGTTTGAATTCCAGTCGATGTTCAAGTCTCCTAATAAGTAAATTTCAAAATTTGTATTAGTTACATAATCAAGCATTTGGCAGATATTATCTAAGTACTGTTTACGTGTGTTTGGTGGCCTATAGCAGCACCCAATGAGTATTGGCTTAAGATATTTTACATGAATCTGAACCCAAATAGATTCAGTTGTATCAAACATTAGATCATGCCTTACTTTAACTGGTAGGTGACTCCGAACATATATTGCGACTCCTCCTCCATGTGCGTTTCTGTCTTTACGAAATATGTTATATCCTTTCATTGTTATAGCATTATCTTCAAAAGTAGAGTCTAAATGAGTTTCTGTTACTGCAAGCACTTGGAAATTATGTAAACTTGCTAAATGTTCCAATTCAGTTAGTTTGTTACGTAAGCTACATACATTTATGTGTGCTATTTTTACCATTTTTGTAAAAGTTTATCTTAAGTAAGTGTTGTTTTGTGTTAACATGATTAAGAATTTCATGATTAGAGTTTTCAATCCAATGTGAAGTTTTATTCATCTGTATTTGTCCAAGTCTTTCAACTCCCTAATAACCATCACTCCAGATTCTTCATTTCGTCTTAACATTACCTTACAATTTCTAGTCCAAGTTGCTAGAATTTTATTTTGTTTTCTAAGAACTCGTGCCTGTCTGGCGATTTCAGCATTTTTCTGAGTTAGGTGCTCATTTAAGAACACCCCAGTTCCCTTCAGCTTCTTTGCCTGCCGAAGCAGTTCAACCTTATGTTTCCTGTTCCAGAACCGAACAATTATTGCAGGTTTCGCTGTTCCATCCTTCCTTGGGAGTGTATGGCAAGACTCAATAAAATTTCTCTGCATGCTCATGTTTTTACTTTCAAAAAAATTTAGCACTCGCTCCTCCAAAGTTTCCAACTCTCTAGTAGGAGCATCCTCTCCATTCCCTTCAGCCATCACAGCTCGCGCATACGTCCTGTATTTTGTTTCCAGTCCGTGAATGATCAAATCATTGATTCTAGAGTACTGTTCAAGGTCATCAACTCTCTTTTCCAAGTTCTCAATTGTTTTGTCTTTTTCTTTTATGATATTCTTGAGATCTCTCACTTCATTTACTAATTTTTGAAGTAGATCCTGTTGTGTCACCACTTTTGTTAGTTCACTTGTGATGAAATTTAGAGATTTCTTTATTTCATCCAGCTCTTCATCAATTGCCGATTTTTTCGGTGGCATTTTTCAAGGTTTTATGGATTTTACTCACAAGCAACCATGCGTCGGTGTTAGTAGCTGAAGACCTGTAGCAGCAGCAGCGTTAGCCGAGCTCCAGCAGCACCCAGCCTCTCCCCACAGCTCACAGAGCTATAGCAGCAGCAGCAGTGTTAGCAGAGCTCCAGCAGCACCCAGCCTCTCCCCACAGCTCACAGAGCTATAGCAGCAGCAGCAGTGTTAGCAGAGCTCCAGCAGCACCCAGCCTCTCCCCACAGCTCACAGAGCTATAGCAGCAGCAGCAGCAGTGTTAGCAGAGCTCCAGCAGCACCCCTTTATACCACTTTATAGAAATCATATCATCACTCTACATTCCAACGGACAGCCTTCTCTTCACTATGGACGTGGATAACCTTTACACAAACATCCCAATAAACAACGGTCTACAGATCATCCAAGAAACCCTCCAGCGGCATCCTGACCCCAAAAGACCGGACAATCACATTCTACAACTACTCACAATAAACCTTACCAGAAATGATTTCATCTTCAATAATCAATATTACCTGCAGATTGAAGGCACAGCCATGGGGAAGAAGTTTGCGCCAGCCTACGCTAACCTCTACATGACGAATTGGGAACAACAAGCCTTACGCAAGTGTAACAAACAACCACTCTGTTACTACAGGTATTTAGACGACATCTGGGGTATCTGGACCCATACACAACAGGACTTTTTGGACTTCATCCACATCCTCAACTCACATGATCCATCCATAACCCTCAAACACAGCTCAAATCCATACACGATAGACTTTCTAGACGTCACAACCTTCAAAGGCCCTCAGTTCACTCTCACACACACCCTAGACACTAAAGTATTTTTTAAACCGACGGACACACACGCCCTTCTTCATAAGACCAGTTTCCACCCACCCCATACATTTCAAAGCATCGTTAAATCGCAACTTCTCCGCTTCTCTAGGATCTGCAGCAGACCATCGGACCTCCATCAAGCCACCACAATCCTCTTTAAATCCCTTCGCCAGAGAGGCTATTCAAGATCATTCCTCCGCAGATGCTGGAAAATATTCAAACAACCCAAAAACACCACAACAGGTACCCGCATTCCACTATCACTTAAATACTTCCCTTCTCACCAACAGCTGGCCAAGAAGATTCGGTATAACTTCAGAACCTTCAATAAATCAGATACCACCATCATCACAGCCTACCGACGCCATAGGAACCTCAAAGATCTTCTAGTCAAGGCATCACTACCCCCAGACCAACCCCTTTCCTCACCCTAACCAACTCCCTTGGACCTGAACTCAACCACAACCCTGCTTAAACCCACCTTGTGCCTCATCCTAACCACTCCTTTCATCCATCCCCATTGGATTACACCCGGACCCTATTCTTACTCAACATCCATCCCTTGCCTCATCCCAACCAGCTCCCTTGGACAGACACCTAACCTTAACCCTACCGGAAAAACTGGACTACACCCCACCTAATTTTTCCCCCACCCCTCTCCAAGCCAACCCCTTGCCTTACCCTAACCAGTCCCCCTGGACGGATACCTAACCTCAATATGAGTGAGAGGAAAACCGGATTATACCCTCCTCATCACCCTTACCCCTCTTCACCCAACCATCACTCAACTGACCACACAATTGACCACAGCATTTTACTTCAAAGATTAGAATATGACTTAGGGATCAGAGGAGCAGCTCTTCAATGGTTTAAATCTTATTTATCTGATAGATACCAGTTTGTTCATGTAAATGATCAGTCCTCTACTTCTACCAAAGTTAGTTTTGGTGTGCCTCAGGGCTCAGTTCTTGGACCTATTCTGTTCATGCTCTACATGCTGCCTCTGGGAAACATAATCAGAAAACACAGTATTAATTTTCACTGTTACGCAGATGATACACAATTGTACTTATCAGTCAAACCTGACCAGAGTGACCATATAGAAAAACTTAATACCTGTATCAGGGACATAAAGACTTGGATGACAATCAATTATCTCCTTTTAAACTCAGATAAGACTGAAGTTATTGTAGTAGGTCCTAAAAATCTGAGAGATGTTTTTACTGACCAAGCAGTCTTCTTCGACGAAGTAACTGTGGCCTCTGACCTCACCGTTAGAAACCTAGGAGTTTTATTTGATCCAGATTTATCATTTAAAGCTCACATAGCACAGACTTGTAAAACTGCATTCTTTCACCTTCGCAACATTTCTAGAATCCGAAATATCTTATGTAAAAGTGATGCTGAAAAACTCATCCATGCATTTGTTACATCGAGATTGGATTATTGTAACGCTTTGCTCGTAGCATGCCCTAAGTCTTCCCTAAAAAGTCTTCAGCTGGTTCAAAATGCAGCAGCACGACTATTAGCAGGAACTCATAGAAGAGATCATATTACTCCCGTGCTAGCGTCTCTCCATTGGCTTCCTATTGAGTTTAGGATCAAGTTTAAAATCATCTTACTAACCTACAAGGCCCTAAACGGCATGGCTCCATCTTACATTAGTGAACTTATAGTACCTTATCAACCAAGCAGAACACTCCGCTCACAAAATGCAGGGCTGTTGGTGGTTCCTAGGATTTCAAAAAGTACGGTTGGAGGTAGAGCCTTTAGCTACCAAGCTCCAGTTTTATGGAATAAGCTCCCAGCTCAAGTGAGAGTGGCAGACAGTGTTCTTACATTTAAAGGGAGGCTTAAAGCATTCCTGTTTGAACAAGCTTATCAACAGGCCAGATAGAAACAGTTTCATTTAGCTGATATAATTAATAGTTGGCTGCTAGATAGTAAAAGCTGGGGAAAGTATGGTACATTGGGGTTCTGTCCTCTAATTCTATCTACTATTCTCTGCCAGACTGTCTTGGCTCTTTCCCCCTACCCCCTACTCTAACCCTCTACCCTAAACCCCTGGCTTTCTATCTCATTCATTGTTCTAAATTGTCTGTTTATTTTAGAATTACACTGCTAGTTGGTACAATACAATTCACATGTTGTCCACCTCTCTCCCTCCTCTCTGGGAGAGAGCCCCATCCAGGACTCTGCGTTCCTGTCCTGGGCATGGCCACACCGAGGAGACCTCCGCGCTTCTTCATCCCCGCTCCATCAGGACGAAATCCATCTACTCATCTCTGCCGTGGGCATCGCTGGGCTGAGGAGTCTCCCGTGTCTCCTTCAGGATGAAGAACATCTACTCATCCCCGTACTGGACATCTCCGGGCTGAGGAGTCCCCCGTGTTTCCATCAGCATGAAGAACATCTACTCATCCCCGTACTGGACATCTCCGGGCTGAGGAGTCCCCAGTGTTTCCATCAGGATGAAGAACATCTACTCATCCCCGTACTTGACATCTCCGGGCTAAAGAGCCCCCCGTGTTTCCATCAGGATGAAGAACATTTATTGACTTCTTTAGATATTTAGCTGTAGATTAGAATAAGCTAATATTTAAACAATAATCTTTGACACATTGTTTGCTCGTCCCGGGGGAGGGATCTCTCTTTCACGTGGATCCCCATGAGGTTTCTTATTTTTTCCCCACTGATGGGTTTTTTAGGAGTTTTTCCTCACCGAGAAGGAGAGTCTAAGTGCATTAATGTGCTAGTCTTGTTTAGTTAGCATTTGTTAGTTATTTTTCTTGTTGTGTATTTGTGTTAATACATTCCTCTTTTTCTTGTGAAGCCCATTGAGACGGACATTCTGTGATTTTGGGCTATACAAATAAAATTGAATTGAATTGAATTGAATTGAACTGAAACACCTAACCTGGATAATACATGAACAACTTCCTCTTCCCCCACCGGCAACTACTTACCTCCTTCACTTACCTGGACATTCCCCCGAACCGCATCGGAGCCCACACACCCCCCCGGAAAATTCTCGACCCTTACCTTCCAATCCTCACTGGTTCACTGCATCCATACTCTTCAAATAGGATATCCAATTACCAGAGGTGTCAAGTAACGAAGTAAGACTACTTCGTTACCTTACTCAAGTAGAAAATCTCGTTATCTTTACTTTAACGAAGTAATTATTTTTTTGTCTACTTTTTACTTTTACTCACTACTTTTTTATGCAATTATCTGTACTTTTACTTCGTTCATTTTATAAAACGTAGTCGCTACTTTCTCCATTTTGTCACCGTTAAAAAGCCGCGACTGTTTGTCGGAGTTTTTTTTTTTTTTATGAACCCTGAATGCATCAAACAAAGGAACAGATGAATGATTGGCTGAAAGGTCCAGTCAATCATTGCTTTGGGGCGAGTAGCCCCGCCCACAAACTTTTAAAGAGCAGGGACGTCAATTTCTGTGTTTGAGACTCGGGCTCGGAAATCAAAGTGTTTCTGATGCTGCAACACTGAACTTTGATTGAATTATCAGTTTTTTTTTTTAAAAAAAAAACAACAGCAAAGAAATGTTTTTTTATTATTATTTTCAGTCTGCGGTTATTGTAAACGTCTTTGCTGAAAATGTTGTAGATGGTATTTTTATAAAAATAACTTTGATTTTTTGTTTTATCTTTAGAAACAAAGCTAATTGAACTGATTAATCCATAAATAGTAGTGGATGAAGTATTTGTGCTTAAAAGTATCCAAAATGTTATTGATTAGTTTATAAAGACTGACTGAGGAGATTAAAACTACACATCACTTAGATTTTGTATAATGTAGATGTTTGGGTTAACATTAAAAAAATCTTATATGTACACATATACAGTATGTAGATATGTATATATATATAAATTTATATGTACCGTCTCCTAAGTCCCGCCCCTACTGGTTTTTTAAAATCTTGTTTCTCTGGTTATTTTTTCATTTTTACAGTTCTTAAAATTTTAGAAAAAGAATCCAAGGATTTTGCCTCCTGTGTGTTTCCTTCACTCCCACTGCCTTACGAGCGCATGTAAAGGGTGTTATTTTGTCAATGGGCGTGGTTTTACTGGGTGTACGATATTTTTTGTAAAATACGATAATTTACGTCATTAGTACGATAATTCAGCACCTCCCACCTGGCAACGCTGGTTCCAGGTGTCACGCAGGCTGTATGTGGCACTCCCAACCTTATCAACTTGTTAAAGACTATTCAGTATTGCCTCAAAGAACTTTGAAAACTAGCTGCCTTCAAGGCTTAAAAAAGCCTTTTGGTCATTTTTTTTTCATTTATTTTTTTTTTTTTTTACATTGAATGTGTTTGTGTTTTTCATTTACATTGAGTGTGTTTGTGTCTTGAAGTTGGTTAAATTAGGTGATGCAGAGTGAAGCTTGGTAGCTGAAGGGACGTTACATAATGCCCTGCTTATGTTAATACATTTGATTGTGTTAATTAATCGATTTCCAATAAAGATTATTAAGAAATAAATATTTCTGATTCATAAAGTTTCACCAAAACACTTTCATTTATTATCATATTTTCTGCTCCTTAAAGCATGTGACAATGCTTAAAAATATGTTCATACGCTTTTGTTAACAATATTCCTTTTTTTCTGAAAATTACTTTTACTTTTTTTACTTTAAGTAGTTTTAAAATAGGTTACTTTTTACTTTTACTTAAGTAGAAAACTTGAGTTGATACTTCTACTTTTACTAAAGTAGTTTTTTGACTCGGTATTTATACTTCTACTTGAGTAGAAAATGTTGGTACTTTTGACACCTCTGCCAATTACTTACCTTCATATCCTCTCCTTCTTCATCTGGACTCATATCCTCCAACCGAGATTCCTCACCACAACCTGCAAGAAAAAGATGACAACAATCACCACCCTCAAATTCCAGACAGTTACCGAACAAGTAGGACCATGCCCCAGAAACGGGGAACAACGAGACACCTGCGCACACACTTCAAGATGGCGCCCAACCCGAATACTCCCGGACTTTCACGAAGTATACGCACCATCACCTTACCCCATCTTGGACTACCACACCCAAACTCAAATCACAGCTGACAACACTCACAATTACCCCCCCACACCCAGACACCACCCCACATAAGGACCCCAGCCAGAGCTAGCAGGCCCTCTCTGAACCAAGCCCGCAGCTCTGCCTGGTAAGTCCTACACCCTCCATCACCTCCACATGGCATGAACACTTTTCGGCTGATACAGTAATTCTGTTAATTAATTAATTTTTTACAATATTATGCAGTATTTTTGTAATGTTCTTCTTCATGCTCACCACCCACGCTCTTAAAATGTTATTATAATTCTGGATTTTATCTATGTCACATTTATTCAGGTGTCGGGGTTTCCTTTACAATGTTAATAATCTGACTCCCCGCCACCTAGGACCCCATTACGGATATTATTTTATTATTTCACTATTCTATTTTTAATTTTTTATTTCTTATTTTTATTTTTTATTTTTGTAGTATTATTTTCCATTTCATTTTTTAATGTACTTTGATTTTTTCCTGTCTTCATTAGCCCTAAAAAAATCTCTATTGGATTGTCTTATTAAAAACATTTTTCTTTTTACACCTTAAAACTAAGTTACTTTTGCACACTAACCATTCCCCACTCACCCCTTAAAAACAATTTTTCGTTTCTTTTCGCTTTTATTATTAAAAAAAAATTTTTCCTTCTTTTTTTCTTTCAATTATTAACATTGGTTTAAAAAAAATTTTTTTGGAATTACAATGCACACTGTTTATTCTTCATCTTTTTAGAAACAGCTAATGCTACATTTAACTTTGTTCATTTTTTACCATTTTTTAGTCTCTCTTTTCTTTTTTTCTCAGGAAAAGTTTTTTTCTTTCTTTTTCTTTCCTCCCCGCTAGACCACCGCAGACTTACCTACCGACCGGAACCGAGACCCAGACGAACCTCACCAGACAGACCAAGGACTAGACGGGACTACCGTACTCCAACGGACTATGACAGACACAGACCTCTCTACCGCTCACCCTACACACAATCACATCCCAGACTCAGGACCTCCGGTTGGGTGGACCGTGCCTTTCCATCTCCCCAGAGGAGATGGCCCCCATTCAATCCCTAACCCTAACCCTAACCCTAACCCTCTGAACCAAACCCGCAGCTCTGTCTGTGATTTTATTGGACCTGAAGAAGACTGCAAAAAAGCAGTCGAAACGTTGTCCTTTCTACCGTTGGTATTGTGTTAATAAAGATTTTTTGCAAGATTCTCGTCCTTGAATCTTTACAGCCTTCTTCCCTCCCTCAAAAAAAACGAGGACTCTGACCTTTTTTTGGTTTCTGACTTTTGAATTGGCTTTTTTATTATTTTTATTCCTTTTACTTAATTTTTTTATAATTTTTTAACTATCTTTTATTAAAAAAAAATTTTTAAACATTTTTTCTAAGAACTTTTTTTCTTAATAAAACTTTTTTCTAATTTGGTTTTTTAAAAAAAAATTTCTTAAAAATAACTCAATAAAAATTCCTTTAATATCTTTTTAAAATTGGACCCCTTTAAAGAAACCTTTTTATAAAAACACGGGATGTATCGGAACTCCCCAAACAGGAGACCGAGAAGCAGACGGAGATCCCCACCTTGGAGGATCCCCCACCCTCCACCTACCAGAAGAAGACAAACACACAGAAGGGAGGATTGGACTCCCTCACCTCCCAGAAACCGCAGACCTTCCCCACATAGATACCGCAGACCCTCCTACCCACGGGAACCCAGACCCAGACGGACCTCACCATACAGACCACGGACCAGACGAGACTACCAGACTTCACCAAACTATGACAGACGCAGACTACCTTACCGCTCCCCCTACACTCAATCGCACCCCAGACCTAGGACCTCCGGCTGGGTTGACCGTGCCTTCCCATCTCCCCAGAGGAGATGGTTCTCACCTAATCCTAACCCTAACCCAATCACTCCGAGCCTCAGAAAGACTATTCAGTGTTGCCGGACTCGTCTTCTGCCCAAGAAGAGCACAAGCTCCCTCAAAGAACTTTGAGAACCAGCTACTTTTACGGCTTGACAAAATACTATATAGATAGTATTTTTATCTATTTTTTTTGGCGGTGATGCAGAGTGAAGGTTGGTAGCTGCAGGGACGTTACATAATACCTGTACTGTTGCACCCAATGTGACCCCGTGTCCTAATTGGGATTCACAGCCAGCTAAACTCTCCTTTCCATCAACTCCTCCAAAGAACAGTCCGTTGTAGCTCTTTTAGAATTTAATAGAAAGAAGTGTGAAACTGTAAACATACAGAAAACAAATAAATGAGCATCTAGTCATACACATTTGAAAATAATGCTACAAACAAACATACAATCATGAACATAACAAAACTACTCACTCATATTGCCGCTCAAAGGGCTCGAAAAGTGTGGATGGTTGATGATTAGAATTAAACTAGGATGGTCTCCGGCACTGCAAGCTTAACACGTTGTCTCCTTCTCTCTGACTACTTACTTCCTGAACATGAATAAACATTAGATCGCTAGCGCCCTCTACCGGCCCGGCTGAACAATAAATTGTTCCAATACAATACCTTACTTGTGTTAATACATTTAAGTGTTTTCATTAATTGATTTCCAATAAAGGTCATTAAGAAAAAAATGTTTCTGAAATATAAAGTTTCACACCACAACACTTGATCATTCAGTTATTATATTTTCTGCTCCTTGAAGCATGTGATAGTTAAAAATATGTTCATTTGTTTTTGTTGTTGGTATTTTTTCCCTGAAAATTACTTTTACTTTTCTACTTTAAGAAGTTTTGACAATAGGTTACTTTTTACTTGAGTAAAAAACTCGAGTTGATACTTCTGCTTTTACTAGAGTAGTTTTTTAACTCGGTATCTATACTTCTAATTGAGTAGAAAATGTTAGTACTTTTGACATCTCTGCTGGGATGAGAGATGCCAGTTCTTGCCATCTGAAGCTGTCGCCCCTGTAACTCTGGCCCAGATAAGTGGAAGACAAAGGAATAGAACGCAGTTTGTAACTAACTGCATTCTTTAAATCAACTGTTTTATTGGCAGCCGCTGTGTGCAGTTTCACAGGTAAAAAACCATAGCCCTGAACCTTACCGTAATGCTTCCCAGATCTTCACTTTCCAAGAAACCTGGACCTGTCTCACTGACAGGAAGCCGACAGGTAGACCTCAGACCTGCTGGTGTTTCCATGCCACACAACAGACCTGAGAAAATACCAGGATGCCCCATCAACAACACACTGTGAAAATGTAGGGTAAATCAATTAAAACCAGATGGTTATAAAATGTTTGTGCTTCCAGTAAGCTTCACTAATGATAAACATACAGTTGAATCAGAAAACCAGAAGGAGAAAATGATCATAGATTTAATCTAAAATTAATTTTTAATATAGTTTAAAAATATAATAAATGTTTGGATGGTTTCTCAGGAAACAAAAACTTGTTTGAACAAAAAAACAGAGGGACAAAAACGTTTAGTCAGGCACCAATTGTGCACATTTGCACACACAAAACCAGTCATTTTCATCATAGTTAAACTTCAACTAACACAAAAAAATGAGGAAAAAAAAAATATGATTTTTAAAGAATTAATTTGCAAATGATGGTGGAAAATAAGTATTTGTTCGCCTACAAACAACTTAGATTTCTGTCTCAGAGATCTGTAACTTCTTCTATAAGAGGCTCTTTGGTCCTCCACTTCTTATCTATTTTAATGTTTGAACTTGATATCGATTTAAGACACCCGTTCACAACCTCGAACCTGCAAACTCAATTGTGATTGAGATCAAAGAGCTATGAAAGGACACCAGATCAGGGTGAGCTGAAGGATACAGCCGGGGTGTAGGAACGGGTGATGTGATTCTACTTAAAGTAACAGACATTCAGACAGTTAAATTATATGTTTATTACATCCTTCAAAAACAAGATGAACCAACTTGCTCCAGAAAATTAAGTCTGTGTGGATTCTTAGTCATTCAGGTCATGATGAAAAAGTTTCTGCTTAGAAGACGTTTGGTGTCTCATCTGAGTGGTTTCTTCAGTTCTGTCTGACTGGTAAACTGGCAGTTTATAACATCCTCCTTGCTGGAGTTTCAGTTTCTGATGACTGTGTCTTCTCCAGTATTAATTATTCCACAATCTTGAAAAAACTTCGCATGCCGAAGACGTCCATCACATTCTTGAAAACCTCTTTTCCATGCAGCTCATGTATTTGAGTGGCGACTAGCAAAGCAGGTGAAAAAACAAACTGAAACCAAGACTTGCCAAAAAAGGTCGTTTACAGTGAGCAGGGATTCCTGTTTGTTTGGGTTTTTTTAAACAGAAACCCCATTTGCCAACTGGTACGGCTCACCTCATTGCTCTCTATCAACGTTCTGTGATGTAGCAGTCAAAAATTTATAAATGTAAGCTTGAAAAACTGATTAGAACCAGATTAAAACCAAATTAAAGTCAAATTCAAATCCAAATTAAAGCCAAATAAAAGTCAAATTCAATCCAGATTAAAGCCAAATTAAATGTCAAATCAAAGCCAAATTAAAAACCAAACGAAAGTGAAATTGAAAGTCAAATTAAAGCCAAATTAAAACCAAATTAAAGCCAAATTAAAACCAAATTAAAGCCAAATTAAAGCAAATTAAAGCCAATTTCTGATTGGTAATTTATGAATGATGATAAAAGTGATTACCTTTGATAGGTGGGTGAAAAAGATGTTTTTTTTTCTGATAGGAGCGTTGAGGTTTCTTCTCGACTTGGTCCCCTCTCGATCAGACAGACATTTTTGTTATTGTAGGATTAATATTGTTTGCCTTTGATTGGTGGCAAGAAAAAATTCTTTACAAATGTTTGACGTTTGTTTTACGTTGTCTTGTTTTAGATTTTTGCTTGTTGAAAATTGAAGAATGGAGGATGAAGAAACTTGTTTTTAATGTCTTTATCTTTGTCCTTTCGAGCAATATTTGTTTTTTCACCTGCTGGCCTTAAAATAAAATCAAGACGTTCTGTCTTGTCTGACGGTTGCTTTTTGGAGATCATCTTCTGGCTTGTGATCACCAACATTGACATCTTTTCTGTGGTCAGTTAATGACTTTGTCTTTATTCCAAACTGCTTTCGGACAAACATCTTTCGTTGGTTTACATCGTCTTGTCTTTAAGATCTCTTTTCTCGTATTAGAAGGTGTAACAAGTGGAAAGTCGAAAATGAAGTATGAGGAAACTTCTGTTTTTCAATCTCTTTATCTTTCTCCTTTCAATCGATGTTTGTCTTTTTGTCAAAATGAAATCATGACCCGACACCTTGTCTGACGTTTGATTTTTGGAGATGATATTCTGGCTTGTGATTGACCAACATTGACATCTTTTCTTGTTGGTTGATGACTTTTCTTTACTTCAAACTGCAGTGAGACGAACATCTTACGTTGATTTTATGTCGTCCTGTCTTTAAAATCTTGCTTGTCGTGTAGGAAAATTGAAGAATGAAGGATGAGGACGCTTATGATCAACAAATGATGACGTTTTTCTGGTTTGTTGAAGATTTTGTCGTTATTTGAAACTGTAATCCGACAAAAGTCTTACTCGACCAAAGAAGTTTCATCGCAAAAGAGAAAAACTCTTGATGATTTTAAACCTGACATCATCTTCACAGTCACTGATGTCAAAGGGAACTTTCAAATCATCATGCCCTTGGTTGCTTGGCAACTTGTTCAGCCAATCATCTCAGAGTAAGGATTGTTTTCATTTATTTATTTGAGAATAGTGTGTTTCTATTCAATTTTTTTAAAGTTTTGCTTATTTTTTGTCAATTTAAAATTTTAGTGGGGGGGGGGTTCCCGTTGGATTGAATGGAGTTTGAAATTTTCCACCCAATAAGTTTATTTTTTTTAAACCTTTAAATGGGTAAACTACATGAGTGATAGCCGATTAAATACTTTTGTTCCTCTGTATCAGTGTTTAACCGTTCCTTAAAAAAAAATTGGGCCATAATCTTTAAACCAGACCAACATTTCCTTCTTGTATGACACTTATTCTTCTTCTTTCGACATTTCCCTTCAGGGGTCGCCACAGCAAGTCAGATTCTTCCATCTAACCCTATCTGCTGCATCTCTTCAGTCACACCAACTATCTTCATGTCTTCCTTCACTGTATCCATGAACCTCCTCTTTGGTCTTCCTCTAGTCCTCTTTCCTGGTGGTTCCAAATCCAGCATCCTTCTTCTGATGTACTCTCTCTCTCTCCTCTGCACATGTCCAAACCATCTCAGTCTGACCTCTCTGACTTTATCCCCAAAACCTCTAGCATGTGCTGTTCCCCTGATGTGCTCATTTCTGATCCTGTCCATCCTGGTCACTCCCAGAGAGATTCTCAGCATCTTCATCTCATCTACCTCCATCTCTGTTTCCTGTCTTTTCCTCAGTGCTACTTTTTCTATACCAGACAGCATGGCCGGTCTCACCACGGTTTTGTACACTTTCCCTTTCATTTTAGCTGAAACTCTTGTCGCACATCACACCTGATACTTTTCTTAAGGTGTGAACCCTTACCCGTTCCAGCCTGCCTGCACACACTTCTTCACCTCTTTTCCACACTCTCCATTGCTCTGGACTGTTGATCCTAAGTACTTAAAATCTTCCACCTTCTTTATCTCTTCTCCCCCTGATCGCTTCTCGGCCTTTTGGCTCAGGATCAGGAGAACTGCCTGATCTTGGACTTTAGACCGAGTCGCGGTCATCTCCATTAGGCGGTGATTCCAGCGTCTTTGTGACACCTGAGTTAATTCCACATGATCTTTTTCTTTTTTTCCTTTTGTCTTCGTCTTTTGTATGTGTGTGTGTGTTTCCTTGTTTGTTTGTCCTTTTGTCGTTGTTTTTACAGCTTTTTTAAGGTAAGTTATTATTTTATTGCTTCTATCTTATTTACTGTTATTTATTTTTTTTAGTTGCGTTGTGGTGCCTTCAGCACGTCGGCAAATTTTGCCGGGGTGCGGAGGCACCACAGTGTGCACTTTATTTTAAAAACAGTTAATGGTAAAGCAATGGAGATTTCCCGCCAGGATTTCTCCAGAAAATACGTCCAAGGAATGTTAAAGTTAAACCCAATGATTTGAACTGCATTTTGTCACTTCCTTTCAACAAGGGATTCGAGGTCAGTTTTGTTTCTGTAAATGGTTTAAAAGAGTTTTGGAGCCGGTATGAGAGCGTGGAAACCCAGTTTTCTGCGTTCATGGTTGAGAAACTGACCGACAATAGCCTTAAAACGGTTATTGTCAGGATGTTCAATGAGACTGTGAATGCAGAGGATATTAATCCTATAAAGCCTACGTATCATATTTGATACGCAATTATTAATGAATTAATAATTATTAATTTATTATTTTTATTAATATTATTTAATTATTTTTCAAAAAAATTAGAATTTTCTGACATTTATTTCTTTGGGTGGGCTTTATAGGGTTAAGACATGGCTGGGGAGATACTGCACGAAAGGCCAGCCTACCAAGGTTATGGATGTGGACGGTATGTGGAACTGTGCTTGGAGGGTCCCCATCCAACAATGGCAGGACCCTTCAGGCTACCAGTGCCTGAAACACCTGCTTTCTATGGTAGTGCTGGGTGACAACCGTGGCTACCCCAAGCTCTGCCGCAAGTGTGGTGAGCACGGGCACCTGGTAGAAGCTTGTGACAAGATTATGTGCGGAAAATGCAGAGAAATTGGGCACACTTTTGAAGAGTGTCCCAATGGCAGACGGTGCAACCTCTGTGGGGAGACGAACGATCTTTTCAGAGACTGCCCGAAGTCTTTCGCCAACAAGCTGAAAGCATCCAAAACCGGCACAGTGGGTCAAGTGATTTTAATGGGAGAGGAGGAGACGGAAAGTTCCGCTCCCCCTCCACAAACCGAGAGTGGGCAGTGGAAGTCAGGTGAGGAGGACGAAGGGGAGGTGGCTGTGCAACCCCCGACCACATCTGGTAACGGTGTGGATGGGGACATGCTGTCATCAGGTGGAGCTATGTCTGTGTCCGGCGCGGAGGAAGGAACAGAAGATAGCGATGAAACCCATATCCCCGATGCACAACCGACAAAGAGGCCAGCGTCAGAGTTGTCTTCGGACTCTCCCATGTCTGTGGAAAAGAGGGGAAGAGCTACGACTTTCTCAGACAGTTCATCTGTGGAGGAGTCTAGAATCTTCTCTCCTAGCTCACCGAACGAGGCTCCCTTCCTGACCATCCCGTAACAATCAACCCCGAAGAACAGGAGGGAAGGCCCTCCGAGACCAACCTACCGAGTCCACAAGGACAATGAAGCTCAACCCCCTCCACCTTCATCCCATGAGACGGAAGAAGAGCTCCATTTACATGATTCGTCCTCTCTCGTGTGAACCAGGTTTGTATTCATTTTTTAAGTTGTAAGCATCTTTTGAATGCCGTACCTTTTTTTAACCGTACTCATGGCTCTTACCTTCTCGACCATCAATGTCAGAAGTGTGAAGTCGAGAGTTAGAGCCCATAGTGTTTTTAGTTTTTTTACTGTCTTTCAAGTCGGATGTGTTTTTATTACACGAGTGTGGTTTACCCTTTTTAAAAAATTATACCCAGTGAGAGAAAAAGTGGCCCTACACCTTACTGTGGAGTGGCTCCAATGAAATGAAAACGATGGAGTAGCCATTTTAATCAAGAATCCCCAGATTTTGGTGAAGGGCAGCACTGTGGTGAAGGAGGGGCGGGCACTTTTAACACATCTGACTTTTATGGTACAGGATTTTAAACTTTTAAATATTTATGTTTTTTTACTGATAAACATGAGCGGTACGATCTTTTAGAAAGCCTGCAGCCCCACATGCTGGGTCGAACCCCGTTGATTTTAGGAGGGGATTTTAATTGTATTTTATCAAGAAAGGATAAAAGAAGAGCGAAGGATGATTTTAGAGTCGATAATACATCGGTTTTACTGCAAGGCATAGTGAGGGATTTTAAACTGACCGACTGTTTTAAAACCATGCATCCCAGAGAGGAGGGCTTCACCTGGTTCAGTGATGACGGCACCAGCGCCTCGAATAGATTATCTTTTTACACGGGACTGCTCGCCAACCGATGCTAGACTAACCCCTGCTTTCTTCTCTGATCACCTCATGCTGTCTTGCACCCTGTCACTTTCTACAGGTGTGACTCATGTTGGGGGTCTGTGGAAATTGAACTGCTCCCTGCTGGAGGACCAGAACATCGTCCACCAGTACAGGGAGCGGTATCAGGATTGGCAGACCCTTCAGGACCTATACCATACACGCTCACAGTGGTGGGAGACGGTGAAGGGACGGACTCAGACCTTTTTTAAGAGGATAGGTAGGAAGAAAAAGGTTTTAGAGCAACAACACATGATGGGGGCTGCAAAAACGCTTACAACAATATTTTAAATTAAATGAATACGGACTTGAATTTAATAACAAAATTAAAGAACTCAAAAAAGAAATGCTAAAACTGGCAGAAATCCAAAGCAAAGGAATTATTTTACGAAGTAAAGAAAGAGACTTAGAAGGAGAAAAATGTTCAAGGTACTTTTTTAAGAAAATTTTAAGCAAGGGGGGTGGTTTTACATGTTTAAGAAAGGAGGACGGGATTTTAAATGAAAAGACTGAGGATATTTTTAAAACTGTTGAACTCTTTTATGACGACTTGTGTAAAGAAAAAACAGTTGACCAGACCATCATGACCGAAATCTTGGATTTTATCGACCAAAACGTCACAAAAAGTGTGCTTTTAACCCAAGATTTTACTGTTTTAGAGCTCAACAAATGTCTTTTATCTTTTAAGAAAAGGAAGTCCCCTGGACAGGACAGACTTCCCTTAGAATTTTACCTGACCTTCTGGGACATTTTAGCACCTGACCTACTTGCTGTTTTTAAAGAATTTGAGACCTTGGACAGACTGCCAGCAAGTTTTAGAGTAGGGATGCTGCTCCACAAGGACAAAGACAGGACTGACCTGAAAAACTTGTGACCCATCACTCTTTTAAACGTCGACTGCAAACTTTTTAGCAAACTTTTAGCAGCACGTATGACAACAGTTTTAGAGACCTTGATTCACCCGGATCAAGCCTGTGCCGTGCTAGAGAGGAAGATCATGGACAGCCTCGTACTGATCAGAGACACCATCTGTTATGCGAGAGACAGAAAAATTCAGCTGGTAGTGTTAAATCTAGACTTTGAGAAAGCTTTCGATCGGGTCTCTCACCAGTACCTTTTCAAAGTGCTGCAAAAAATGGGATTCCCGGACCGATTTATTGCGTGGGTGGGGCTGCTCTACCGGGGGATATCAGCAGCAAATTTGTGGTTAACAGGTTCCTGACAAAAGCAGTGGATATCAGCTGCGGTGTCCGTCAGGAGTGTCCTTTATTTGCCCACCTGTACGTGGCATGCATCGAACCCCTGGCACAGGTCTTGAGAAGGGATCAACGAATCCAAGGAGTGGGCATACCAGGGAGCGGCGGACTACAGACTAAGGTGATTTTATACATGGACGATTTTAACATTTTATGTACCAACATTTTAGCCATCCACAGGACCTTGGACCTGACCGACTGGTTTGGGCGCGCCTCCGGCTCCAAACTTAACCGAGACAAGACTAAAGCCCAGTTCTACGGACCCTGGGGAGAGACGGACACAACGGGACTCCCACTGACCGTGATCCAGACCGACCAAATGATACTGGGGGTCACTTTCAACAAAGACGGGTACGAACTGGGCTGACCTTACAGGGAAAGTCAGAGAGAGACTAGGATTCTGGGGACTTAGAGGACTGACGATAGAAGGTAAGGTTTTAATCAACAAGGCAGTGATTTTACCTTTGCTTTTATCAGTCAGTTCTGTTTTTATGCCGCCACGGAGGGTGATTTTAGACCTGGAAAGAGCCATTTTTAACTTCATCTGGTCGTCCAAGTAGGAACGACTGAGGAGACAAGAACTGAAAAAGACTAAAGATAAAGGAGGTAAAGGAGTTCCTGATCTCCCCTTGTTTTTAGGAAGTAGGTACGTGGCTCTTAGTTTTAATCAGATAATGGACCCATCCAGAAACCCAAAGTCAGCAGCCTTTACAAGGTTCTGGATGGGCTCCTTTTTAAGAAAGAAGAAGCTGTTTAAAACCAATTTTAGAGTTCCAGTGTCTTTTAATTTGCCCCCGTCTTACGCTTTTATAGAGAAGTTTTTAAAAGATTTTAAACTTGAGGAAGAATGATTGCATGTTTTTACTAATCATCGTTTTATGATTTCTGTTGTGCAGGAGCGGGAACCGGTGAGCCGAGTGCGCGGGCTCACACTAGGTGAGTCCACAACCGTTTGGCACAATGTGAACCACTTCGTTCTTCCAAACAGACTCCGGGACCTGTCGTGGATGGTGGCTCATGGGATCCTCTCGGTCAGGGACGTCATGCACTCCCGGGGCATGTCGGCGATCTCAACGTGCCCCCGACCTGGTTGTGGCGCGCCTGAGTCGGTGAAGCACTTTCTCTGGGAGTGCAGCACTGTCGTCGACCTGTGGGCATTGGCCGGCTCCCAGAAATTCCCAAACTTGCCAGCAAGGGGGGTCCTATCAGCACAGCTGGTGCTGTTCGGGGTGGGCCACAATCTAAGTAAGGAAGAGTTTGGGAGGCAGTGGCTCACCCTGGCTGCCATTAAAGACGCCATGTGGACCTCCAGAGGCGGTATAGGCAGATCCCCCCCGCAGCTGTGCTCCGAATGGCTGCAGACAACATGAACACCATCATCTCTGCCGGCAGCAGGCCTAGGACACAGCTGCAAAGAAGAATCGTCTGTTCCTCGTCGGACGTGGGAGCCGGTGTTACACGAGAAAGGTCGAGGCAGCGGCGGCCTGACTCTCCAGGTGCAGACGGTGGGAAGGAGCAAGAAGGAGTGGATCCCCTCTGAGCACCGGACGGGTTCCCGAGAGACCGAATGCTTGGAGGAGCGGAGTGGTTCACCTTTAGAGGACTCGCCCTCCTTCTCCTGCAGGAACTGTTCTTCATTTTACTTGATTTTAAGAACTGTAATCCTTCTTTTTTTAGTACATGTAGGTTTTTTAAATAGTATTACCTGTTTTTAAACATTCTGTTTTTGTAGGTTTTTACTTGCATTTCCGTTTTTACAAACGTAGAAATGGTTTTACAGTAAATTTAAACAGATTTTAGTACAAGAGCAATGTTTTCAAAGGTGATGCTATTTATGTTGTAAAAAGAACATGTTCAAGAGAAAAAAATCTCTTCTCCCTGTAACCTCCCTTTTTCATTTGGATCCTTCTCATTTACACACATGTACTCTGTCTTACTCAGACTAATCTTCATTCCTATTCTTTCTAGTGCAAACCTCCACCTCTCCAGCTTTTCCTCCACCTCTTCCCTCCTCTCACTACAGATCACAATGTCATCTGCAAACATCATTGTCCGTGGAGATTCCTGTCTAACTTCATCTGTCAGCCTGCATTCTATCATCCTACAAAAATCAGTTAGGGATGACAAGTGGAGAGGTGGCACAGCTTCTATCGGTTCAAAGACTTTTACCACCAAACCTATTTTGTTTAACCATTTTAATAGTTTTGAGTATCATGCAGTTGTTTTTAATAATCCTAAAATTGTATATGTCACAATTTACAGACCACCAAAGAAGTGTGGTCTTTTTATTAATAGAATTTCAGAGTTTTTATCTATTTTACGTCTTTCTTATAGTATTATTATTTTAACCGGTGATTTTAATTTACACTTAGATAATGTTTTAGACCCAGTTTCTATTGAATTTTTAAATATTCTTAATGTTATGGATTTTACCCAACACGTCACAGAGCCGACCCACAACTGGGGACACACTCTGGACTTGGTCATCATGCATGGCCTCTCCACGAGTGTGTCCTCTGTTGTGGAACAGCCTTTTAGCGACCACGCCTGTGTGTCCTTTAACATTGTCTGACCCCTGAAGTGTTTGCGAATTTTTTTAAACAATTTACAACAAATACCTCAAATTGTTTTACCTGCTCCATGTGATTTTATTGTCAATGAGTTTAACAGTAAACTACAAACAGAAATGAACAGTGTGGCACCGATTAAACTAAAGAAACTTCCTTCTAAGCCCACTGCTCCCTGGAGAGACTTAGAATTAAAAAAAGATTAAAAGAAATTGCAGAGTGGAAAGAAAATGGAGAAAAGAAAAAAACACAATAAACCTCCAAATTTACAAAGATAGACTTATAGCATAAAATAAAACAGAAATAAAATAAAGTCACACTTTTCAAAGATCATAACAAACAATAAAAATAACATTAAGATTCTTTTTTCAACCATTGACCACCTCATTAATCCTGATGTTAATCGTTTTAAATTTCCTCCTTCCTTCTTTCTGTGTGAGCAGTTTGCAGACCATTTCAGGGGAAAAATAAACAAAATCAGAAGTGAAATTGTATTGAATCAAACAACTGTTTAAATCACATCTGATGGTCTACCAGAGGAAACACTGGACAGTTTAATCCTGGTTGATACTGAGAGTCTTGATAAAGTATTCCGCTCCATGAGGCCCACGACATGTCTTTCAGACCCAATCCCCACAAAATGTTTTCAATCTTTCCTGCTCTCATTTATGCGTATCTAACACAAACTCAGCAGTAAGCCTAACTCCTTCTGAAAAACATGCGCAGAGTCAGGATGTAGCGTCCAAGCTCCATTTTAATGACTATGACAAAGATGTCTTCAGAACAGAGTAAAACTGTAAAACAGAAAGAAAATATGCACTTAACATAGTGCAAAAGTATGTTTAAAGTAGCTTATCACCATGAAAATAGGCCTACATGCAGTATGATCTGACTACGAATGCGGTAATAAACATACAAACTAGCAGTAGCAAAATACACATTTCCAAGTGTCCTTTCACACAAATGAGACATTAATGTTGTACTTCGTGAACATATAAAACAAACTTACAGACTGTGATGTCAAAAAGGGATTAGAAAAAATAGACGAAAGGCGGTGGATAACTTGAAGCTAACTGAAATGCTAACTCACGAGCGGAAGCAAAATGGTGACTTCTCCTCACAACTTCCTGTTTTCTAGTTCAGCCTTCAAAATAAAACACAGGAAACGGCCTTCAAAATAAAAGACAGAAAAAACTTAAAGAATGTAATCTAACTCTGAAAATAAATATTCCGCACAATTATACGTAAAGGGCAAGACACTCCCCGCCTGGTGTCTGTAAAGATGCCATATAAACCTAAAACATGCATTCAGTCCTTTGATTTCAGAAGAAGAATGACCTCGGTGACGGGCCGAAGGAATGTCTTTGTAGATCCATCTTTGGTCGTTTTAATCTCGATTTTTCGGACCTTTCCATCACGTCCTGGAAAGGTTTTAGTCACAAGAGCCATGGGCCACTCATTGCGGCATGTCTGGGTGTCTTTCAGTAAAACAACATCACCTTCTTCGATGTTGGGACTTGACGTTTGCCATTTATGACGTACTTGTAGTGTATGCAGATATTCACGTTTCCAACGACTCCAGAATTGGTCTGCAAGCCTTTGTACTTGACGCCACTGTTGCTTGAACAAGTCTTTGTCGGTGAATTTCCCTGATGGAGGTGGAACACTCTGTTTCCGGGTGAGAAGCATCGCAGGGGTAAGTATTTGAGGAACCTCTGGATCAGAAGATACAGAAACCAAGGGTCTGGAATTGATGATGGATGTCACTTCTGCCATGAGAGTGCACAGGACTTCATTGGACAAGCTTGACGAGTGAATTCGCATGAGCATTGAATCTAAGATCCTCCTTGCGACTCCGATCATGCGTTCCCACGCACCACCCATATGTGAGGAGTGTGGTGGGTTGAAGTGCCATGAACATCCTTGATTGTTTGTGTACTTCTGAACGTCTGATCCCTTCAGCACTTTGTGAAACTCCAACTCTCTTCAAGCGCCGACAAAGTTGGTTCCACAGTCTGAGTGAAGCTGTTCAGAGGGGCCACGGATAGCAAAGAATCTCCTCAAGGCGTTAATGAAAGACGACGTGTCCATCGACTCTATTACCTCTATGTGGACAGCACGTGTACTCAAGCATGTGAAGAGAACGGCCCAGCGCTTGTTTTGTACAACACCTCCTCTTGTCCGTCTGGCTGTCACAAGCCAGTGTCCGAAGACGTCCACACCAGTGTATGTGAAGGGAGATGAAGTGCTCAGCCGCTCTTGAGGGAGGTCTGACATTTTTTGGTTCTCTCTTTTCCCACGGAGCTTTCGACAGGTAACACATCCATGAAGAATGCTGCTTATGCGTCTTTTGTTACTGATCAACCAGAAGCCGGCAGCTCGTACAGCGCCTTCTGTAAAGGTACGGCCTTGATGTTCCACTTTGTCATGGTAGTAGCTTATGAGCAGAGTGGAGACGTGATGTTTGCCTGGCAAAACAACTGGATGTTTCTCCTGATCGCAGAGATCAGCTTGCTTCAACCGGCCTCCGATTCTCAACAATCCATCTGATCCAAGGACTGGATTGAGTTTTGACAGTGGACTTTTCTGGTTTACGTCAACTCCTTTTGAGAGGGCAGTGAACTCTTCATTAAAGCAGTCCTTTTGTACAGCAAGAAGAATCGCTGAAGATGCTTGAGATAGCTCGTCCGCTGTGCGAGGTTTACTACACTGATGCCAGCCAGTACAATCTATAACATTTTTGTTTGTTGACTTGAAACAACGAGCTACATGGATGAGGTTTGCAACCGCTCTTTGCAATGACTTCCAAGTTGAGAATTTTTCGAATCTCTTCGGATTGAGCGACTTATCATCGTGGCTGGTAACGCAACTTGTCACTTGCGGTCTGACATCCATGTCTGACTCTGGATCAATAAGCTCAAATGTTTGTTGCTGATCACATACTGTTTGAGGCTTGTGAAGGAATGCTGGACCTGTGAACCAGTTTGTTTTGGTGAGCAGAGAGGCTTGAACGGATCTGGATGCATGGTCACTTGGGTTATGTTCTGTGGGCACATAACGCCACTGCTTTGGCTCCGTGGACTGGTGAATCCTTTGCACCCTATTGTGGACATAAACATAAAACCTCTTGGACTGGTTATGTATATATCCGAGTACCACTTTACTGTCACAATAAAAGGTGACTGCATCCAGTGTGAGGTCGAGCTCTCGAACAATGAGTTCTGCCATTTCCACGGCTAGCACTGCTGCGCAAAGTTCCAATCTTGGGATGGTGGGCCCGTTTGCAGGTGCAAGTTTGGCTTTTCCTAAGATGAAACCTACGTGAACCTTGCCATCTTCGTCTGTGGTTTTTAGGTATGCTACCGCACCGATTGCTTTTGTGGATGCATCAGAAAAGACGCATATTTCTTTTTTGCTAGCCTTTGCAAGCGAGGTTGTAGTGTAAGCACGAGGAATGTGAAGTTGTTGCAGTTCCTGCAGAGAATCTCTCCATGTCTGCCACACACTATGTTTGTCATGAGGAAGTGGGGTATCCCATTCTGTTCCATCCAGCGTAAGTTCTCGCAATAGAGATTTTCCTTGTATGGTCGCAGGAGCGACGAATCCAAGCGGATCGAAGAGGCTGTTTATAGTAGAGAGTACTCCTCGACGTGTGAACGGTTTGTCCGTGATATTCACTTGAAAGGTGAATGTGTCTGTCTTGACTTCCCAACTCAGACCAAGACTCCTCGTCGTGGGCACAGTTTCTGTTCCCAGGTAGAGATCTTGTACATCTCTTGCGTGGTCCCCTGCTGGAAATGCTTGCAGAACTTCAATGCTGTTGGACGCGATCTTGTGAAGTCTCAGATTTGACTCAGATAGTGAAGCTTGCGTTTTCTGCAGAAGAGTAATGGCTTCTTGCGCAGAGGGAGTTGAAATAAGTCCGTCGTCTACATAGAACTCACGCTCCACAAAGTGTCTCGTGTCTGACCCGTATTCCTGTTCTCCACTGTTGCCTGCTCTTCTGAGGCAGTACGTTGCCACGGCTGGAGAAGGACTGTTGCCGAACACATGGACCCTCATCCTGTATTCAACAATGTTCTTGGTGGGATCGTTATCTCGAAACCACAGGAAACGTAAGTAGTCTCTATGGTCTTCCCTTACAATGAAACAATGAAACATCTGTTCAATGTCCGCCATTACAGCTACTCTCTCTCTCCTGAACCGAATGAGTACGCCTAGCAGGCTGTTATTCAGGTCTGGTCCAGTGAGAAGAACGTTGTTGAGTGAAATACCGTTGCATTGTGCGCTGGAATCAAACACGACTCTGATTTGATCAGGTTTTCTGGGGTGATAGATTCCGAACGATGGCAAATACCAGCACTCGTGTCCTTCCGGCAGAGGTGGCGCTGGCTCTGCGTGACTGTTGTCAAAGATCTTCTGCATGAAAGCGACAAACTGTTCTTTCATCTTTGGCTTGCGCTCTAGCGTACGCAGCAGTGAGGAGAGACGTGTCATAGCTAGGTCTCGATTGTTTGGCAAAGGTGGTCTTGGAGACTTGAAAGGAAGGGGGGCGACCCAACTGTTGGATTCATCCTGAAAAACTTGTTCATCCATGACTTTGATAAACTGTTCGTCCTCTACAGAGAAGGCACGTTTCTCGTCATTTGCAGTTCTAGCAAAAACACTGAGCCCGAGGGAGTCAGCGTCCATGTGCAAGCGACCGTTTCTGTGTCCGTTTGTTTGGCTTGGACTGATTACTTGGTTAAGATGGACGTGACTTGTGCATGGCTGAAAAAGTGTTGGTCTGCCATCTCCCAGTATGTTTGTTTTGTAGCTGTGAACTGTGGGCTTATGGACTTTTCCCAAACACACATCACCGACCAACACCCATCCAAGGTCAAGTCTTTGAGCAAATGGTGTATCTCCAGGGCCATTTATCTGTTGTCTCACTTTATGTGCGCGAAGAATGTCACGACCCAGAAGTAGAAGGATCTGAGCATCATTGTCCAGAGGTGGGATTTCTATGGCGAGATCCTTGAGATGGCGGTGGTGGAAGGCAGCCTCAGGTGTTGGTATTTCCTCACGATTGTCCGGTAAGTCCTCACATTCAATCAGTTCTGGGAGTGAAAAGCTTATTCCACCTTTAATTGCTTCAATCTGAAATCCAGTTGCTCTTCTGCCAGATGTTGTGGTCAGTCCAGTACACGTTCTCAGAGTGTATGGATAAGTGATGGCTTCGATTTTGAAAACATCGAAAAACTGCGACCTGGCTAGAGACTTGTTGCTCTGATCGTCGAGCATTGCGTACATTTTCACTGCTTCATGTGGGTGGTTCTTTGGGTAAACCTTGACAAGACAGATCTTCGCGCAAGATTTTGACTTCAGAGCGTCTCCGCAAACCTCGGTACAGAGAGGACTGACTACTGAATTTGCCTCTTTTTCTTGCTCCCCGCCGTTATCTTGTGGGGGGTTTGACTCTTTGTTCGCCCATTTAGGCGGACCAGGGTGAAGGGCCGATATGTGACTTTCACTGTTACACTCATCACATTTCACCGTGACTTTGCAATCCCGGGCGAGATGAGAAGAAGACGAACAACATTTGAAGCAGATGCCTTGTTCTTTTAGATAAGCCTTTCTGTCTTCGAGAGTCTTAAGTCTGAATCCTCGACATTTCTTTAGGGGGTGGGGCTTCTTGTGGATAGGGCACTGCTTGACTAAATCGTCTTTAGAAGGCACTTCCGTTGGACTTTCGTCGTTTGTCACCTTGGTCTTGTGCACCGAAACCGCACCTCTTGGACTGACTCGCCTCTGCACAACCTGTTCTGAACGAACGTTGTTTCCTGAATATGAAAAGCTGGGATCGTTCCTTATTTTAGCTTGGTAGCAGACGAAAGAGGTGAAATATGAGAATGGTGGATAACTGACTCGAGACGTTTCTTTGTACTTAGATCCCTGGTTGAGCCACTTTTCCTGTAGGCTGTATGGCAACTTCTCCACAATTGGCTTTATACCACGTGCGGTATCCAGATATGACAAGCCTGACAAGTATCCATCTTCTTTAGCTGCGAGCACCTCGTTTAGTAGATCTCCGAGCTCTCTCAACTTGTAGTTTTCTTTATTAGAGATCTTTGGAAAATTATCAAGCTTCGAGAAGAGAGCACTCTCGATGACTTCTGGAGCACCGTAGCAATCATCGAGCCTTTCCCACGCTGTTTGTAATGCGGCGGCTGGATTGGCTATATTGACCGCTCTCAGACGTTTGACGTGTTCACTTGATTCTTTTCCCAGCCACTTCAAGAGCAAATCCAACTGTTCACTCGCAGACAGATCCACGTCTCTGATCGTGTTGAAAAACGAGGACTTCCACGCCCTATATGTTTCGGGCCGGTCATCAAAACTTGATAGGCCAGTGCATACGAGTTCTTTACGAGCTAAATATTTTGCCATATCCATCATTACTGAAGATTCTGCTCTACGTGTGTGGGATGTGTCCGCGTAGTTTGGAAAGCTTGACTTGGGTTTAAACTCTGTCTTTACACTGCTTTGAGTGGGGTTTTTAGTGTGCTGTTGTGGAGACGGATGATAGTTGAGCGCCATCTGGTGGGGGTGAGAGGGTACTGTCCTTTGTGGACTTTGAAATGATGCTGACCAGGAATCTATCACAACATAGTCCTGTGCTCTGAAGATGTGTGGTGTTGGGGGGTAATACTGGGGCTCAATACATTGCTCTGGGGTGTCCTGACGGCAGACTGGAGCAGGCCTGTCGGCAAGGTGACCATTTTGTTGTTCGACGTAATGGCTTACACGTTCATGTGTATTATGGGCTGGAACAGGGGAGCTTCTCGTGCTACGGGTTTCTCCGTCCTCTAGATCTGCTGCTGCTTCCAGTGCTTCTGCTTTGGCGTTAGCGGCTGCAGCCTCTCTTTCATATTGTAAAGCTTCCAGATCGGCCTCCAGATCGGCTACCAATTTGGCTTTTTCAGCTTCCAATTTGGCTTTTTCAGCTTTTATGGCTTTTTCTTTTTTAGCGAATGCTACACGAGCGCGAGCGGCTTCAGCATCTGCTCTGGCTTTAGCTGCTGCGGTGCTCACAGATGAACGATTGGAACTGGAACTTCTGAAAGTCTTCACTGACCCGCCATCTTGGGAGTTATTGTTGGGTCTAGAATACTGAGTAGGCTCCGGAGTGAATTCCTGGTTTACTTCGTCCATGTATGATTATATGCTGTGCTGTCCTATTTTGTTATCCGATTGCGTAAGGTCTCTTTATTTTTTCAAGTCCTTTTTACTGTTACAGTCTTTTTACTGTAACAGTCCTTTTTTCTTCTAAAGTCCTTTTACAAAGAGTCTTTTTACTTTCCTGCTCTCATTTATGCGTATCTAACACAAACTCAGCAGTAAGCCTAACTCCTTCTGAAAAACATGCGCAGAGTCAGGATGTAGCGTCCAAGCTCCATTTTAATGACTATGACAAAGATGTCTTCAGAACAGAGTAAAACTGTAAAACAGAAAGAAAATATGCACTTAACATAGTGCAAAAGTATGTTTAAAGTAGCTTATCACCATGAAAATAGGCCTACATGCGGTATGATCTGACTACGAATGCGGTAATAAACATACAAACTAGCAGTAGCAAAATACACATTTCCAAGTGTCCTTTCACACAAATGAGACATTAATGTTGTACTTCGTGAACATATAAAACAAACTTACAGACTGTGATGTCAAAAAGGGATTAGAAAAAATAGACGAAGGGCGGTGGATAACTTGAAGCTAACTGAAATGCTAACTCACGAGCGGAAGCAAATTGGTGACTTCTCCTCACAACTTCCTGTTTTCTAGTTCAGCCTTCAAAATAAAACACAGGAAACGGCCTTCAAAATAAAAGACAGAAAAACTTAAAGAATGTAATCTAACTCTGAAAATAAATATTCCGCACAATTATAAAGGGCAAGACACAATCACTTTATGATTTTTTTAAAAGATGAACTTTTAAATATGATGAACTGCTCTCTTCAGATATGGGTCTTTCCTAGTGCTTTTAAAGCTGCCGTGGTGAGGCCCCTGCTGAAGAAGAGCAATTTAGATTTTAATGATTTTAGTAATTACCGACCGGTATCTAACTTGCCTTTTTTAGGCAAGATTTTAGAAAAACTTGTTTTTACCCAGCTTACTTGTTTTTTAATCACACACAACCTGCAGGAAAAATTCCAGTCAGGTTTTAGGGTAAACCACAGTACCGAGACAACTTTAACAAAGATTTTAAATGGTTTTAGACTAAATTATGATTCTAAACAGGTGACAGTCTTGGTTCTACTGGATCTAGATGCTGCCTTTGACATAGTAGACCACACCATTCTTTTAAACAGATTATTTTGACTATTTTTTTTTTGACTATTTTGAATTACTCTATTCATCCCTCACCGGGGAAATTTGTTTGCTGCACTCCTTACACCGCAGCAGGCTGCCCTTCAACGGCGCCAATGGTGGGAGAAGTGGGGGCTAGGTGTCCTCTCCAAGGACCCCAGACGTGCCCTCCGTGGGACGCGAACCCACGACCCTCCGGTCCGCGGGCAAACGCGCTAACCACGCGGCCACCGTCTCCACCCAATTAAAGCCCCTTGTCGGCCTCTCTGGTACTTTTCACAAATGGTTTACCTCCCATCTCACAGACAGAAGTTTTATGGTAAGTTTAGATAACGATTTTTCAAAAACCCCAGTGAATAAGATGTGGTGTGCCTCAGGGTTATATTTTAGTTCCAGTACTTTTTAACCTATACATGCTCCCTCTTGGCGGTGTCATCAGGAGACATGGAATCACTTTTCACAGTTGCGCTGACGACACGCAGTTTTACATCTCCATGTCTCCTAAGGACACCCGACCAATGGATGCTCTTTTTAACTGTATTTTAGACATCAAGTCTTGGATGTCAGAGAACTTTCTCCTGCTTAACCAGGATAAAACTGAGGTTTTACTTATCGGTCCTGAAGTCCTGAGAGAGAAAATTTTACCTAAATTACAAGCCCAGTCTTTTTATCCATCATCACAAGCAAAAAATCTGGGCATTGTTTTTGACTCTGAGCGGACTTTTATTCCACACATTAAGAATATCACAAGGATAGGTTTTTACCACCTTAAGAACATTGCCAGAGTCTGCCCTATTCTCTCTCAGGCCAATGTAGAGATGCTAATGCACGCTTTTAACACCAGTTGTATAGATTATTGTAATGCCCAGCTCTTTGGTCTTCCCAAAAAAAACATCTCAGATATATAACTATTCCAGAACTCAGCAGCTCGTGTTCTGACTAGGACCCCATTTATGGAACCGCCTGCCAGAGGAGCAGAGAATGTTCAGGGCCGCAGAGAATGTTCACATTTTTAAAAAGAGGCTCAAGACACATCTTTTTAGTCTTGCTTTTAACTAAGTTTCTCATATCTAGTTTTATTCTTAGTTTTATTTGTAGTTTCAGTTGATCTTAATTGATGTTTTTACCTGAACATCTCTTATTATTTATTAGCTTTAGTTACTTTTATCTATGTCATTTCATCTTTTATCATCTCCAGTGTTTCCTCTGGGGGGCCTCTGTAGCGGGAGCCTGCGGTCATCGGTGGCTGCTGGTCCTTGGCTCCGGGGCCCTGGTGGGGATCTGCCTCCGGCCTCATCTCTTATTCGGGGCCTTGGATCATGGCTGGTGATCGCAAGTGTGCCTTGACTCCTGCTGCGGTGGCTCCTCAGATACCGTTTTCTCAGGTGTTCCATCTGCATCCAGCCTATTGCATTTTTAAGTGAGTGTGTATGTGTACATATATGAGGGTGTGTGCTCTATTTGTATTTTTACAAGTATGGATGTGTGTGTGTGTGTGTGTGTGTGTGTGTGTGTGTGTGTGTGTGTGTGTGTGTGTGTGTGTGTGTGTGTGTGTGTGTGTGTGTGTGTGTGTGTGTAAGTGTTTTTTTTTATCTGTAGGGATCGGGGGATTTATTTTTGCTTTTGTGCGTTGCATTTTTATGATTGAAAAGCGCTTTATAAATAAAGTTTGATTTGATTTGATGCAAGGCAGGTAACCGTTATATGCTAGTAATAACAGATTATGCCACCAAGTATCCAGAAGTCTTTCCCTTACGGTGTATAAAAGCAAAAACGGTTGCTCTTTGTCTGGTTCAGCTCTTTTCGAGAGTGGGATTTCCAAAAGAAATCCTCACATACTGTGGAACTAGCTTTATGTCCAGTCTGTTGAAACAGGTGTACCAGCTCCTGGGAAAGAAGAGCTTAGGGACTGCTTCATACCACCCTCAGACTGATGGCCTTACAGAACGTTTCAACCAGACCTTGAAGCAAATGCTGCCCTACCTTCTCTTTGCATATCGAGAGGTGCCCCAAACTTCTACTGGTTTTTCACGTGAACATGTTGGCTGAGACTCTGTCTCTGTTTGGACAGGTGTCAGGTGCTAAAGTCAACTGGGCAAAGAGCGAGGCCCGTTTTTTTGGGAATGGGGTGGGTAGTGTCCGACTGCCAGGGAGACTCAAGCGGGGTTCTGGGAGTTTTAAGTATTTGGGTTTTTTCTGGGCGAGGACAGTCTCCTGAAGACCTGGGACCAGACAGAGGAGAAGGTGCCTCCTTCGCTTCTTTCTGCTGTCCAGAAGATAATTGTGGATTTTTTCTGGGACAAACTCCACTGGGTCTCTCAGTCGGTTTTGTTCCTCCCGAAGGAGCAGGGTGGGCAGGGGCTTGTTCACTTGGCCAGTCACGGTGCTGCTTTTAGGCTTCAATTCATCCGACGACTGTTATCAAGTCCTGCAGATCTGCTCTATGAACTACGTAACATCATCAAGAAAATGTTCAACATTATTAAAATCACTCACCATTTACAAAATGTCAGACCAGAACCAGAGAAACTGGAACCTCGGATGATTCGTCCAACAGCTCCAACTGATATAACCCAGGACTTGATCTGGGGAAACGCCAAGAATTGGGGATATAACACCTTACTGATCCTTTCTGATCACTACAAAAAACAATTGGAAATACTGCTAGATGGTATTACATCATTACTCAACACTCAATAGGAAACCCCCTTCGAAGTCGCTACCCGATAGATTAAACGGGGCTATCCCCTGTCACACAGGAGTCCTTGGACCATGCGGCATCTCTCATACTGGAGTAACTGGATGAAGATGCCCCACCACAGGAAAACAACCAGGGGTCCATCCAAAGACACTCCCAAGTAAGAAAGGATATGTACATACAGGGGTCGGGAACCAATGGCTCGCTAGCCAGTTGTGGCTCTTTTGATGATTGCATCTGGCTCGCAGATAAAACAAAATATTCTCACTTGTTTTAATCCATCCATTGATTTTTCACTGCTCATGTCCTGTTCAGGGCTGCAGTTTGCTGCAGGAGCAATTGTCCATTATTTTAATTGGATGATACTGGCCTACGTTGGCCGTTGCTGGGTAAACAAGTAAACGCCCCCTTTTGAATCAGTCTGCTCAGTGTTGCCAATTATCGTATTTGTACAATTTTTTTTGCCCTCTGTACGATGTACGATCAATAATTGTAAAAAATGCTCAAAATACGATAATTTGAACGTTTCTTGTCTGTGTAATTGGGTTAGTTGTTTTCATCTAACGCGCCTGTTTGTCGGAGTTATTTTTTTTAATGAACCCTGAATGCATCAAACAAAGGAACAGATGAATGATTGGCTGAAAGGTCCAGTCAATCATTCTGGCTAGCGAATGCTTACATTGGGGCGAGTAGCCCCGCCCAAAAAGTTATAAAGAGCAGGGACATCAGTTTTCGTGTTTGAGACTTCTTGCGGGCTCGGAAATCAAAGTGTTCTTCTGATGTTGAAACACTGAACTTTTGATTGAATTATCAGTTTTAAAGAAAAAAAAAATCTTTTTATTATTTTCAGTCTGCAGTCATTGTTTAAGTCTTTGCTGAAAATGTTGTAGATGGTATTTTTTATTAAAAAAAAATAATTTCGATCTGTGATGCACTATTTTATCTTTAGAAAAAAAGCTAATTGAGCTAATTAATGCATGAAGTATTTGTGCTTAAAAGCATCCAAAATGTTATTCATCAGTTTATAAAGACTGACTGAGGAGATTAAAACTACATATCGCTTAGATTTTGTATAACGCTGATTTTGGGGTTAGCGTTAAACAAAACTTGACATGTTTATATAAATTTATATATACCGTCTCTTAAGTCCCGCCCCTACTGGTTTCTTTCTGGGTTTCTTAAACTCTTATTTCCCTGGTTATTTTTTGCCTCCTGTGTGTTTCCTTCACTCCCACTGCCTTACGAGTGCATGGAAAGGGTGTTATTTTGTTAATGGGCGTGGTTTTAATGGGTGTACGATAATTTATTATCATTCATTATTATTTTTTTTAATAATTTATTAATTATTATTCATTAATCGCATTAATGGTGAATATTATAACAACATTATTTAAAAGAATAAATTCAGAGGCTTATTATACTGACATTTAGTTGAATTCACTTTTAAAATATATTATATGGCTCTCACTGAAATAAATTTACAAATATTTTGCTTTCATGGCTCTCTTAGTCAAAAAGGTTCTCAACTCCTGTGTACATACAACCAACACAACTAAGAATCACAAAGGCTGATGTTATAGTACATCCCCCTCCTTGCGGAACCTCCGTTACCACAGAAGTCCACTAGGAAGATATTTCGGACCTCCTCGACAACCCAAATCACTGACAAGCCATCTGAACAAAATTCAAATAACCTAATCATTCCAGATCTAGATACTTTCATAGAGGAACTCCATGACTACCCCCTACTCTAACCCTCTACCCTAAACCCCTGGCTTGCTATCTCATTCATTGTTCTAAATTGTCTGATTATTTAGAATTACACTGCTAGTTGGTACAATACAATTCACATGTTGTCCACCTCTCTCCCTCCTCTCTGGGAGAGAGCCCCATCCAGGACTCTGCGTTCCTGTCCTGGGCATGGCCACACCGAGGAGACCTCCGCGCTTCTTCATCCCCGCTCCATCAGGACGAAATCCATCTACTCATCTCTGCCGTGGGCATCGCTGGGCTGAGGAGTCTCCCGTGTCTCCTTCAGGATGAAGAACATCTACTCATCCCCGTACTGGACATCTCCGGGCTGAGGAGTCCCCCGTGTTTCCATCAGGATGAAGAACATCTACTCATCCCCGTACTGGACATCTCCGGGCTGAGGAGTCCCCCAGTGTTTCCATCAGGATGAAGAACATCTACTCATCCCCGTACTTGACATCTCCGGGCTGAAGAGCCCCCCGTGTTTCCATCAGGATGAAGAACATTTATTGACTTCTTTAGATATTTAGCTGTAGATTAGAATAAGCTAATATTTAAACAATAATCTTTGACACATTGTTTGCTCGTCCCGGGGGAGGGATCTCTCTTTCACGTGGATCCCCATGAGGTTTCTTATTTTTTCCCCACTGATGGGTTTTTTAGGAGTTTTTCCTCACCGAGAAGGAGAGTCTAAGTGCATTAATGTGCTAGTCTTGTTTAGTTAGCATTTGTTAGTTATTTTTCTTGTTGTGTATTTGTGTTAATACATTCCTCTTTTTCTTGTGAAGCCCATTGAGACGGACATTCTGTGATTTTGGGCTATACAAATAAAATTGAATTGAATTGAATTGAATTGAATCTAACAGCATCGGGAGAAATTCTACAACAACATGAGGAAAGTTTTGAAGATCCCCTCATGTCCTTTCCCCATCCCTCTGAAGCCGCAGCAGTTCTGCGGGATCCCCTCGGACCCTCAGAATCTACAAAAACATCCACCCAATCAGGTGGGAAGGCTGAGACACGATATACTTCTCCCCCAAGACCAACTAAACCCCAGACTTCCTCAGACTTCCTTTTTTTTTTTTTTTTTTTCTCTCTGAAATGAAGACTTGATATAAAGATCGTTTTTCTGAAAGAACGAGTTTTATTTAAAGAAACATCATGGGACCGAAAAAGAATCCAGGAGTGGAAGAATTAGAAGACCTTAAGGCCGCTATTGATTCCCTCGCTACTACCGTCACAACGATCAAGACGCAACAAGACAAAATATTAGACTTGATGGAGGAAGTAAAAGCCTTACGTATTCAAAACGCTGCCAAGGAGAAACGTATTGTGGAGTTGGAGAGACGTGTGGATGATCTGGAGCAGTATACACGGATGAACGATGTGATCGTCACCGGCATTAAAATCAAGCCGCGAACGTACGCGCGCGCGGTCTCCAAAGGAGGAGAAGAGCACAGTGAGGAGGACGCACGCTCGGTGGAACTACAGGTAGCAGCTCATCTCCGAGACAAGGGGATAGAACTCAACCTGGAAGACATCGAGGCCTGTCACCCACTGCCGACTGGACGAGGAAGACCACCTGCCGTCATCATGCGTTTCATCAACCGAAAAAACAAAACGGAACTCCTAAAGCAAGGTCGAAAATTGAAAGGATCAAATATCTACCTTAATGAACATTTAACAAAGAAAAACTCAGAAATTGCCAAAAAAGCTCTAATGCTAAAAAAGGAGCAGAAAATCCAGCACACTTGGATCCGGAGCTGTAAGATCTTCATCAAACTCAACGGCAGCCCAGAGGAAGCAAGAGTGTTACTGGTGAGAAACATAGAGGAACTGGAACGATTCTAACACCAGGTAACCAACTCAACAAACACCTCATGCATAACCTACATAAAAAAAACTCATTTCAAGAAACCAGTATGAAAAAACTCCAAGAACTACTACAACAGAACCAAAAAGAACTGGACACCTTCACAGTAGAAGACACAGACACACTAGATCCAACAGCAGAAATAGACCCAGATGCAAATTTCTTCATAAGTTCTCATATAAACTGCAAATACTATGAACACAAACTGTTTGAAAGTAATATTAATTTAGAAGGAAAACTATCAATTATACACTTTAATAGCAGAAGTATGCAAGCTAATTTCAGTTCTATTTGTGATTTTCTCAAAGAATTTACTCATCGTTCAGTATCATTGCAATAACAGAAACATGGTTCAATGAAAACACTCACAGCTATTATGATATGGAAAATTACATAATGATAACAAAGAATAGAGAAAAGAAAACTGGAGGAGGGGTTGCTCTGTATGTCCACACTTCATTAGAACATGTTTTATTATCAAATATGACTGTTGCTATAAATGATGTTATGGAATGTTTAACAATAGAAATCCAAAGAAAAAAGACTAAAAATATCATAGTAAGTGTTGTGTATCGTTCACCAAGTTCAAGTGTTGAAAATTTTATTGAATGTATGGAGAAACTTTATTCTGGTGTGACTCAGAAAACCTTGTACATCTGTGGTGATTACAACCTTGACTTGTTAAACCCAACCAAGCAGAAAAGTATTGATGACTTCATAAACACAATGCATTCTATGTCACTTATTCCCAGAATAACCAAACCTAGTAGAATAACATCACACAGTGCCACAATAATAGATAACATCTTTAGCAATAACATGGAAAGTCAGATTACAAGTGGACTCTTTATCGCTGACATTACAGATCATTTACCCATCTTCACTGTCTCAGAATCTGATTTTAAAAAACAACCTAAATCTACTGAACCCTTTCTAAAACGAATACTAACTGAAGAAACAATCAACTCTCTCAACAACAGCTTAAGTCAACAGGATTGGACCGGAATTTATGAAGAGACAGATGTTGACAAAGCTTACAATAATTTCTTAAATTTATTTCTGACTCATTATAACAATCACTGTTTCTTAAAGGAAATGAAAGTAAACTACAGATGTGAAAACAAGCCATCGCTGACTAAAGGGATCATAAATGCTTGCAAAAAGAAAAATAACTTGTATAAAATATTCATAAAAACAAAAACCAAAGCAACAGAACAAAGATATAAAAAATACAAAAATAAACTAATAGACATAATTAGAACAAGCAAGCAATTATATTATTGAAGAATGTTGTATGAGAACCAAAATAACGTGAAAAAAATGTGGAATGTGTTGAATGCTTTGCTTAAACAAAAAACTAAGAAGTCAGAATATCCACAGTACTTCAGTACAGAAAATCACAAAGTCAGAAGCAGAATAGATGTGGCAAACTATTTTAATAAATATTTTGTAAATATTGGTCCTGAGTTGGCTTCAAAAATTAACAAAATTGACACCGTGCACTGTAAAAATGATATTGAAAGAAATCCATCTACCATGTTTCTCTCTCCAACAACTGAAAAAGAAGTAATAGATACTGTTGATAGGTGTAAAAGTAAATCATCAAGAGACTGTCATGACATCAGTATGAGATTAATCAAACAGGTCATCGATAACATTGTCAAACCTCTCACACACATTTGTAACTTATCATTTCAATCTGGACAGTTTCCAAAAAAAAAAGAAAATGGCAAAAATAATTCCTATCTTCAAAAGTGAAGATAAACATGATTTTACCAACTACAGACCGATTTCTCTGTTACCTCAATTCTCAAAAATACTGGAAAAACTGTTCAATACACGCCTGGAAAACTTTATACATAAACATCACATTATCAACGAAGGTCAATATGGATTTACGACAAAAAGAACTACCTCAATGGCTATACTCGACGCAACTGAGGAAATAACAAGTGCAATAGATTGTAAAAAATATGCAATTGGAATTTTTATAGATTTAAAGAAAGCTTTTGATACAATCAATCATGCAATATTACTTAAAAAATTACAAGAACACGGGATAAGAGGAATTGCTGGGGAATGGATACAAAGCTATTTAACGGAAAGAACGCAATATGTGCAAATTGGGTCTACTTCATCCGAGACTCTTAGTATTTCTTGTGGTGTTCCCCAAGGCTCCGTACTGGGACCAAAACTTTTTAATATTTACATAAACGATATTCTTATGGTATCACAGTCGCTAAAACTCATACTGTTTGCAGATGATACATCTATATTCTATAGCAGTCATAATTACAATGAACTTATCAGTACAGTCAATAAGGAGCTCAGCAAAATAAAAAAATGGATGGATATCAATAAATTATCTCTTAATCTGAACAAAACTAAAGTCATGTTCTTTGGAAATACAAAAACAAGCTCCAAACAACCAATTGGAATTGAAAATGTACAAATTGAGACTGTAGATGAAGCAAAATTTTTGGGAATCATCATAGACAATAAACTGTCTTGGAAACCCCACGTCAGACATGTAAAAGCAAAAATATCCAAAAGTCTCTCTATAATAAATAAAATTAAACATCACCTTGATTTCAACTCCTTGCGCACATTGTATTGCTCGATGGTTCTTCCATATCTCACTTATGGTGTTGAAATATGGGGGAATACCTATCAAACGACACTATCACCCTTAACTGTCTTACAGAAAAGAGCACTACGAATTATACATTAAGTTGGTTTTTTGGATCATACTCACAACCTCTTTGCACATTCTAAACTCTTAAAATTTAAAGACCTTTCCCAGTATTACTCAGCAATCACAATGTTTAAAGCATACCACAAACTACTGCCAAAAAATTTACAAAGTCTATTTAATTTGAATGAAAAATCACATAACCTGAGAGTAATAGGAGACTTTAAACTGCCCAAAGTGAGAACAACTAAAAAAAGCTTTTGCATGTCTGTACGTGGTGTAAAACTCTGGAATAGTCTCGAAAAATCCTCCAAGCAATATCAAAATGTAAATACGTTCAAACTAAACTACAAACATATGATTTGGTCACAGTATATGGAATGTCTAATGTAATTATATCACTGTCTTCTGTTGGAGTGTTTTTTTTTTGTTTGTTTGTTTTTTTGTGTGTGTGTTTTTCTTTTGTTTTTTTTGGGTTTTTTTTTTTTTATTTTTTTTATTTTTTATTGTGGTGGTGTGGGTAACCAGGTCTGTATCCTTCCATTTTCAGTAATCGTCTTAAGGTTGAAACAATATAAAATTAATTATTTATTGTAAATATGTATCATATGAGCACTGGGGGTGGGGTTAAATAAGTTTTCTTCCCCCCACTCCTTCTTGGACACTAGAAACTTTGATTTGTGCACTTGTTATACCTTCTTATTATTTCTATTGAGTTGCTGTACAAAAAAATGTTTATGTTGATTTGAGAACATGCTACCTTGTCCAAGATAAATAATAAAAAAAAAAAAATTAAAAAAAATAGCACTACAAATTTTTTTACATGACCAAATCCATCAACATTGGCCAAGTTAAGATCTGTCCTGTCCAACCAGAGTCACCCACTGTACATGGTCTTTTCCAAACAAAGGAGCTCTGTGAGCACCAGACTGCGCTCACTGAGATGCTCCACGAACCGACTGAAGAATTTTTTTGTGCCTTATGCAATTAGACTTTTTAAGCAGCCACGTCGAGCAGGAGCAGTAGAGAGCTGCAGTGATTTTACTGATTCCTACTGTTTTTACTGACTGACTTTTACATTCATTTAGAAGTACTTCATCATTCTTAGCCTTTTTACTTGTTTTATTCTTTCTTATCTGTTCTATCTTTTATTTTGAACTGTTGTAATTGTGTGTCCTGATATGTGAGAATGGGAGCAACAGATGCCATGACAATTTCCCTCGGGATCAATAAAGTATCTATCTATCTATGACATCCCGGAGGGGAACCACCCCTATGAGGAGATGGCTAGCACAGAACCCTCATACACAATATCTCAAGTGATGAAACCTCTCAACCAGAAGCTCCACAAGAAAAAAATACATACAGTAAAAAGACATATAAGAGCCAATAGCAAGTGGATCGATTGGTACTTTATCCCTGAGAAAAAGACGATCATCATCAGAGATTCCAATCTTACAAACCTACCTGATTACCTTTATGAGGATGTATAGATTGAGGCCTTTCCAGGAGCTCACTTCAGACAAGCACAACCACAACTGCACAAATGCCAGTTGATGCCAACCGAGAGCCAACCGAGAGCCAACCGAGAGCGGGTTTGGTGGTAGACTAAGTTATTCTTTCCTTTAGCATCAATAGTCGATGCAACAAATCTTAAAGGTCCCCTATTATGCCTTTTTTCCCTTATTTTATCCTGTGCTATGTATCTGATACGCATAATTTTACATTCCGCCACAATCTCAACACAAAAGGTTATAAATACTAGCCTGTTTTGGAGCGCAGTTTCATACCCGGAACTCAAAACAGCTTGTTTCAGTCTTTTTTTCTTTTTTTTTTCCCGGGACCCGCCCCGTTGGTTGCGATTGGTTGTCATTCATTGTGATTTCCCCACCCACCCAGCACAGCGTGGAGCGGGAGGGGCGAGGTGTGCTTCACAGTAGAGTGAAGCACGGAAATGGGTGGATATCAGGGTGGAGAGCAGATAAAAGTGGGGGAGGGTGTTTGAGCTGCAGGGGGCTGAACAAAAAACAGATGTACGTCACTATGTTCCACCAGTCGTCAGAGGTTTGGAGAACACGCCCCTTACTTTGAATTTAAATATCTCAAAATAGCATGAATCACAATAAAACACACTTTGGGGGATTGTTTGGGGTAGTACTAAGTAAAATAAAAGGTTAAAACCTCATAAAAGTCAGTTTTGCATAATAGGGGACCTTTAAGAGACTTCAGTGAAAAACATGCAAAGCTCCTTGCATGTTTTTCACTGAAGTCTCTTCAGTGAGAAACATAAGGGAACTTTTTCTTTGCCTCCCTTAAAGCTCCTTAAGGGAGGCAAAGAAAAAGTTCCCTTATGCAAAAGATTTGGATTCCCTAGGTGAACTTTTCCAAAAAATCTAATACAAGAAGAACAGAATAACCTCTTGTAATTAAATAAATACATTCGTAACAATATGCTGCATATTCCCCTTCTTCCTACTGAAAATTTCAACACAGTTCAAGATAACATTCACTGGACTTTGAAGACAGGCAGACACATGCTCAACCACTGGATAAAAACTTTAAACCCTTCATCCCCCAAATCTAAATACAGCAGGGTACTCAAAGAACACCCAACCAACGGTAGTATTACTCCTCTCCAAAAACGTTAAACTATCCAATCCACAACTCTCTTCAGAACAGAGGGCTATCCTTTATTTCAACTTTGGATCTCCATAAAGAACATCAAAATACCATCACCATGGATCTTCATAAATATCATAGGAGGATCAAATTGGCCTCCTTTCTCTCAGACATCCGCAAAAAAGCATCCCTTTTTTTACATCACCGTCTACCTGGTCTCTCCCAATGCATCAACTCCCTTTAGAAGTTTAGAAATTAATAGAGAAAGACAAACAAACATTACGACACTACAGAAAACCGATCCCTGAAAAACTTTACATCACAGATTTGGAAATATGAGCTCTAAAGGAATTACAATGAAATAAAAATATAGTAATAAAACCTGCGGACAAAGGATCTTCATCCGTCATCATGGACAGAGAACACTATCTCGAGGAAGCTAATAGACAACTACAAGACCCCATCTATTATTAAAAAAAAACCTCCCAGAACCATTATTCCCATCTATCATATCACAAATAAAAGGAATCATTTTCTCCCTCAAAAAAGATGGATTCATCGACTCCAAGCAACAACAATACTTACTAGGTCCTCCGAACTCGAGACCTAGACGTTTCTACACCCTTCATAAATCCATAACCCCCAGACAAATGGACTATCCCATATGTAATCCCACCAGGGAGACCCATACTTTCTGATTGCGGTAGCAAATCATATGCGACCGCTGAATTCCTGGATCATTACCTCACCCCTCTTTCCATATGTCATCCATCATACATCAAAGGTACATATCACTTTTTGGAAATAATTTCTACACTCGAACTCCCACAGGACTGTTTACTATTTACTATGGATGTCAACAACCTTTACACTAATATCCCGATACCAGAAAGAATAGAGGTCATCAGGAAAACTTTTCAAAACTACCCGGATCCCCACAGACCTGACGCACAATTATTACAACTACTGGAAATCAACCTCACAAAAAATTATTTCCTCTGCAATTATGAATTCTACCTTCAGATTAAACGAACGTCAATGGGCAAAAAATTTGCATCAGCAATATAGGGATGGCCAGCTTGAGCGGCCCTACTCTAGTAGTGTCGAGCAGAATGGGAAAAAAAGTCTGTCGAGTTTTGCTTCGAGCAGGGCAAGCAAACCTTACATACCATGTGACCAGAGCTCGCAGGCTGCTCGAACCTGAGATCAGGTGGCGAGTAGCTCGCGGGTGATTCGATCGGGCCGGAGTTGTTCAATCAGTAGGAAGATATAAAAGAGATTCATTCATTCAGAAAATTGTGGGTTTTGAGAGGAGATTTTGCGTCATCACAATTTTGAGATTTTCAGGGAGATTATTAGATTACCAGTTACACACATTAAGAACACATTCATTCAGTTACTTTGATTTAGAACTCCACATATTCGAACATTAAACCAATACACGCACGTGCGCACACACACAAATCTAAATAGATAGTAAGATCAACATATTTCATCTACATAAATATTGTGTGTTTGTGATTGAGCGTTTGAAATAGTTTGTGTGTGAAGTGTGTCAGGTGAAAGGTGTGTAGTGCATCTGAGTGGGTGAGTGGTAGAGGAAGGGACATGGAGGGAAAACCAGTGCCCCCAAAAAGAACAAGATCTCTTGCATGGGAACATTTTGACTGAATTGCTCCCAAAAAAGTCAAATGTGTGATCTGTTCACAGGAGATGATTTATAATGACAACACGTCAGCAATGTTGCGGCATTTGCACTCAAAGCACCCTGACGCACTGCCCACTGCGACAGCTGATGTCACTGATTTCGCAGTGAGCCGTCTAAGTAAGCCCGGGAAGTCCTTAGCAAAAGATCAGTTAGAATTAAATAAAATGACAATGCTAATAACATGAATCTATTTACAATTAATTATTTTATGATTTCAGGAGGACAAGCTTAACTGGATGTGGCACTGGTTGACATGGTAGTCATAGACACACAACCTTTTTCTGTGGTGGAGGACAGAGGCTTCAGGGCATTTGTCCAGAAGTTGGACCCAACGTATGTTCTGCCGTCAAGATAGGCTTTAAAGGCATTGGTGGAAAAAAGGTAATACGAGGAAAAGGAAGAAGCCAAGAAAGCTTTGGAGACTGTAGAAGTTGTCAGTCTCACTGCAGATATGTGGTCCTCAATCACAACAGATGAGTATCTGGGTGTTACCTGCCATTACATTAAAGACAACATGGAACTTGCGAGTGTGCTGCTTGGGGTTGGACAATTCACGTCAGCGCACACAGCTGACTACTTGAGGGACACCCTACATGCTCAGCTGACTGAATGGGGTTTGAGGCAGAAGGTCCACTGCCTCATCACTGACAATGCTGCAAACATGAAGGCCATGGCCGGGCTGATGGGACTGAGACACATTCCTTGTCTTGCTCACAGTTTAAATCTGGTGGTGAAAAAAAATTGCTGGAACAGACAACTGAGCTAACAGAAATAAGAAGCAAAGCTAAAAAAATTGTAACATTTTTTTTGGACCAGAGTCCGAGCAAAGCAAAGCCTCACTGAACTCCAAGGTCAGCTTAATAAACCGATTCATAAACTGGTGCAGGAGATTGACACCAGATGGAATTCAACCTTTTTTATGCTGGAGCGGTTATATGAACAGCGTGAGCCAGTTGCAGCTGCAGTCGCATGTATGTCAGCAAACATTCTGTCCCTCTCGGTCAGCAACTATGAGACAATCAGTGCATGTCTGGAAGTTCCTGGACCAGTAAACCAAGCATCTAATGAACTCTCATCGGAGAAGACAGTCTCTGCGTCGAAAGTAATTCCACTAATTAGAATGATCGAATACAAACTGGCACAGAAATCTCAATCTTTAACATCACCAATAGCCGTTGAACTGAACCAACATTTACAGAATAACCTACAAACGAGGTGTCAAGTAGAGAATATCCATGTCCTGGCAACGGCAACAATACTGGACCCGAGGTTCAAAACTCTTGGTTTCGGAAATTCGACATCAGCAAACGAGGCCGTTACCAGGGTCATCGCTGAATGTGCAGGCAGATAAGAACAAAAATGAGAGATTCTTCTGCATCCCAGGTAAGCTATGACAAACTTTATTTCATTTAATTTTTTTTTTTTTTTCTAGTGGTGTTAAAATCAATTCTGCTTTATTAGTCACAACCGGGATCCTCTTCAGCAGAGGACAATTTGTGGGATCTTCTGGACAGCCGGGGTTGGTGCATCTGATCAGCAACATGACCTCATCTTATATGGCTTCACAGACTAAATTCATTTTTCTTTCTAGATGAAACCCAGCAAATAAATTGCGCCTCGGCGAACGCGACGGTGGAGGTCCAGCAATATATGGAAGAGCCCTGCCTCTCCAGAGGTGAAGTCCCACTCCAGTACAGGGCATCGAGGGAAGCTATGTATCCCAAGTTGTATAAACTGGCCAAGTACCATCTGCATATGCCAGCAACCTCTGTGCCCTGCGAGCGGGTCTTCTCCAAAGCTGGAGAGGTTGTAAACCAAAAGAGAAGCAGACTTTCTGGACATAACCATATTCAAGGGATTGGATATTTGATACAATATTAATGTAAATTCATTCATTCATTCAACAAACAAATCTTCAATTTTTATCTCAATTATTTGTCAGGTTGAAGTTAAATTAGGACTCAAGTTCAGAGACTTTAGACATGAGTTTACTCTCTTTGCTGTGGCATGGACTCCACACTTACACTGGACAAGGAGAAACAGGCTATTTAAAACAAAAGGAAGAGAATCCCAGGTGGAAACAATCAGGGAGAATTAGACAATCACAGCTGTGGGTAACACAACAGGGCAGGAAGAACGTACCTGAAATGGGAGTTTGTTTCAAAATAAAACAGGAAGAGCACCTCAAGAAACACAGGTACACAGACATGGTCCAAAAGTTTACAACATGAGACAAAACAAAAGAGAATGAGACACCACATAGTGCTTATCTGTTTTTTAACAAAAACTATCCACTTTATTTACTGATATTTGTATCAAACCAGAGAGAGTGAGTACATCGGAAGAAGGATGCTGGATTTGGAACCACCAGGAAAGAGGACTAGAGGAAGACCAAAGAGGAGGTTCATGGATACAGTGAAGGAAGACATGAAGATAGTTGGTGTGACCGAAGAGGATGCAATAGATAGGGTTAGATGGAAGAATACTACTTGCTGTGAGTCGGACTGTGGCGACCCCTGAAGTGAAATGCCGAAAGAAGAATGGATCGACCACAGTTCGGTTTGGTAGTTGACAACAGGTTAGAGGATCCCACCCCCAAACTGCAGACTGGTAGCCACCTGCCCCTCTACCTAACAACAAAGCAGTTTGGATATCGAAACCAACACAACCAGCCTCTGGATTTGGAGACGAGACCTCTTGCTACAAACACAGCAGCAGAATACTGCATGCAAGGCCTATCTCACTTTAACAAACTGGGTGACAATAGATTTATCTTCTTCTACAGAGGACAAATTCTTTGGTGGGAACATGTTAAAGAAAAGACAATTAATGAGTGAAGCTCCATCTGGTTTTTTTTCCTCCTCACTTTCTCGTTAGCTGCTGAAAAAAAAGACACCTGCAGGTTTCTTAATCCATTTTAAGGGGAGTGTTTAAAAGTTTCAATTTTCGTATGAGTTTAGGAACAGGATTATTTTCTATTTTAAAAATATCCCTACTGTGGTTTGTCCAGCCACTACACCATTTTTAATAAACATCAGTCTAATCTAGCAGTTACCAAAACATGGCACCATTCCGCTCCTGTTCCGGCCCGCTGGTCAAATGTCAGAACTCAATGTGGCCCGCGAGTCAAAAAGTTTGCCCACCTCTGGTTTAGGTTCAGGTAACTGTTCTGGTTTAAGTTAGTGTCCTCCTTTCAACACAACTCCTCTAACCCTCATTTTTATTTTTTGGAAATTAGTCTGTTCTATTTTATTGTCTTCCGCTTATCCGGGACCTGGTTGCCGGGGGCAACAGTTTCAAACAGGAGGCACAGGCTTCTCTCAGCCTGGCTGCATCCCCCAGATCCCCTTGATGGATAAGGAGTTGTTCCCTCTCCAGCTGTGAAACAGTCTCTCCAGCGGTTCCGGGGTCTGCCTTTGGATCCCCAATCCGTGTGACATTCCAAAAACACCTCACTACCGAGGTGCTCGAGCCACCCCATCTGACTTCTCTCGACCCGGAGGAGCAACAGCTCTACTCCGAGCTCCTCCCTCTATGTCTGATTCAGAGCCCACTCACTCCTCAGAGGAAACTCATTTTGGCTGCTTGTATCCACATTCTCGTTCCTTTGATCACCATCCACATTAGTTACCATGGTGAGGGTTGATCAACTTGTAAATCCAGAGCTTTGCTTTTCGGTTCACCTCTTTCTTCACCACAATGGACCGTTGGAGCGTCCTGATTATGACCGATGTCGCACCAATCTGTCTGTTGATCTCCTGCTCCATCATTCCCTCACTTTTGTGCAGGTCACAAACCCACGAACTCAAATAAAACCAGATGGTTTTAAAATGTTTGTGCTTCCAATAAGCTTCACTAACAATAAACAAACAGTTGAATCATCAAACTATGAGAAGAAAACTAACATAAATTTCATATAAAATTCATTTTTTATATAGTTAAAAACATAACGAATGTTTGGATTGTTTTTCAAGAAACAAAAACTTGTTTGAACAGAAATTCAGTGGGACAAAAAACGTTTAGTCAGGCACCATTTGTGCACGTTCTCCAATTTAAAATGATGACAGAAGCCAGTAATTTTTAGCAAAGTTTAACCTCAACTAACACAGAAAAAGAGAAAAAATGAAAATATCATTGTATAATTTTTAAAGACTTAATTTACATATGATGCTGGAACATAAGGATTTGGTCGCCTACAAACAAGTTAGATTTCTGTCTCAGAGATCTGTAACTTATTTTATAAGAGGCTCTTTGGTCCTTCACTTCTTATCTGTATTAATGACACCTGTTTGAACTTGTTATCGATTTAAAAGACATTCATTCACAACCTCAAACACTCCAAACTCCACTGTGGCCGAGACCAAAGAGCTGGACACTAGCTCAGGGTGAACTGAAGGATACAGCCGGGGTGTGGGAACGGGGTGATGTGATTCTATTTAAAGTAACAGACATTCAGACATTTAAATAATATGTTTATTACATCCTTCAAAAACAAGATGAACCAACTTGCTCCAGAAAATGAAGAAGGTTTAATGTCTGTGTGGATTCTCAGTCATTCAGGTCATGATGAAAAAATTTCTGGTTAGAAGACGTTTGGCGTCTCATCAGAGTGGTTTCTTCAGTTCTGTCTGACTGGTACTAAACTGGTAGTTTATATCATTCTCCTTGCTGGAGTTTCAGTTTTTTAAGTCCAACAAAAGTCCTTGATGACTGTGTCTTCTCCAGTATTAATTGCTATTTCACAATCTTGAAAAAACTTTGCCATCTGAAGACATCCATCACATTCTTGAAAACCTCTTTGGCAATTCTACTGTCTTTGATTGCATTGAAAACAGTTTAAGAGTTTTAAAACTAAACAGCTGTTAGAATCCATCAACAAAAAACAGTGGAAGATTTAATTTCAGTTGTGAAAACGTCTCGTAATGACCCAAGCGATGGCGATCTTGTAAGAAAGTTAATTGAGTTTAAAACTTGTGGAACTCCAAAAAAAGAAAGAGTATCTGGTGCAGCAAGGAGGAGGAATTTTATAGGAACTGTAATCCAGCTTGATATTGTCCAGCTACTCATGAACGAGCAAAAAGTAATTTCCAAGCAACTCATGCATTTGTTGTGCGACTGGCAAAGCAGGTGAAAAAACAAACTGGAACCAAGACTTGCCAAAAAAGGTCATTCACAGTGAGCAGGGATTCCTGTTTGTTTGTTTTTTTAAACAGAAACCCCATTTGCCAACTGGTACGGCTCACCTCATTGCTCTCTATCAACGTTTTGTGGTGTAGCAGTCAGAAATTTATAAATGTAAGCTTGAACAACTGATTAGAACCAGATTAAAGCCGAATAAAGCCAAATAAAGTCAAATTCAAATCCAAATTAAAGCCAAATAAAAGTCAAATTAAAGCCAAAATAAAGTCAAATTAAAAGTCAGATTAAAATCCAAATTAAAGCAAATTGAAAGTCAAATTAAAGCCAATTTCTGATTGGTAATTTTTGATTGTTGATAATAGGATTACCTTTGATAGGTGGGTGAAAAAGATGTTTTTTTTTTCTGATAGGAGCGTTGAGGTTTCTTCTTGACTTGGTCCCCTCTCGATCAGACAGACATCTTTGGTATTTTAGGATTAATATGTTTGCCTTTGATTGGTGGCAAGAAAGAATATTTACAAATATTTGACGTTTGTTTTGCGTCGTCTTGTTTTAGATTTTTGCTTGTTGAAAGTTAAAGAATGGAAGATGGAGAAACTTGTTTGTAATGTCTTAAACTTTGTCCTTTCGAGCAATATTTGTTTTTTCACCTGCTGGCCTTAAATAAAATCAAGACGTTCTGTCTTGTGTGACGCTTGCTTTTTGGAGATCATCTGTGACAGTTAAATCATTTCTTGACGGTTGATGATTTTGTCTTTATTCCAAACTGCATTGGAACGAACATCTTACGTTGGTGTTATGTTCTGTTTTTCAATGTCTTTATGTTTCTCCTTTCGACCGAATTTGTCTTTTTTTCTCAAGATACAATCATGACCTGCCGCCTTGTCTGACGCTTCTTTTTGGAGATCATCTTCTGGTTTGTGACCGACCAACATTGACATCTTTTCTAGTCGGTTAATGACTTTGTCTTTATTTCAAACTGCATTGAGACGAACATGTTACGTTGGTTTAACGTCGTCCTGTCTTTAAGATCTTGTTTGTCGTGTTGGAAAATCGAAGAATGAAGGATGAGGAAGCTTATGATCAACAAACGATGACGTTTTTCTGGTTTGTTGAAGATTTTGTCGTTATTTCAAAGTGTATTCCGACAAAAGTCTTACTCGACCAAAGAAGTTTCATCAAAAGAAAAAAATTCTTTTGATGATTTTAAACCTGACATCATCTTCACAGTCACTGATGTCACAGGGAACTTTCAAATCATCATGCCCTTGGCTGCTCAGCAACTTGTTCAGCCAATCATCTCAAAGTAGGGATTGTTTTTATTTATTCATTTGGGAATCTTGCATTTTTATTTTTAATTTTCACTCATTTTTTGTAAAGTTACAATTTTATTGCTTTTTGTTTGTTTGCCCCAATGGATTGCTTGGAATTTGGAATTTTTTAATCAAAAAAGTTTGTGCTTTTTAAACCATTAAGTGGGTAAACTACATGATTGATAGACAACTAATACTTTTGTTTCTCTGTATCAGTGTCCAACTCTCAATTTATTTGACAGAGAACAGGTACATCAGTAAAAATCAGTGTGAATTTTTCATCTGGTGTTCTCGGACACGTGTTTAAAGTCATTATATAAAGAGATGCTTTGTGAGAAGACAGTAAAATTATTTACAGTGAAATAAAACAGAATAAAAATATATACCTTAAAAACATGTGATATAGAAATTAAAATCATGTTTGAACTTATACTTCTGTTTGCTTCTTTAAATCCAGCATTATCAGATGATGCTGGTCCAACACTTACTAGAAACTATACCAACAACAGGTCTGCAGACTGAACGCCCCGGTTCACAGTTCTATCTGGTGACAAGTAAGAGTAGAACACAGTTATTAAAAGAGTTGGAACGTGAGCTGAGAGATGAAGAACTGTGAAGGTGAGACAGATAGCACACAGTTAACAGTTCACTGTTTAAATCATTAATTTCATTTGTTTCTGATCTTTATAAAAAACAGGAGGCTTGAAATAGACAATAAAGAATCTTGTAAAAAGATCAATATTATTAAAGTTTATTGATTTTTTTTTTCTAGATCTTCATGATCACACATTATAACAGACAGATGACCATCCTCAGTATGGATGTTACGCCCCAAACAAGACACTTTCTTTGTGGAAACATTCCTGGACTGAGTCATGAATAAATATCCTGTTCTTAGAAGTTTGACATGATGCAAAAAATGATTAAAAACTATTTTCATTCATCATTTTTTAAAAGACATCAATCAAAAATTATTTTTTTTAAAAAATGCCTGATTTTCAGAAAAAGCAACAACATGAATAAAGAAAAAAAAACAAAAACTCTATTTAAATTTTTATTATTCTAAAATAAAATTGTATTTTGTAAAATAAAAACAAATGTATCTTTTTAATCAAGTGCTCGGGAGATTCAGAATGATTAATTCAATTCAATTTTATTTTTTAGCCCAAATCACAGAATTTCCGTCTCAATGGGCTTCACAAGAAAAAGAGGAATGTATAAACACAAATACACAACAAGAAAAATAACTAACAAATACTAACTAAACAAGACTAGCACATTAATGCACTTAGACTCTCCTTCTCGGTGATTAAACTCCTAAAAAACCCATCAGTGGGGAAAAAATAAGAAACCTTGTGCGGATCCACATGAAAGAGAGATCCCTCCCCCAGGACGAGCAACCAATGTGTCAAAGAATTAAAAAAAAAAGAAAAAATCAGGAAAATCTTTGTTAGTCCCACAATAATGAGATTACAACATGCAACAGAATAGTAACAGAAAGAAAGACAATCAGAATGCTTTTATTGCAATGGTCAATGTAGAATATCAGAGACTACGAACTTGCTGTGCTGTGGTACAGGTGTGCAAAAAAAAGAAGAATGAAAATAGAAGAAAGAAAAAAAAATGAAAATAAGAAAAAATAGAAATAATTTTAACAAAACTAAGAGTGCTCAGAAATAAAAATAAAAGTAGTGCAATGCCATAGAAAATAATTGAAAATAATAAAGATAGTAAAGTGACAAGACGGAAGTGACTAAGAGATGTGGGGATCCAGGTTATAAAGTGACTAAGAGATGTGGGGATCCAGGTTATAAAGTGATTAAGAGATGTGGGGATCCAGGTTATAAAGTGACTAAGAGATGTGGGGATCCAGGTTATAAAGTGACTAAGAGATGTGGGGATCCAGGTTATAAAGTGACTAAGAGATGTGGGGATCCAGGTTATAAAGTGACTAAGAGATGTGGGGATCCAGGTTATAAAGTGACTAAGAGATGTGGGGATCCAGGTTATAAAGTGACTAAGAGATGTGGGGATCCAGGTTATAAAGTGACTAAGAGATGTGGGGATCCAGGTTATAAAGTGACTAAGAGATGTGGGGATCCAGGTTATAAAGTGACTAAGAGATGTGGGGATCCAGGTTATAAAGTGATTAAGAGATGTGGGGATCCAGGTTATAAAGAGACTAAGAGATGTGGGGATCCAGGTTATAAAGTGATTAAGAGATGTGGGGATCCAGGTTATAAAGAGACTAAGAGATGTGGGGATCCAGGTTATAAAGTGATTAAGAGATGTGGGGATCCAGGTTATAAAGTGACTAAGAGATGTGGGGATCCAGGTTATAAAGTGACTAAGAGATGTGGGGATTCAGGTTATAAAGAGTTCATAAGTCCAACGGCAGAAGGGAAGAAGTTGTTTTTGTGGCGGGACGTTCTGGTCCGAATGGACCGGAGCCTCCTGCCTGAGGGGAGTCCCTCAAAAAGTCCATGTCAAGGGTGGGAAGGGTCAGCTGCTATCCGACCTGCACGCCCCCGAGTCCTGGAGATGTACAGGTCATGGAGAGATGGAAGGCTGCAGCCGGTCACCTTCTCTGCAGAGTGCACAATGCGCTGCAGTCTGTGTTTGTCCCTGGCTGTGGCTCCAGCGTACCACACGGTGATGGAGGAGGTGAGGATGGACTCGATGATGGCTGTGTTAAACTGCACCAACATCTGGGCGGGCAGCTTGGCTTTCTTCATCTGCCGCAGAAAGTACATCCTCTGCTGGACCTTTTTGATCAGGGAGCTGATGGACGGCTCCCACTTTAGGTCCTGTGTGATGGTAGTGCCAAGGAAGCAGAAAGAGTCTACAGTGGTGATGGGGGAGTCTGTCAGTGCAAGGGGAGTAATGGGAGCTGTGACTTTCCTAAAGTCCACGATCATCTCCACTGTCTTCTGAGCGTTGAGCTCCAGGTTGTTGTTGCTGCACCAGGACACCAGCCGGTCTACCTCCATCCTGTAGGCCGACCCATCACCATCAGAGATGAGCCCGATGAGTGTGGTGTCATCTGCAAACTTGATCAGTTTGACAGAGTCATGGCTGGAGCTGCAGGAGTTGGTGTACAGGGAGAAGAGCAGGGGAGAGAGGACACAGCCCTGTGGAGATCCTGTGTTGATAGTCCGAGAGGTGGAGACATTCTTCCCCAGCCGCATGCACTGCCTCCGGTCTGTCAGGAAGTCAGTAATCCACCTGCAGGTGGAGTCATAAACGTTGAGCTGAGAGAGCTTGTCCTGAAGCAGGGCAGGGAGGATGATGTTGAATGCAGAGCTGAAGTCCACAAACAGGATCCTAGCATAGGTTCCCGGGGAGTCCAGGCGCTGCAGGGTGAAATGAAGGGCCAGGTTGATGGCATCGTCTACAGACCTGTTGGCTCTGTAGGCAAACTGCAGAGGGTCCAGAGAGGGAGAGGTGAAGAGCTTGAGATGAGGGAGGACCAGGCTTTCGAATGATTTCATAACCACAGAGTCCTCAGAGGTAAAATATATTAAAAATGATACATTATAAAATTGTCTTTTCCTATCAGGACACTTTTCATTTTTATGAAATATTTTCATTTGTTTTTTACACTTTTTAATCATTTTAAACTGTTGATTCTTTTGATTTTTATTTTCAGTAAAATAAACATTACTAGTGGACAAACTCAAAAGTGCATTTAAATCACCTGCGTGAAAATTGATTTTTTTTAAAAAAAACAGAACGGAAGTTTAAATTATATATTTTTTAATTATTCATGAAGAATAATTAAAAGTAAAGCAACAATAAAAATAAACATTTTGAAGTTGATTAATGGTTAGAGAGAGATCAGATTTATCGGGAAAAATCCCAAAGTGAGATTATTGCTCTCCTGATTTTCGGTGGAAATAATTAATAAATTCTGGTGGGGTTTTTGTTGTTGTTGTTGTTGTTGATTTTTTTACAGTAAAATAACTGTAATATTTATCGACAGAATGTGAAAGAAAAGTTATTAATTTGAACATTATGAAAGCTGCATGTAAGTGTAATTCCAGAGAACACCACAAGATGGTGCTTGGAGAAAAAAAAAGATATTTTACGAAGGTAAAATACTGTCACCCTGTGGACATTATAAGTAATAACATCTATAAATAGAATGACTACAAATACTGTAGTTTGAAACACAAAGAAAGTTTTTTAAACACAAACACACTTTGTGAATTTAATAAAAAAAAAACTGCTTTCGCAAAATAGACCAAGCTTCAGACTCTGAGGATCTGAAACTTGGTCCTCAGAGGAAGCTTCTGAGGACCAAGCTTCAGGTCCTCATCAGCACCGGTTAAGCACTGTTCGCATAAATTTTAGATACATCAGCGTCCAGGAAAATAGAATATTTTCCTGTGTGAGAATTGCGTGAGATGTTGCGACTCGTTGGCATCGTCTCTGCGTTTGAATTGTGAGCTGAAGTGATGATGATGGGTATCCTGAACCACCACTCCAACGACGGGTGAAAATATTTACCATATTTTAAAGTTTGGGAACTTTAAAAAAAAAATTAAAATTCTTTCAACTTTTCTGAAATTTAAACACATTTCTGCAATTCAAGAAACTTAAAAAAAACAAAAAAGATTTTTAAAAAATCTGATAAATTTTCACTTTTTTGTGAAACTTTATGAATTTTTGTCAATTATTTGTAAAATGTTGTGACTTATCAAATTTTTACAATTTCTGGAAATTTGGTCATTTTGAAAATTTTATATAATGTTGTCAATTTTTGCTAATTTTTCCGAAATTTCTTGCAAATTCTTTTTAAATTAATAAAATTTCCAATTTGTGAAAAAATACAGAAAATTTTACAATTACTTTGCAAATTTGTTATAAAAATTGCAAAAATAATTAAAATTTTTGTTAACTTCTTCGAAAATTTGGAAATTTTTCACAAAAATTTGTAAACTTTGCAAGTTTTTTATAATTTCGCAAATTTTCACAAAATTTCAACCAACGAATGAAGCAATAAAAGTTGTTTAAAGTTTATTTGATATTATTTAGTTTAGATTAAACAATGGTCATCATGGCGATGGTTCAGGTCTGGTGGCGTGGAGGCTGGTTGAACTGGTACGGCTCATGATGGCGATGGTAGTCATGGCGATGGTAGTCGTGGCGATGGTGACCATGAGTGATTCCTTCGCTCTGAAGTTCTTCTTCTTTCTGAACTCCGTTCAGTTTGATGAGCAGGTCGTTAATAAAGCTCTGAAGAAAACGAAAGAAACATAACGAGCTTGTTAAGAGTTTTCATTTATTTATTTATTTTTAATAATTTTTAATTTTATTTATGTTTTTAATTATTATCACTTATTTATTTTATTATTATATTTATTTTATTTATTATTTCATTTTATTTATTTTAACTTTAGAGTTACATTGAAAATGTTTATTTTGTGATTTGTAAACATGTGCATATTAAGCAAACTTACTTGTATCGGATTGAATGTCTTTATATTGACTGTTTATTTTATTTTATCATTTCGGTGGTCTATATGTGTATTTGTATATATGTTTGTTTATTGATATATTCTCATTTATTTTGTTTCTCTTCATGATCTATTTTTTATGAAGTTGAAAGCTTGGAGCCATTTCGTTCGTGTTTGTGGGTTTTTTAATTTGTTTGTTTAACTTATTTGTTAAACTGTTTTGTAATGTTGTTTTTTGTTGTTTTGTGGACCCTCTTGAAAATGAGATGTTACATCTCAAAGGGCATTCCACTAATAATCTAACTAAAACTCATTAATTTATGTTATTTTATTTATTAGCATTTATTTATTTATTTTTATTTCAGTCACTGTCGGGAGAGTGGTCTGTTCCCCCCCTCCCTCATGTCTGTGTGTGTGCATAAGTCACACCTGAAACTCATCTACTCATCTGCAGGAGCATACAGTGCCCAGCATAAATGAGTACACCCCCTTTGAAAAGTAACATTTTCTACAATATTTAAATGAAAACAAACAATATTTCCAAAATGTGCACAGATTAAGTTTAATATGGCATCTGTTGAACTTTTGACTTAAAACAAAAGTTAATAACATAACTTAAGATGACACTTTTTTCAGTTTTAGTCAAATTAGTGTGGTGCAAAAATGAGTACACCCCACTGTAGGTCTCTGAGCAAAGCTACATTTCAGGCTCCCAATGTGTAATTGAACAAGCATTCAAGCCCAGGAGACTTAAAGCTGTCATTAAAAAGAATGGAGGCCAAACAAAGTACCAAATGTACTAAATTCAGTAGTTTTTGTTGTGGGGTGTATTCATATTTGCACCACCCTACCTTCAGTAACACTGAAAAATATGTCATTTTTATGTTATATTGTTACTTTTTTTGTTTGATTTATGAGTTAAGATGTAGTAATCAACTTTATCTGTGAATTATTTGGAAACATTTAGTTTTGTTTTCATTTAAACATTGTAGAAAATGTTACTTTTCATAGTGGTGTACTCATTTATGCTGGGCACTGTATATGGATCAATTTTAGACACACTCTTCGCCAGATCGTTTGTATTTCATGCTTGACCTGTTATCCAGTTTTTGGCTTCAGCTCCTACATCAGAACCTGCCTAGTTTATCAGTTTTTGTAATCTTTATCTGGACTTTTTTATCAATCTAATAAATCTGCTTGTGATTTCTTCATCCGAGCCTGTCTGTTGTGTCAAGGGTATATTTTTGGCCTTAGCTCCACATTATGACAGTCATATAAACAGAAACTAAAAGTATTGTTTGGGTGAAACTGAAACCAAACTTATTGATGAACGTCTAAAAACACTTTTAATTCGTTCTTAAAAACAGAGAAAACAACAACAACAACAACAAAACTACAACAAACTGCTGCTCCGTCGTCTTCCGCTTAAATGGAACCAGGCTTCTCTCACCCCAGCTGCATCCTCCCTCTCCCCGAGAGCATCCCAGGGTGTTCCCTGTCCAGCTGTGATACTATACATAGCTAACCCTAACCCATGTCAGGATGAATCCCTCACTGGTGAGGTGTTCCGTCCCACCGGGAGGCAGACCCTGGACCTACTGGAGAGACTTCGATAAACAAAGCAGTCGCTTCATGTCGAGATTTTGAGGAGGTGTGAGATAACCAGGCTCGGCCATTCACAGCGAGACCGGACAAAATTTCACAATTTTTTTTTTTTTTTCTGTGATTCTTTGCAGTTTTGAGGAAAAAATTTTGGGACTTTTGCAAACATTTACAAATTTTTACAAAGTTTTCCAATATTTTGCAAATTTTCAGGAATTTCACAAAAATGTGAAAATTTTTGGGAAGTTTCATTAAATTTTTTTTAAGTTACGCAAGTTTTTTTTTTTGTATTATTATTTTATGCACATTTTTTTAATCAAAAATCCACTTTTTGCCATTTTTTTAAATTGTGAAAAACATTACAAAAAATTCAGTGAATTTTAACAAATTCACAAGTTTTTTTCCAAAATTTTTGTAATACTTTGTGAAGGCTTCAGGCACACGTGGCACACGTGCCCAACCTTTACATCCCAAAAGCTACTTTTCAAGCATCAAACTTCCTGAGATTGACCTTTTGAGTTCCAACGTGGCAAACCCTCGGAGATGGTTTCCAGTCTGCTGTAAAACTACCCTAACCAGGGTGGCATCTATTACAGGCAAAATATTAGTATTACCCATCCCTGACCCTCTCAACACGTCTAATGGGTTGTTACACACCCATTAGACCTCACACACACATACCCAGACACACACACACACACACAACCCCCCCCCAACACACACACACAGAAATACCCACACACACCTACACACACACACCCAGACATCCACACACACCAACACAAACACACATACCCACACACACCCACCCACACACACGTACCCACACACACCAACACAAACACACACACACACACCAACACAAACACACATACCCACAAACACTTACATACACACACACACTTTTTTTTTTACCTCTGTCGTTTTTCTGCATTTCTGAAGAATTTCCTGCAAAATGAGAAAAACAAACGTTTAAAATTTAATTATTAAATTTTTATTTATTATTTTTTTAAAAAAATTAAAACATTTAGATTTTATTCAAAATTAAAATCATTTTTTACCTTTAATTTTTTAACTCGTTCTTCGTCGGTTTTTAAATCGATTAAATCGTCGATGTTCAGCTCGTCGGGCAAATCATTTTCCTAAAAAAAAAAAATTATAAAAGAAAATTATAAAATTAAAAATAAGCAAAGTTTTTAAAAGTTAAAATTTTCCTTTTGGGTTTTTTTTTTTTTTTTGGTCTCTTTTAAACAACTCTGTTTATTTACATAATTTCAATTTAATTGTATTTTAAATCTAATTGTATTTTATTCTTAATTGATTTTTAAGTCTTGATTCTGTCGTGATCTCCCTCTCACCCTCCCTCCCACCCCCTCACCCATCCCGCCCTGATCCCATTCCACAGGTGTGTCTTGTCTGCTTCTGGTGCCCTGGTGTCGACCAGCGTTTGTTATGGGATGTTTTGGGGTGGTGGGGTGGTGGGTGGGGAGTTTGTGTGGATTCCGTGTCATTCTGAGATGGGCAGAGGGATGAGCGGGTGGATGTGGTGGTGAGAAGGGTGGTGGAAAGGGGGAGTAGTGAAGAGAGTCACGGCTCCGTCCCGAGGTGAGGCGAAGTCGGTGGTCTGGACAGGAATACTGAAGCAGTGGCAGTCACAGTGGGAGTCACAGTGGGAGTCACAGTGGCAGTCACAGTGGCAGTCACAGTGGGAGTCACAGTGGCAGTCACAGTGGCAGTCACAGTGGGAGTCACAGTGGCAGTCACAGTGGGAGTCACAGTGGGAGTCACAGTGGCAGTCACAGTGGGAGTCACAGTGGCAGTCACAGTGGGAGTCACAGTGGCAGTCACAGTGGGAGTCACAGTGGGAGTCACAGTGGGAGTCACAGTGGCAGTCACAGTGGCAGTCACAGTGGCAGTCACAGTGGGAGTCACAGTGGGAGTCACAGTGGCAGTCACAGTGGCAGTCACAGTGGCAGTCACAGTGGGAGTCACAGTGGGAGTCACAGTGGCAGTCACAGTGGGAGTCAGAGGTCGTGTAGAGGAAGGTGGGAGTGAGTATGGCTCCGGTTGGTGGGCGAAGGCGGGTATGACGTGTAGAGGAAGGTGGGAGTGAGTATGGCTCCGGTTGGTGGGCGAAGGCGGGTATGACGTGTAGAGGAAGGTGGGAGTGAGTATGGCTCCGGTTGGTGGGCGAAGGCGGGTATGACGTGTAGAGGAAGGTGGGAGTGAGTATGGCTCCGGTTGGTGGGCGAAGGCGGGTATGACGTGTAGAGGAAGGTGGGAGTGAGTATGGCTCCGGTTGGTGGGCGAAGGCGGGTATGACGTGTAGAGGAAGGTGGGAGTGAGTATGGCTCCGGTTGGTGGGCGAACGCGGGTACAGCTTGTTTTGAACAGGTTAAGGATTGGACATACCTGGTTAAATAATGCACTCACCCTACACACACACAAAAACACACACACTCATTCACACAACCACACACAAACACACACAAACACACACAAACACACTCTCACAACCACACACACACACACAGACAGACAGACACATAGACACACACAGGCAGACACACACACACACTCATTCACACAACCACACACAAACACAAACACACACACTCATTCACACAACCACACACAAACAAAAACACACACACTCATTCACACAACCACACACAAACACAAACACACACACTCATTCACACATACACACACACACACAAACACACACACTCATTCACACAACCACACACAAACACACACACACACAAACACACACACTCATTCACACAACCACACACAAACACACACACTCATTCACACAAACACACACAAACACACTCACAACCACACACACACACACAGACACATAGACACACACAGGCAGACACACACACACACACACACTCATTCACACAACCACACACACACGTACACACACACACACAAACACACACACTCATTCACACAACCACACACAAACACACACACTCATTCACACATCCACACACACACACACACACACACACACAAACACACACACTCATTCACACATCCACACACAAACACACTCACAACCACACACACACACACACACACACATTCACACAACCACACACAAACACACACACTCATTCACACATCCACACACACACACAAACACACACACACACTCATTCACACAACCACACACAAACACACACACACAAACACACACACTCATTGACACAACCACACACAAACACACTCACACAACCACACACACACACAGACAGACACGTAGACACACACAGGCAGACACACACACACACACTCATTCACACAACCACACACACACGTACACACACACTCACACAACCACACATAAACACACACACACACACACACACAGACACATAGACACACGTAGGCAGACACACACACACACACAGACACACACGCGATCAGAACAAGTGTCGTCATGGAAAAAGAGAAAAGAAGCATTTGTTCTTTCCCTCATTTACCACACACACACTCAACAAACACACACTCAAACACACACACACTCAACAAACACACACTCAAACACACACACTGACATTCCATCAGTAAACTGTTTATTCTCCAGAGGACAGACACAGCCATCCCTGATGGACGTTTGAAGACACACACACACACTGCCTCTCTCTCTCTGTCTCTCTTTCTCTCTCTCTCTGTCTCTCTCGCTCCCTCACACATACACACACTGGCTCTCTCTATGTCTCTCTCTCCCTCACACACACACACACACACACACACACACACTCAAACACACACACACTGCCTCTCTCTCTCTGTCTCTCTATCTCTCTCTCTCTGTCTCTCTCCCTCACACACATACACACACTGGCTCTCTCTCTCTCTCACACACACACACACACACACACACTGCCTCTCTCTCTCTGTCTCTCTTTCACTCTCTCTCTGTCTCTCTCGCTCCCTCACACATACACACACACTCAAACACACACACACTGACATTCCATTAGTAAACTGTTTATTCTCCAGAGGACAGACACAGGCATTTGAAGACACACACACTGTTTCTTTCTTTCTGTCTCTCAGACACACACACACACACTCCCTCTGCCTCCCTCACTCACTCACACACACTCACACACACACACACACTCCCTAGCCCCTCCTGCTGGACGTTCAAAGACAAATAGAGGCTGTTTGTTTTTCCTTTTATGGACTTTTAAAAAACTTCAAACTAAAGTTCAAGTTTTTAGACTTTTTTAACTTTGTTTTTATTTAAAATTAAACAAGTTGTTGTTTGTTTGTTTGTTTGTTTGTTTTTAGTTAAAGTTAGTTTTTAAAAAGTTTTTTTTTTTCTGAATCAAAAGTACTTTTTTGATCCAAATGTAAAAAAAATTACAAAACTCTGACCTAATTTTAATTTTATAACCATTTTCTTCTGTTTATTTGTTTTCTGATCAATAATTTGAGCTTTTTATTTATTTATTTATTTATTTGCATTTTAAAGAAAATTTCGAATTTTAATTTCTTTTTTTTTTTTATTTAAACTTTTTTTTTTTTTTTTTTCAATCATTTCGGCTTCTTTTTTAGTTTTCCGGTAAGTTTTAAAGTTTTTTTTTATTTTTAGGGTTTTAAATATTTTGTATAAACGGTTTTCAACCATTTTGTAAGTAAATAATAAATGTTTTGAGTAGTTTTTATTTTAAACTGTTTTTTTTTTTTTTTTGCTTTTTGATTAATTATTTTCAGTTAATTATCATTTTTAAAAGTTTTTGAACAAATTTGATTCTTTAAGTTACGCTTAAATCCACTTTTTCTTCAGTTTTTCAGTTTTTTAAAAAGATTTTTTTTTAATCCTTTTAAAATCAAACTCTTTGTTTTGGGTTTTTTTAAACTCATTTTACCTTTTTTCATTTTTTGAGACGTTTAGAACCTCTAGATCCAGATGTTTAGAACCTCTAGTTTTTAATCCAGATGTTTAGAACCTCTAGTTTTTAATCCAGATGTTTAGAACCTCTAGTTTTCCTCTTTAGTTTTTAATCCAGATGTTTAGAACCTCTAGTTTTTAATCCAGATGTTTAGAACCTCTAGTTTTTAATCCAGATGTTTAGAACCTCTAGTTTTCTTCTTTAGTTTTTAATCCAGATGTTTAGAACCTCTAGTTTTCCTCTTTAGTTTTTAATCCAGATGTTTAGAACCTCTAGTTTTCCTCTTTAGTTTTTAATCCAGATGTTTAGAACCTCTAGTTTTCCTCTTTAGTTTTTAATCCAGATTTTTAGAACCTCTGTCCTCCGCCTACCTGCCCTTTAAACAACTTCTCCAAACTCTCATCGATCCATTTTTCTACATCCAGTCGCTTCTGAAGCTCTTTTCTGTTGTACTTCACCGTGACCCGGGCCTGTCTTTTCGGGGCGTTTCCCCCAAACTCCATCAGAGAGAAATCAGTCCCTTCGGCCGCTGCCATGACGATGCTGCTGCAGAGAGCGGTTCCTCCTGATACGGAGGAGGAGGAGGAGCAGGCAGGGGACGACAGGATGTTTATTCAAACGAAGGCAACGGAAGGAGGAGCAGAAAAACAAGGAGACCAAGAGGAAAACAAGCAAGAAAACAAACAGGAAAACAAGAGGAAAACAAAGAGACCAGCAGGAAAACAAGCAAGAAAACAAACAGGAAAAAAACAAGCAAGAAAACAAACAGGAAAACAAGAGGAAAACAAAGAGACCAGCAGGAAAACAAACAGAAAAACAAACAGGAAAACAAGGATTGTCTTTGCTTTTGTTTGTTTGTGTATTTTGAAAAAAAATTTGAAATTTTTCCAAAAGCTGCGAAAATTATAGTTTTTTATTCAAATTAATATTAAAAGCAATTCAAAGTGTTTTAAATGATAGAAAAAAGTGCATTAAAATCACAAAACATAGAATAAAAAGAAAAAAAAGATAAGTTATTAAGACGAGGTTCGAAACACTGTCCTTTCTGTGTGTAGTTTGCATGTTCTCCCCGTGTGGGTTTTCTCTGGCTTCCTACAAAATCATGGATGTTAGGTTGGTTGGCTGACCATAGGAATGAATGTGTGTGTGTGTGTGTGTGTGTGTGTGTGTGTGTGTGTGTGTGTGTGTGTGTGTGTGTGTGTGTGTGTGTGTGTGTGTGTGTGTGTGTGTGTGTGTGTGTGTGTGTGTGTGTGTGTGTGTGTGTGTGGCCCTACAACAGACTGGCGACCTGTTCGGGTTGTATCCTGCCAGAGTGAATGCCGCCCATATGGGTTTAATTTCCCCAGGAAGCCTCGAGGTCACATGACCCTAGTGAAAGTAAAAGTGCTATTCATCGATTTGTTGAATTATTCTCAGTCAAAACGACTCATTGAAATTAGCTGGAGTGAAGGGGCACTCCTTCATCCTACATCCCCTTCCAGGCAACGGAAACGTAGTCTTTGAGGAGGAGAGAAAACTTCATTTTCAACAGACCGGCCAGTAGCAATTCTCTACCAGCCCTACCAGTCAGGATCTTCTTCTAAAATGAATTCGACATACATTTAACCCTAATTCATTCATATACGTAGTGAGGTAATGTGAGGTAAGCACAGACTGACCAAAGCGGGTGCTCCTGTCATCAATATGAATCATTAAAGAGAAGTGATGGATGTTACCTTGCCTCAGACCAGTGGTCCCCTGCTTTATTGAACATTTCATCTTCATTTAATTGAGCAGAGTGGAATATTCCTTTTTCTTTTGTTTAGTTTGAGTAATTGAATTTAGATTAACATACAGTATTGACATAACTACTGAGTGATAACCGAGAAAAAATATTATCAAAGAATAAGAAGCAGAAAAACTTGCTGAATCCCAATCATTTTTGTACTGACTTGAGACTTCGAGCGTATAATTCATCTTTCTTTTTTCTTCTAGATTTTTCTGTGCACCCCGCAGCCTGCAGATGAAGCTGTTTGCAGGCTCGAAAGATTTTATTTATTTATTTTTATTTGTTTATTGTTTCATTTCATTCAAAACAAAAGAACAAACGCATCTTAAAAAAAGGTTTTCAGTAAAAAAAAAAAATTAAAAATTATGAATGAAAGGGTACAGAAAGAAGCAAAGCTTATAATATTTGCCCCTTAGCAACAGAAATGATATATACCGTAATTTTACGGCCATTAGGCGCACCGTACGAAAAGGCGCAGTCTCAGTCACACACCGCCTTACAACAACACACACGCAAGCATGCAAATGTGCGTATTAAAAAATAGTCCAGTGCTTCTCAAATAGTGGGGCGCGTGTGATCCTGTGGAACACGTTTTTCTTTTTTGCCGTACTAGAATAAAGTGTAATTGTACATCCACTACAGTAGTTATAGTTTATAGTTTAAATAAGAATTATTTTTATTAAAATTCAAGTTAATTGATGCACTTTAAATATTTTCTGTTACACACTAAAAAACAATGTTAATAAAGCTGTTCTTTTTTTTTTTCTTTAATGTTAATGAGGATAAAATGTTATGCAGAAGTGTACTTAGAACCAGGGGTCCCCAACCTTTTCTGCGCCACGGACCGGTTTAGTGTCTGATAATATTTTCACGGACCGGTCTACAGGTGATAAGACCAGCCAGAAAAACTGTTTTTTTAAATCAATAATAATACATTTAAATCCACGTTGTCTTCACGAGAAAATTTATTAGCAGCGTCTTTATAACGTGGAAAAATTCTCTCTGCTCGAACCAGAGGTGTCAAGTAACGAAGTAAGACTACTTCGTTACCTTACTCAAGTAGAAAATCTCGTTATCTTTACTTTAACGAAGTAATTATTTTTTTGTCTACTTTTTACTTTTACTCACTACTTTTTTATGCAATTATCTGTACTTTTACTTCGTTCATTTTATAAAAAGTAGTCGCTACTTTCGCCATTTTGTCACCGTTAAAAAGCCACGACTGTTTGTCGGAGTTTTTTTTTTTTTTTATGAACCCTGAATGCATCAAACAAAGGAACAGATGAATGATTGGCTGAAAGGTCCAGTCAATCATTACTTTGGGGCGAGTAGCCCCGCCCACAAACTTTTAAACAGCAGGGACAGAGACTGGCTACGGCCGGCCAGTCTCTGTTCATACTCTAGAGCAATGATCGAGTTTTATTTTTGAAACCACAGGGGATTTTGGTTCCCTGTTAGGCGTAATATACCAACACTGGTATGTCGCGACATTCTACAAGCAAGCAAGCATTTCCGTGTTTGAGACTCGGGCTCGGAAATCAAAGTGTTTCTGATGCTGCAACACTGAACTTTGATTGAATTATCAATTTTTTAAAAAAACAACAGCAAAGAAATGTTTTTTTTTTATTATTATTTTCAGTCTGCGGTTATTGTAAACGTCTTTGCTGAAAATGTTGTAGATGGTATTTTTATAAAAATAACTTTGATCTGTGACGCACTATTTTATCTTTAGAAACAAAGCTAATTGAACTGATTAATCCATAAATAGTAGTGGATGAAGTATTTGTGCTTAAAAGCCTCCAAAATGTTATTGATTAGTTTATAAAGACTGACTGAGGAGATTAAAACTACACATCACTTAGATTTTGTATAATGTAGATGTTTGGGTTAACATTAAAAAAACCTTATATGTACACATATATATATGTAGATATGTATATATGTAAATTTATATATACCGTCTCCTAGGTCCCGCCCCTACTGGTTTTTTAAAATCTTGTTTCCCTGGTTATTTTTTCATTTTTACAGTTCTTAAAATTTTAGTAAAAGAATCCAAGGATTTTGCCTCCTGTGTGTTTCCTTCACTCCCACTGCCTTACGAGTGCATGTAAAGGGTGTTATTTTGTCAATGGGCGTGGTTTTACTGGGTGTACGATATCTTTTGTAAAATACGATAATTTTACGTCATTAGTACGATAATCCAGCACCTCCCACCTGGCAACGCTGGTTCCAGGTGTCACGCAGGCTTTATGTGGCACTCCCAACCTTATCAACTTGATAAAGACTATTCAGTATTCCCTCAAAGAACTTTGAGAACTAGCTGCCTTCAAGGCTTGAAAAAGCCTTTTGGTAATTTTTTTTTTTAATTTATTCATTTTTTTTTTTTACATTGAGTGTGTTTGTGTCTGCTGAAGTTGGTTAAATTAGGTGATGCAGAGTGAAGCTTGGTAGCTGAAGGGACGTTACATAATGCCCTGCTTATGTTAATACATTTGATTGTGTTCATTAATCGATTTCCAATAAAGATTATTAAGAAATAAATGTTTCTGATTCATAAAGTTTCACACCAAAACACTCTCATTTATTATCATATTTTCTGCTCCTTAAAGCATGTGATAATAGTTAAAAAATATGTTCATACGCTTTTGTTAACAATATTCCTTTTTTTCTGAAAATTACTTTTACTTTTTTTACTTGAAGTAGTTTTAAAATAGGTTACTTTTTACTTTTACTTAAGTAGAAAACTTGAGTTAATACTTCTACTTTTACTAAAGTAGTTTTTTAACTCGATATTTATACTTCTACTTGAGTAGAAAATGTTGGTACTTTTGACACCTCTGGCTCGAACGCACTCTGGTTACCTTGGTAACGGTAAACATACCTTCAAAATAAAGACATCACAAAAACAAAGTGAATAAAAATACTAGTTAGGCCCCTCACACCAGGGGTGGTCCACCTGGTGGTTGGGGACCACTGCTTATAACAATTTCATAGACAAATGATTCTAATTATGGTCATGGCGAGAGTGGGGGAGCGGGCGGCGAAATATTTTCTTCTTTCTAGGGGGAGCGCAACAGGATATAATTGAGAAGCACTGCGTTAGTCCAAGCATCTACAATCCATTGACTCGTTTATGCTGAAATTTCTCGCGGCGGCTCGATTCCCATGTTCCTCCGCGTAGCTTAAACTGAGCATCATAAGCGTGTCTCTTTGCCATTTTCAGGGTTAAAACAGCAATGTTGTTCATACAGCACATACCTTTTTTATACACAATCCACGCCTACACTTCACTCTTTAACGTTCTCATGCCTTTTCTTTCAGGTCCGCCTCGCCTCACGGGCACCGCTTTTTCTTTTAGGTCACACACAAGGCGCACCGCACGAAAAGGCGCACCGCTCATTTTGAAGAAAATTTTAGACTTTTAGGTGCGCCTTATGGCCGTGAAATTACGGTAATCAGGGTGACGCACGACAAAAAAAAAATCACATCAAACAACATCAACAGCCATCCGGGAGGAGCTCGGTGTTGAGATGCTCCTCCTCCAGGTCGAGAGGAGCCAGATGGGGTGGTTCGGGTATCTGGTCAGGTTGCGGGGTGTTTCGGGCACGTCCCACCGAGAGGAGACCAAGGGGCAGACCCCGGACCCGCTGGAGAGACTATGTCTCACAGCTGGCCGGGGAACGACTTGGTATCCTTCTGGGTGAGCTGGAGGATGCAGCCGGGGAGAGAGAGGCCTGGGCTACCCGTTTGAGGCTGTTGCCCCCACGACCCGACCCCGGAACAAGCGGAAGATGATGGAACGGAACGAACATCAACAACAACAAAAAAGAGTTTTCTGCTACACATATTTATCTATTAACAATTGTTTCACACTTTTCTTGAATGAATGGATGGACTTACATGATTTAATTTTACTCTCCAAGTTGTTCCACAAATTAACTCCTTGAATTGAAACACATCTTCGCTTTGGTTTGGTTCGAAACTGTGATTTAACAAAAAGATCAGTTCCTCTTAAATCATCAGAATCAGAGAATCAAAATCAGAATATACTTTATTGATCCCACACAGGGGAAATTTGTGTGTCACAGCAACAACTTCCTATCTGCTAAGTGAGTCGTTGTAGAGCCCGATCACGTACGGAAAGAAAGACCTCATGCATACTTTCTCTCTTTTTCTTCTCTTTTTCTCTCTTTTTGAATTGTTTTTGCAATCCATATGGTAATACCCCTTGATACATAGTTTTGAGAAGGTTATGTTCTAACAATTTGTAGAATTTTAAGTTTTTTAATTGGATAAATTTTGGATTTGTGTGCGCTCTGTAACCACTCCCACTGATAATACGAAGAGCTCTCTTCTGTAAACAAAAAATCGGTTCAATGTATGTTTTGCAAGCACTTCCCCACACTTCAACACAATAGATTAAGTATGGAACAATCAAAAAGTTATGTAATAAAAACATAGCGTCTTTGTTCAGAGAGTCTTTCACCTTGTGTAGAACAGCAAAGGTTTGTGATACTTTATTTTTTACTTTTTCTATATGAGGTTTCCATGGTAACTGTTCATCAATCAGAACACCTTAAAAAAAAGATCTTTTGTGTGCTTTCTATTTCTAATCCGTGTGTGAACAGTCTTGCATTTATATTTTTGTTTTTACAACTAAAAACCATAAACTTAGTTTTATTTATAGATAATTTATTGGCATTGAACCATTTTAATATTTTTTAAAACTCATTTTCTACAGTTTTTAGAACCTCGTTTATATTGTTCCCAGAATAAAATAAAGTGGTGTCGTCTGCAAACAGGATGCATTTTAGTATGTTGGAAACGGACATAATATCGTTAATATAGAGAAGAAAGAGTATTGGGCCAAGGACCGAACCTTGGGGAACTCCACATGTTATTTTACTATATTTAGATTTTGTGCTGTTGATTTCAACAAATTGATAACGGTCTGTTAAGTAACTTGTGACCCATTGATGTGCCACACCTCTAATGCCATATTTGAATAATTTATGCAATAGAATTTCATGATTTAAAGTATCAAAGGCTTTTTGAAGATTTACAAAGACACTGACTAGAAAATGTTTTTTGTCCATGGCGTTGGTAATTTCTTCGGCCAGTTCCATTAACGCTGTAGCAGTTGAATGATTGGAGCGAAATCCATTTTGGCTGTGACTTAAAATGCTGTACTTATAAATAAACTTATTTAATCTATTCACATAAAGTTTTTCCAAAATTTTAGAGAACTGAGAAAGCAGTGATACAAGTCTATAATTAGATAAGTCATTTTTATTTCCTTTTTTAAAAAGTGGAATAACTTTTGCTACTTTCATATGTTCAGGAAAAACTTCTGTGCAAAAAGAAAGATTACATAAATAAGTAAATGGTTCAATAATAACATTTATAATTTTCTTTATCAGTATAATGTTTACATTTGTATAATCATTAGATTTTTTTTATTTGCTCATTCCTTGTCAATTCCTTGACAAGATTTGAATCTTTAGGTCTATTTTTGAAAATTGATTCAAAATTGCTCGATGGTTCTTTGGGCTTTAGATTTACCATCCCTAGGTTTCACCCACAACTTATCTGGCTAAACTCTTAATCTAGATTTGTAGTACAATTTATTAAACAATCACAAGGCGTCCACGTGGGAGTGGGAATGAGTCCGGTAGAATTGGGTGGCATCAGCGCTTACGAGGATCATTGCTGAGTGGTTTCACAAAAGGTATCGAGGAACTGACAAAGATTGAATGTGAGACTGGATCTTATATGGTGAGGAATAAAGTGGATGCAGGTGAACCCAATCAGACCAGTATTCCAATCAGCAGCCACCACAGCCAAGCACCTCGAGAAATGAGGGGAGAAAGAAAAAACAAAAGAAAAAGTAAACACTAGACAGAGGGTGTTATAGTACTTAAAACCCTCCAGCTTCCTTTCCTCTTCTCTGTGTAACCTCACTCCTCTCATTCACACACATACTCTGTCTCACTCTGACTTATCTCCATGCATCTTCTTTCCAGTTCAAACCTCCACCTCTCCAGCTGATCATGTTTATAGTGGAAAAACCATTTTTGTGGCCAAAATGTCACGAGAAATTTCACAGGTCCACTCCTGAGCAGTGGCGGCTGGTGGTAAAAAAAACTGGGGGGGCGCACATTTTTCAAACACACACAAAATTTTTTTTTTTAGATTTATTATATAAAAGTATATATATATATATATATATGTATATATATGTATATATATTACTACTGTGACAATGTTTAAATCTAGGCTGAAAACACTTCTGTTTAAATGTGCTTTTTATTAATTGCTCTTTTTTTAATCTGTTTCAGTGATTTTATTTATTTAATTTTTAAACTTTTTGTTTCCATGTTTTGTGATTTTAATGCATTCTTTTTCTTTTCTTTCTTGTGAAGCACTTTGAATTACATTTTGTATGAATTGTGCTATACAAATAAACTTGCCTTGCCTTGCCTATATATATATATATATATATATATATATATATATATATATATAATATTATTTGTGACAATATGTGTCTGTTTTTGGTGACTTCTTCATTATGTTTCCTTATGCCAGTTCGGTAACCTTCATTTAATTGTGCCAGGATGTTACTACTGCCAAAAACACCTAGCTTATAGCTACTATCAAGATGGGTGCGGCAAGTTTCATGACGTTTGCACTTTTCAGACAAATGCTTCAAGTCACTCACCCCTGTTGATATCCACACCTTTTCAGTTGCTGCTGAACTAAACAATAAGCAGGGGAAACAAAAAAAGGTGTTTCTCATCCAGTGTTTCTTATCCTCTCACATAAAAACGGCCGCGATCTCCACTGTTTTGTTGCACAGTCAAATCTGGGGTGTCCAGTCAAAGCTCCTTCACTCTTCTTTTTTCTTCTTTAGAACGCTTAGAAAACGGATTCTGTAGAAGGGAGGACACTGAATTCTCTTTAAAAGAGCCACTAGCTTTGTTAGCAACTGAACTAGCTTCCAACGCCATCATGAAGACTCCCAGAATTCCGCAGTGAAAAGAAAGGGCGTGGCGTGGGTGGGATTTATAGGTCAGCTTATTGCTAATTGATTGGTTCATGTAACAGACTGACAGAGAGGATAACCTATCACACACCCGATGGGCGGAAAATCTCTGCGCCCCGCGGGCGTGGTTATGGTTTGCAATACACATGAATGGGAAAAAATTTAGAGCTGACGTCACGTTTTTTTCCATAAAAACCGGAAGCCACATACACACCAATACGTTTACCTGGGAGGGCAAAACACAGTCCTGTGTTTGCCCCCCCGGGCCCGCGACCCCATCCCAACCGTAGTAAGCCCCTGAGCAGCCACCACACACTCCTTCAGACTCCTGCCCATGAACAGTACACCACCACTCTGTGGAAGACACTTGTTGTGGGACATGATTGTGGTGTTTATTACTTTGGGTTCACAGGTCAGAAGATTACCTTCAAAAGGAACAAAACGTCACTGGTATAAAAAAGAACCTGGGAATAAAATAGTAAAAAGAATGTGTTTTTTTAGAATTTTTTTCTTTTTTAAAGAAAAAAAAAACTAATGAAGTTTTTGTATTTTAGTGTTTATGTGTTGTTTAAGAAAAAAAAGAACCTCATTTAGTTGTTTATTTTTATTTTCTAAACACAAATTTTCCAAGAGGCACAATGGGTAGAACAGTGGCCTCAACGCAAGAAGGTTGGGGTTTGCGTCCTGGGTGGAACGAAGCTTGAAACACTACCCTTCCTGTGTGGAGTTTGCATGTTCCCCCCTTGTTTGTGTGCGTTTTCTCTGGTTTCCTCCCACCCTCCACACAACATGCACGTTAGGTTGATTGGCTGCTATGAAATTGCCCCTAGGAATAAGTGTGTGTTTGGCATCGTAACAGACTAGTGACCTGTTCGGGATGTACCCTGCCTCTCGCCTTAAATCAGCCGGGATAGACTCCGGCACCCCCCCATGTTAGGGAATAAGTGGTTCTGAAGATGAAACCAAATTTTCTAAGATGGATGGTAGGGAAACACCACCTTAAGGAGAAACCATAGCAATAGAAGAAGAGGGTACTCCTCCCGCCAGACGGAGAAGGTCTCAGGTTCTCCTACCAAACCCTAAAATCTAGAAATCAACATTGAACTGAATCACTGAAACGTGTCATACCTTACTAATTAAAACAAAAGAGCAGTGAGATTAGGACACGTGGGGGTTGATTGTTCAGAAGACGAGGAGCAGATTACAGAACGAGATTTAGGTCAAAGTAATGAGGAGCGACTCGAGAGTAGGGCAGAGAAAAGGAGGAGGAAAAGGAAGGATTGAGGTCAAAGAAACTAATGTGCTGTGGGAGAAAAAGGTTGGGAGGTGATCTTCACTCTTCAGACTGGGGAGGAGGAACATCACCTGGTTGTCTGGGCTCCGTCTGAGGATTTTCCTGATCTGTTTGGATTAATCTCTCTTTTGCTCTCTTCTGCTAATTAGCAGACAATTTTTATTGATTGGCTCTGTCTGCCAGACAGATCTGAACCTAAGTCCTCCTCTGCAGACTGGGGAGTTGCCCAGCTATCTGGGCCACCTGTTGACTACAAGCTGAAGTGTGCGAGCTGAAACCCCCACGTGTAATAATCGTGCTTCTGTGGGCAGATTAGCTCAAACTGAGATAACCTCGTTCCACTAATAAAAGGAACACAAAGATTATCCAACTAATCCGAAAATAGACACAAACAGAGCCTCTAGCCATCAATGGAGCAACTAGCAGCTAATAGAGTCACCACCTGCAAACGAAGCCATGAGCAGCTGATGGAACTGTTGGACCTTTGGTCCTACTCATCCACCATCGGAGCCATTACCGACTAACAGATCTAAGAGATTTTATAATGACATAACTAGAACGTATCACGATCTGATGTATTAATGTCTTTTAAAAAAGTCTTGTCTGATGGCTGCACAGTGGTAAGAATGGTGGCCTCACAGCGGGTCCTCACAGCAGGGCCTCACAGCAGGTCCTCACAGCAGGGCCTCACAGCAGGGGCTCACAGCAGGTCCTCACAGCAGGGCCTCACAGCAGGTCCTCACAGCAGGGCCTCACAGCAGGGCCTCACAGCAGGGCCTCACAGCAGGGGCTCACAGCAGGTCCTCACAGCAGGGCCTCACAGCAGGGCCTCACAGCAGGGCCTCACAGCAGGGCCTCACAGCAGGGCCTCTCAGCGGGGCTTCACAGCGAGCCTTGTCTAAGGGGGGACAAGGCTTTGAACACTGGCCTTTCTGCATGGAGTTTGCATGCAGATGCATGTTCACAGAGTTTGCATGTTCTCCCCGTGTACACGTGTGTTTTCTCTGGGTACTCAGGCTTCCTCCCACCCTATCACCATCCAAAAACATACGTTTTTTAAACGTATGTTTCAAAAACATACGTTTCAAACGTACGTTTTTGGAGGGTGGGAGGGTGCTTTGAAAATAGCCCCTGGAAATGAGTGTGTGTGTGGAACCACACGGTTAGCCCCGTGGCAGACTGGTGACCTGTTCATGGTGAACCCTTCCTCTCGTGTTAAAGCAGCCGGGATGGGCTCTGGCACCCAACGCAACCCCGTTAGGAATAAGTGGTTCAGAGGATAAAAGAAAAATCTTGTCTGAAATCGTCATAAAAAAGGATTTAAGACAAAATAATATTTGGCATTTAAAAAACAAGCTTTTCCTTTTTGGGAAAAGAATATTTTACAAACCAGTTTTCATCTGGACACAAAGACGCTCCTCTTTTCTGTTTGGTGGTTCCTTTACAGTAAAAATCATTTCTCAATTTAGGTTTTACACAAAAATCCATTTTGTTGTTTTTTTTAAATCAAGAAAAACATTTCAATCTATTACAAAAACATAAATTAAATCCAACACAGAGCAGAAAATAAAAAATTTATAATGCAGGAATAATTATTTTTGTCCCATCTCATTAAAAAATTACTTTTCAGATCTTTTTACTTTTAATAGTTTTATGTGGTTCAATTTTTTTCTTACAAAAGAGTTTTTTAGACTGATTCATCCAGATTTGGAAAGAAAACGTGTTGGTATTCCTTCGCCGTTCCACGCGACGACAAAAAAGCAGTCGTTCCATGATGATAGACTTTATGTTGTAGAAATAACTTAAAATGGGTACCTCCAAACCCCTCCCCCCTCCTCCACGTAAGGTACATGGTACCATGTAAGGTACCAAAAGGTCACTAATATGAGACGGGCATGTTCTGGTCTGTTTCTGATGTTCTGGTCTTAATATACTTGTACCTTCTCTGGATGTGTTGGTCTGGGTCTGGATGTTCTAGTCTGTGCAGACCTGTATATTGTTACCAACTGCATCAGATAGATGAAGTGGTAAGGGGGTGTTGCTGGTCCTGCAGGATGAGGTGTACTCTCCTTAGAAGAGGCTTTATTTAAAAACCCAGAGCTGGTTATCATTTTATTCTTTGAGTTTCATTAATAATTTAAGATCAAAACATTTATTTTTAATCAAAGTGGGATCTTCTGTTTTGTTGTGTCAGCGTTGTGAAGCACAGAGAGAAAAGCATGTCACTACTTCCTGTGTGAGGATCTCACACAGGTCCTCATAAGTCTGGCCCAAACAACCACGTGGCAGAAAGTGGATGAAAGAAGAGCTGCTGGAGAGTTTCCTGCTGTCCCGGTTAATCAGCTGCGCTCTCCCTGATGGCCTGACTGCCAGGTCAGACACCACCACTCAGACGGCAATGCTTACCGGTCTGACCTGGTGACCTGGCCTACATCTGGCCTTGTCAGACAGCCCGTTTTAACCAGGTATTTCTAAATGGGGGTGAACTCCCTCCAGAACCAAGAATCTCTGTCAGACACGGAAACTCCTTCCAGAGCGGGGAAACTTTACCCAATGAAATGAAATATTCCAGGTTGATAAAATGTTAGTGTGTGTTTATGTGTGCCCGTGTAGATGACTGTGTTCATGAGTCAGATGTAGGTCAATGCGATCCACCAGCATCAGATTGCTTTGAACCCAGAAAACAAAGTAAAGATCTCAGTGTGTTTTCATAGCATCAAGCAGACCATCTGCTCTTTTATTCAATCATTAAGACGTCTTTGTGTGTGTCGTACCGCGCATGTGTCTGTAAGTGTCTTTGCTAATGTGTGTGCATGTGCGCACGCGCGCACGCGTCTGTCTTTGTGAGTGTGTGTGCCACTTGCTGGCGAGTCACCATGTCACTAATGTTTTCTAAAACCTGCAGTTGCATGTCAGAAGACATAGACATGTGATCAGAGAGGCTCCTGATTGGCTGGCCGGCAGAGCTAAAAGGCTCAGCACTGGCTGCTTCTACAAGTTCCAAGCAAGTGACCACCAGGACAGGTTCTGACCCGGCCCACAAACTCTAGGAAACCAGCCACTGGATGGTGACACCCAGCGGTTGATCTATTTGGTCTCTTCGTGGTTGGTGGACTCTACTGTTCTCTTTGAGAGAACCATACCATAGCAGAACAAAGATGAAGCTGGAGACACAGCAGGGAGTTTGGAGGGATGAGGACTTTGCAAGTACCTGCACCTACATCGTACTGGACCAGCCTTCCCACCCGGACTTCAGTCTGCCCCGGGCCATGACCTCCATCCCGCGAAATTTGACATTTCATTACGGCTCAGAGGAGGTAGGTCCATTCTTCTAATTGTAGTTTGTGTTTTAATTGGACAGAAGTTCCCAAACAAAGCTGGTCAGTGGACCACCAGAACTGTTTGAAGGTTAGAACCAGTTCCTGTTAAACCAGTTCAGGTTGTGTCAGAGGGTTAAGATGAAGGGTCTGGTCAAAGGCCAGAAAGTCACGTTCGAGGTCAGAGGATCAGGTAGTTCGGAGGAGCATCAAATCGGAGGCCTAACGTTAGAATATGGAAAAACAGTGGTCTGTTTATTTTTCCAAAACGCTTTCACAAACTTTTCTCTGAGTCACAGAACCAGGCTGATGGTGGTTTTCTGTCGTTTCCTAGGTAACAGGTGTGTTAAGCAAAGAGTACATCCCTCAGGGCACTCGATTCGGCCCCCTGCAGGGCAATATCTACACCAATGAAAACATCCCTCCCCGAGCCAACAGAAAGTACTTTTGGAGGGTGAGACACACTCTCTCACACACACACATTCATGCCCAAAACACCGACTAAAGTCCAGGAGAGAACTTTCTGAATCCCTGAATTACACTTTTTAATTTTTTATTTGTGCAGATTTACGTTAAAAGGTTAAAACGTCAGATGAAAAACAACCTAAAGACGACATTTAGTTTCATCTTATTAAGATCACTTTAGTGGTGCCAACATTAGTGATACCAACATTCGGTTCGATCAATTCAATTTTATTATTATAGCTCGAAATCACAAAATAATTAAATGTTTTAACAGACTTCACTTTACAAATTTAAAAAGTACAAAACCAATCAAAGAACAAAATATTTAAAACTAACTAAACAATTTAAGTGCATTCCTGTCATTTAGACCATCCTTCTCTGTGAGGAAAAAAACTCCAAAAAAAAAAAAAACAGCAGTGAAAATGAAGAAGTAACCTGATGTGAATCCACATGAAAGAGGGATCCCTCCCCCGGGATTTGCTTCCAAAATAAAACAGAATTAAAATAATTTTAATTTGCAAAATTTAGTTTTTATACTCAGAAAAAAACCAAAAGACTTTATATAAAAGCTTTTACTGTGAATTTTCACAACAAAAAAAATAAGAATTTTGAATCATATCAAATCAATGAAAACAGTTTTTGGGCACTGATTTGCCCAAGTCACTACCATGACACTCCAGATGCCAAACTTCCCAGGACTTATGGATGCCCAGATTCCAATGAAGGATTCTATAAAACTGAGCTTACCTGCAGCACGTGGCATTGCACCCTGATCCTGATCAACTGGCTCAGACTGAAAAAAACACAGCTGGTTCTGATTTGGGGGCAACGCCCACTGCAGGTGTTAAAATTTACTTCATGAAATCCAAGATCATTTTATAAGTCCATCTGAATGTTTTGGGACTTCATAATTCTTGCTACTTAGGGTCTGTGTGCTCAGCAAAACCTGTCCCCGGAACACCAAATCCTGGACACACAAATTCCCATGGTGCCTACCAAAATACCAGAACCCACACATTCACCTGATCTAGACAGAGACACCAAAATGATGTGACTGTGTTTTTTACTGAATTCCTTTACCCGTGGTGCCATTACAGATCTACAGCGATGGCCAGCTGTCGCACTTCATTGACGGATACGACGTCCATAAAAGCAACTGGATGCGCTACGTGAACCCGGCTCAGTCACTGAGCGAGCAGAACCTGGTGGCCTGTCAGAATGGGCAGGACATCTTCTTCTATACGACCCGACCTGTGGATCCCAAAGAGGAGCTGCTGGTGTGGTACAGCCCAGAGTTCGCACGGCGACTGTGCAGCCCACAGGACCTCGCCAGGGAGGATGACTTGCCACAATATCTGCAAAAGGTTCCCACAGGGCACGGTGAGTCCCCCTGAATGCCACTCAGCGAAGTGAATGGCCTGCTGCCATATGGTTAAAAAATGGCTGCTGTTAAACGCCCCCGATATTACCCCTCTTGGTCCCATCCTGTCTGGTAGAGTGAGGAATGTTCTGGATGCACGTTTCCTGGTGGATGACCTACTGAACTCTGGACCTTAGCTGATCCCATGTAGGCTTGCGTTTTGACCTGTCTCATCTAATCCCCTGCCACCCACTCTTCTGGGTACATGAAGTTGGTCATACCATCCTGTACTTCCAGGGAGAGGATCTCCTCCAACTGGATTTTTAGGTGTATTTCCTCCCTGAGAAGGTGGTTCTGAAGGCCGGAATGTCCTGGTTTAGTTAGTTTTTTCCACTTTCTGGTCTGGACTTACCGTTTTCTGTCTGCACACAGATGCCAGTGATGAGGAGGAGGAGCTGTCTGGGCACAGAATCTCTCAGCAGGCATTGCTCAGGGTGAAGGAGGAGGCCGGTGTGGAGAAGACGGGCGTGTTGGAGAGGGACACTCCCCCCGACACGCCAGTCGACCACATCATGGACTTCAGCAGAAAGTCAGAGCAGGAGCGTCAGGCAATGCCCCCCGTATTTACCCCTATTCATCCCCAAGACCTGCACACCCACAATGAGGCCCTTGTGTCCTCCCACACCTACACCACCCGTCCGCATACCCTTAGCCCCTTCCCCCCCTTATGTCTCCGGTATCCCCAGCTCCTCTTACCCGGGATGCTGCCTCCCACCCCCGACACCTCCCCCACTCACCACCCATCTGGCTGCGAAGAGGCCGTGAACCTCAGCTTGACCACCATCCGGCGCTCCGTATCACGTAAAGGCCTGGGTCAAAAGTCACTGCCGTACCCACTGAGCAAGCAGAATGGAAAGACCAAGTATGAGTGTAACGTCTGCAGCAAGACCTTCGGACAGCTGTCCAACCTGAAGGTAAGCATTCTTCCTTCATCCTGTTCCACCCTTTACCATCCCTCCATCATTTTAAACCAGCAGGGGGCATCGCACTCATTTACCCCTCCATCACACCATTTCACTCTGCAGGTGCACCTGAGGGTTCACACCGGAGAGCGTCCATTTCAGTGTGAAATCTGCAAGAGAAGTTTCAGTCAGCTGGCTCATCTGCAGAAACATCACCTGGTGCACACCGGGGAAAAGCCACACCAGTGCCAGGTACATGCAGCTACCAACACACACACATTACACACATTTAAAATCTCATTCAAACTTCACGGCAGGAAAAACAAGCAGGTTGATTCTGAATTTTGTTTGTTCTGTTCAAAGAACACAAACACGTTCAAGTTTAAACATAAAGGTACAAGAACATAAAAGGTAGTCGTGAATATTGTCAGAACTTTTGTCACGTTGATGTTCCAAAGAACAGGTTTTGGTCGTCCAATACTTAGTGATGACATCTCAGTATGTGGCAGGGTGTGAAGTCTTTGTTCTTTTTAGTACATACATAAAGCGTGTGACACCGTGATGAGACAAAACAAGCATGTTGCATTCTTGCTGCTAAATATGAAGATTGTGTGAGACTGAAACTTGCAGATCATCCATTTGATTGAGCTCTTTTCACACACTCAAAAAACATGTACACATGGGCACACACGCTGCCCACCTAGAACAAAGCTGTGCCACTGCACACAGTTACACTATACAAAAGCTATCATATTGTACACAATACACACACTTTTCATGGTACACACTGTGCGTGTTGCACACGGTTTGTTTGGTCCTGACATGTTTCATTTTCTTCAGGTGTGTCACAAGCGCTTTAGCAGCAGCAGCAACCTGAAAACTCACCAGCGGCTTCATTCAGGAGAGAAACCGTACCAGTGCAAGTTCTGCTCCACCAGTTTCACACAGTTCATCCACCTTAAGCTGCATCGGCGTCTCCACTTGGAGGCCCGCCCCCACGGAGAGCGGCACTCAAATATGAAGCCACACCCATACATGGAGATCCGCCCACAGGGTGAGCGCCACTCATTTGATGAGCCCTGCGCAGAAGATGAGCACCACTCTCACAAGGGGCTCCAGCCATATTCAGAGTGCAGCCAGCAGTGCCCACGCTGCCCACAGAGCTTTGCTTTCAGCATCCAGCAGAACATCACTACTAACGGGCATGTGAAGGCGCTGCTGCAGCGCTTCAATAAAAGCCTGGAAGCAGACTCAGCCCCGGAAAAAGACTGTATCCCAGAGAAAGACTCTATTCTGGAGACAAACTCAGGTCTGGGAAAGGATTCACTTCAAGACCATGGCCCCCAACTGCAGGAGCCTGTGCAACACTGGCTTGCCCGGATGCAGGAAGACAGTGGAAAGCAGGATGGTAGGGGCTTTCTGCCTGTTGCAGTTGTCCACCGGCCAAGCGTTCTGCACCTCAACAGGCAGCAGGAAACAGGACAACAGTGAGGAGCCCAGCAACTACTTTTCTAAAGAAACTTCCTAGTGTCCAATCGGACATACCGGGGGTGCTGGGCACAGAGACTATAGGGCATATAGGGCATTATCCAGGATCTACCTTAAGCAGTGTGAATTATTTTTCTAAACATTTTATTTTAATATTTTCATGTTGAAACATAATAAAATATTTTGTTTGAAAAATTCTGTTTGTTTTTTATGTAGGTTAGCGTGATAGGTTGCTACGGAGACGATAAAGATAAATTATTTACGGTATCTCTTCATCCATAAACAGACATCTATGTTTCTATGCCCCTAGTCTAACAGCAGGTCTTGAGACAAGCCAGATCTGATTCCAGTATGTTAGGAGAAACTGGTACAGCTGGTACAAGTCACCAGTCAATGTGCCCTCTGTGAGTTTAAATCCTGCCGAGGAATAGAAGCTCAACATAAATCCATTTCATGCCTCAAACACTATCTGAAAATAAAAACTAAAGATTAGCAAAACAAGTTTTATTTATAATTTATTAGAAAACAGTAAACAAGGACTTCAGGTTGAACCAATAATAACGGTAAAATCAAGTCCAGAAAAACAATTTTCCAAACTGTGTGAAGTAAAGAAAAAAGAACAAACACAACCACTGAATTCATAATCTCTCAAAACATGAACAAAAGAAAAAGGTTTTATGAAATGAGGGAGTACACCCCACAGGAGGAGACCCTTTTCTCCAAAGGTTTCACACAAAAACACAGTTGACTACCAAGCAGCCTGGCACTGTCGTGGATTGGACTGAAGGCAGTGCTTTCTCACTGCTCATCATCTCTCACACCTGGGGCTGTAATCCAGAGGTGGGTAGAGTAGCCAAAAAATTTACTCAAGTAAGAGTACAGTTACTCCAAAATATTTTTACTCAAGTAAAAGTAATAAATAGACCTAAAAAAAAAAATGACTCAAGTAAGAGTAAAAATTATGCGTTGAAAAAATCTACTCAAGTGCTGAGTAACTTTAAAAGTAACATCTTATTTGTTTGTACACATAAGAATATAAACAATACAACAAAATTAGCACAATTTGTATTTTCAAAATAAAGCTAAAAGATCAGTAAAAACAAACCATTAGTGATGCTTGCATTATTTTACTGTTAATGTGGTTTTTAGCCCAACAGACCTGGACACAGCTCAGATGAAAAAGACACTGAATTAATTTTGACTGTTACTTAGGCTAATGAGTCATTAGTAATCACTATATTAGATTAAACTTAAAGCAACATGTTTTCTCAGGTTGGAGTTTTTGTAGACAGAAATGTCCGTTTGCTTTGGAACGCACAGTAGACACCTCATCACGTAGCTGGTTTTTGTGTTTAGCACAAACTAAACATGCTTTCAATATGAGGCCAGGGATGCTTGCCAACTTCACTATCTTCTGCTGTGTCCTCTTGTTCTAGAGAGACCTTTGCTGCCTCCATTTTGACCTGCTTTAGCAGTAACTTGTTTTCCAAAATAACTTTTTGCGCTAAGACCAGGCATGGGTACGTACGTCTGATAGTTCAGATGGAGTCATGTGACCGTGTTTGCTACATTTGATTGGAGGAACGTTGTCTACGTTCATCCACAGCAGGATGCACTCTTAAAAAACAGTTTATTGTACTGAAAAACAAATTAAAAGCAAGAAAAGTAGTGGGTCAACTTTTGCCCAATGTAACGGAGCATTATTTACTTATAAATTTATTCAAGTAAAAGTACAAACTATTATAAATACTCATAGAAGTACATTTTACTCAAAAAGTTACTCAAATGAATGTACGGAGTAAATGTAACACGTTACTACCCACCTCTGACATTATCACAGGTACTGCTGAGTTGTCGTCCAACTGCAGAAACCATCCAACTCTGCTTGCTGCTCAGGTTGGTCTGGGAGTGCTGAGATCCCATTTCCCTGAAAAGATATCTTATTCTGTAAAAAATACCATTCCATTTTTATTTATTTATTTTTTAAATGGGGCAAACTGCCACGTGCAGCACCACATTTGGATGTGTCTGGAACTTGGAGCTTGACTTCCTTATGTTTCTCCCATTGGCCCTCTGGCTTGTTTGGAGGTTCTAGCAAGGGAGCGCAGCTACTGGTATACTGATGAATGGTCATCCACCACCAAACGCAGAGCTTTGAGAGGAACACACATGGACAAGTGAGGGAGGATGTGGACATCCAACCAGATCAGCTAACTCAACCATGGCGATCAATAGGGTGGAGAATGTCGCAGCTAGATCAGCCTCACATCTGTTCAAGTGAAAGAGCTGTGGTAACTAAAGAAATGGTAAAGAGGAGTCAAAGCTACTGTATACCACAAACAGAAGAACGTCTAAACAGCAGGAGAAGTTTATGCCAAAAATAGTTCTATAGATGCAGCAATTGTTTTGAGGACGTTTATAAAGAAGCAGAGTGAAGGTCGGAGGGAGCTGCAGAGGAGCACAGGAAAGGTCACAGGGAGCTGCAGAGGAACACAGTGAAGGTCACAGGGAGCTGCAGAGGAACACAGTGAAGGTCACAGGGAGCTGCAGAGGAGCACAGTGAAGGTCACAGGGAGCTGCAGAGGAGCACAGTGAAGGTCACAAGGAGCTGCAGAGGAGCACAGTGAAGGTCACAGGGAGCTGCAGAGGAGCACAGTGAAGGTCACAGGGAGCTGCAGAGGAGCACAGTGAAGGTCACAGGGAGCTGCAGAGGAGCACAGTGAAGGTCACAAGGAGCTGCAGAGGAGCACAGTGAAGGTCACAGGGAGCTGCAGAGGAGCACAGTGAAGGTCACAGGGAGCTGCAGAGGAGCACAGTGAAGGTCACAGGGAGCTGCAGAGGAGCACAGTGAAGGTCACAGGGAGCTGCAGAGGAGCACAGTGAAGGTCACAGGGAGCTGCAGAGGAGCACAGTGAAGGTCACAGGGAGCTGCAGAGGAGCACAGTGAAGGTCACAGGGAGCTGCAGAGGAGCACAGTGAAGGTCACAGGGAGCTGCAGAGGAGCACAGTGAAGGTCACAGGGAGCTGCAGAGGAGCACAGTGAAGGTCACAGGGAGCTGCAGAGGAGCACAGTGAAGGTCACAGGGAGCTGCAGAGGAGCACAGTGAAGGTCAGAGGGAGCTGCAGAGGAGCACACGGAAGGTCACAGGGAGCTGCAGAGGAGCACAGTGAAGGTCACAGGGAGCTGCAGAGGAGCACAGTGAAGGTCACAAGGAGCTGCAGAGGAGCACAGTGAAGGTCACAGGGAGCTGCAGAGGAGCACAGTGAAGGTCACAGGGAGCTGCAGAGGAGCACAGTGAAGGTCACAGGGAGCTGCAGAGGAGCACAGTGAAGGTCACAGGGAGCTGCAGAGGAGCACAGTGAAGGTCACAGGGAGCTGCAGAGGAGCACAGTGAAGGTCACAGGGAGCTGCAGAGGAGCACAGTGAAGGTCACAGGGAGCTGCAGAGGAGCACAGTGAAGGTCACAAGGAGCTGCAGAGGAGCACAGTGAAGGTCACAGGGAGCTGCAGAGGAGCGCAGTGAGGTCACAGGGAGCTGCAGAGGAGCACAGTGAAGGTCAGAGGGAGCTGCAGAGGAGCACAGTGAAGGTCACAGGGAGCTGCAGAGGAGCACAGTGAGGTCACAGGGAGCTGCAGAGGAGCACAGTGAAGGTCACAGGGAGCTGCAGAGGAGCACAGTGAAGGTCACAGGGAGCTGCAGAGGAGCACAGGAAAGGTCACAGGGAGCTGCAGAGGAGCACAGTGAAGGTCACAGGGAGCTGCAGAGGAGCACAGTGAAGGTCACAGGGAGCTGCAGAGGAGCACAGTGAGGTCACAGGGAGCTGCAGAGGAGCACAGTGAAGGTCACAGGGAGCTGCAGAGGAGCACAGTGAGGTCACAGGGAGCTGCAGAGGAGCACAGTGAAGGTCACAGGGAGCTGCAGAGGAGCACAGTGAAGGTCACAGGGAGCTGCAGAGGAGCACAGTGAGGTCACAGGGAGCTGCAGAGGAGCACAGTGAAGGTCACAGGGAGCTGCAGAGGAGCACAGTGAAGGTCACAAGGAGCTGCAGAGGAGCACAGTGAAGGTCACAGGGAGCTGCAGAGGAGCACAGTGAAGGTCACAGGGAGCTGCAGAGGAGCACAGTGAAGGTCACAGGGAGCTGCAGAGGAGCACAGTGAGGTCACAGGGAGCTGCAGAGGAGCACAGTGAGGTCACAGGGAGCTGCAGAGGAGCACAGTGAAGGTCACAGGGAGCTGCAGAGGAGCACAGTGAAGGTCACAGGGAGCTGCAGAGGAGCTGCAGAGGAGCACAGTGAAGGTCACAGGGAGCTGCAGAGGAGCACAGTGAAGGTCACAGGGAGCTGCAGAGGAGCACAGGAAAGGTCACAGGGAGCTGCAGAGGAGCACAGTGAAGGTCACAGGGAGCTGCAGAGGAGCACAGTGAAGGTCACAGGGAGCTGCAGAGGAGCACAGTGAGGTCACAGGGAGCTGCAGAGAGCACAGTGAAGGTCACAGGGAGCTGCAGAGGAGCACAGTGAAGGTCACAGGGAGCTGCAGAGGAGCACAGTGAAGGTCACAGTGAGCTGCAGAGGAGCACAGTGAAGGTCACAGGGAGCTGCAGAGGAGCACAGTGAAGGTCACAGGGAGCTGCAGAGGAGCACAGTGAAGGTCACAGGGAGCTGCAGAGGAGCACAGGAAAGGTCACAGGGAGCTGCAGAGGAGCACAGTGAAGGTCACAGGGAGCTGCAGAGGAGCACAGTGAAGGTCACAGGGAGCTGCAGAGGAGCACAGTGAAGGTCACAGGGAGCTGCAGAGGAGCACAGTGAGGTCACAGGGAGCTGCAGAGGAGCACAGTGAAGGTCACAGGGAGCTGCAGAGGAGCACAGTGAAGGTCACAGGGAGCTGCAGAGGAGCACAGTGAGGTCACAGGGAGCTGCAGAGGAGCACAGTGAAGGTCACAGGGAGCTGCAGAGGAGCACAGTGAAGGTCACAAGGAGCTGCAGAGGAGCACAGTGAAGGTCACAGGGAGCTGCAGAGGAGCACAGTGAAGGTCACAGGGAGCTGCAGAGGAGCACAGTGAAGGTCACAGGGAGCTGCAGAGGAGCACAGTGAGGTCACAGGGAGCTGCAGAGGAGCACAGTGAGGTCACAGGGAGCTGCAGAGGAGCACAGTGAAGGTCACAGGGAGCTGCAGAGGAGCACAGTGAAGGTCACAGGGAGCTGCAGAGGAGCTGCAGAGGAGCACAGTGAAGGTCACAGGGAGCTGCAGAGGAGCACAGTGAAGGTCACAGGGAGCTGCAGAGGAGCACAGGGAAGGTCACAGGGAGCTGCAGAGGAGCACAGTGAAGGTCACAGGGAGCTGCAGAGGAGCACAGTGAAGGTCACAGGGAGCTGCAGAGGAGCACAGTGAGGTCACAGGGAGCTGCAGAGAGCACAGTGAAGGTCAGAGGGAGCTGCAGAGGAGCACAGTGAAGGTCACAGGGAGCTGCAGAGGAGCACAGTGAAGGTCACAGTGAGCTGCAGAGGAGCACAGTGAAGGTCACAGGGAGCTGCAGAGGAGCACAGTGAAGGTCACAGGGAGCTGCAGAGGAGCACAGTGAAGGTCACAGGGAGCTGCAGAGGAGCACAGTGAAGGTCACAGGGAGCTGCAGAGGAGCACAGTGAAGGTCACAGGGAGCTGCAGAGGAGCACAGTGAAGGTCACAGGGAGCTGCAGAGGAGCACAGTGAGGTCACAGGGAGCTGCAGAGGAGCACAGTGAAGGTCACAGGGAGCTGCAGAGGAGCACAGTGAGGTCACAGGGAGCTGCAGAGGAGCACAGTGAAGGTCACAGGGAGCTGCAGAGGAGCACAGTGAGGTCACAGGGAGCTGCAGAGGAGCACAGTGAAGGTCACAGGGAGCTGCAGAGGAGCACAGTGAGGTCACAGGGAGCTGCAGAGGAGCACAGTGAAGGTCACAGGGAGCTGCAGAGGAGCACAGTGAGGTCACAGGGAGCTGCAGAGGAGCACAGTGAAGGTCACAGGGAGCTGCAGAGGAGCACAGTGAGGTCACAGGGAGCTGCAGAGGAGCACAGTGAAGGTCACAGGGAGCTGCAGAGGAGCACAGTGAGGTCACAGGGAGCTGCAGAGGAGCACAGTGAAGGTCACAGGGAGCTGCAGAGGAGCACAGTGAGGTCACAAGGAGCTGCAGAGGAGCACAGTGAAGGTCACAGGGAGCTGCAGAGGAGCACAGTGAGGTCACAGGGAGCTGCAGAGGAGCACAGTGAAGGTCACAGGGAGCTGCAGAGGAGCACAGTGAAGGTCACAGGGAGCTGCAGAGGAGCACAGTGAAGGTCACAAGGAGCTGCAGAGGAGCACAGTGAGGTCACAGGGAGCTGCAGAGGAGCACAGTGAAGGTCACAAGGAGCTGCAGAGGAGCACAGTGAGGTCACAGGGAGCTGCAGAGGAGCACAGTGAAGGTCACAGGGAGCTGCAGAGGAGCACAGTGAAGGTCACAGGGAGCTGCAGAGGAGCACAGGAAAGGTCACAGGGAGCTGCAGAGGAGCACAGGAAAGGTCACAGGGAGCTGCAGAGGAGCACAGTGAGGTCACAAGGAGCTGCAGAGGAGCACAGTGAGGTCACAGGGAGCTGCAGAGGAGCACAGTGAGGTCACAGGGAGCTGCAGAGGAGAACAGTGAAGGTCACAGGGAGCTGCAGAGGAGCACAGGAAAGGTCACAGGGAGCTGCAGAGGAGCACAGGAAAGGTCACAGGGAGCTGCAGAGGAGCACAGTGAGGTCACAAGGAGCTGCAGAGGAGCACAGTGAGGTCACAGGGAGCTGCAGAGGAGCACAGTGAGGTCACAGGGAGCTGCAGAGGAGCACAGTGAAGGTCACAGGGAGCTGCAGAGGAGCACAGTGAGGTCACAGGGAGCTGCAGAGGAGCACAGTGAAGGTCACAGGGAGCTGCAGAGGAGCACAGTGAAGGTCACAGGGAGCTGCAGAGGAGCACAGTGAAGGTCACAGGGAGCTGCAGAGGAGCACAGGAAAGGTCACAGGGAGCTGCAGAGGAGCACAGTGAAGGTCACAGGGAGCTGCAGAGGAGCACAGTGAAGGTCACAGGGAGCTGCAGAGGAGCACAGTGAAGGTCACAGGGAGCTGCAGAGGAGCACAGTGAGGTCACAGGGAGCTGCAGAGGAGCACAGTGAAGGTCACAAGGAGCTGCAGAGGAGCACAGTGAAGGTCACAGGGAGCTGCAGAGGAGCACAGTGAAGGTCACAGGGAGCTGCAGAGGAGCACAGTGAAGGTCACAGGGAGCTGCAGAGGAGCACAGTGAAGGTCACAGGGAGCTGCAGAGGAGCACAGTGAAGGTCACAGGGAGCTGCAGAGGAGCACAGTGAGGTCACAGGGAGCTGCAGAGGAGCTGCAGAGGAGCACAGTGAGGTCACAGGGAGCTGCAGAGGAGCACAGTGAGGGTCACAGGGAGCTGCAGAGGAGCACAGTGAAGGTCACAGGGAGCTGCAGAGGAGCACAGTGAAGGTCACAGGGAGCTGCAGAGGAGCACAGTGAAGGTCACAGGGAGCTGCAGTGGAGCACAGTGAGGGTCACAGGGAGCTGCAGAGGAGCACAGTGAGGTCACAGGGAGCTGCAGAGGAGCACAGTGAAGGTCACAGGGAGCTGCAGAGGAGCACAGTGAAGGTCACAGGGAGCTGCAGAGGAGTACAGTGAAGGTCACAGGGAGCTGCAGAGGAGCACAGTGAAGGTCACAGGGAGCTGCAGAGGAGCACAGTGAAGGTCACAGGGAGCTGCAGAGGAGCACAGTGAAGGTCACAGGGAGCTGCAGAGGAGCACAGTGAAGGTCACAGGGAGCTGCAGAGGAGCACAGTGAAGGTCACAGGGAGCTGCAGAGGAGTACAGTGAAGGTCACAGGGAGCTGCAGAGGAGCACAGTGAAGGTCACAGGGAGCTGCAGAGGAGCACAGTGAAGGTCACAGGGAGCTGCAGAGGAGCACAGTGAAGGTCACAGGGAGCTGCAGAGGAGCACAGTGAAGGTCACAGGGAGCTGCAGAAGAGCACAGTGAGGTCACAGGGAGCTGCAGAGGAGCACAGTGAAGGTCACAGGGAGCTGCAGAGGAGCACAGTGAAGGTCACAGGGAGCTGCAGAGGAGCACAGTGAAGGTCACAGGGAGCTGCAGAGGAGCACAGTGAAGGTCACAGGGAGCTGCAGAGGAGCACAGTGAAGGTCACAGGGAGCTGCAGAGGAGCACAGTGAGGTCACAGGGAGCTGCAGAGGAGCACAATGAAGGTCACAGGGAGCTGCAGAGGAGTACAGTGAAGGTCACAGGGAGCTGCAGAGGAGCACAGTGAAGGTCACAGGGAGCTGCAGAGGAGCACAGTGAAGGTCACAGGGAGCTGCAGAGGAGCACAGTGAAGGTCACAGGGAGCTGCAGAGGAGTACAGTGAAGGTCACAGGGAGCTGCAGAGGAGCACAGTGAAGGTCACAGGGAGCTGCAGAGGAGCACAGTGAAGGTCACAGGGAGCTGCAGAGGAGCACAGTGAAGGTCACAGGGAGCTGCAGAGGAGTACAGTGAAGGTCACAGGGAGCTGCAGAGGAGCACAGTGAAGGTCACAGGGAGCTGCAGAGGAGCACAGTGAAGGTCACAGGGAGCTGCAGAGGAGCACAGTGAAGGTCACAGGGAGCTGCAGAGGAGCACAGTGAAGGTCACAGGGAGCTGCAGAGGAGCACAGTGAAGGTCACAGGGAGCTGCAGAGGAGCACAGTGAAGGTCACAGGGAGCTGCAGAGGAGCACAGTGAGGTCACAGGGAGCTGCAGAGGAGCACAGTGAAGGTCACAGGGAGCTGCAGAGGAGCACAGTGAAGGTCACAGGGAGCTGCAGAGGAGCACAGTGAAGGTCACAGGGAGCTGCAGAGGAGCACAGTGAAGGTCACAGGGAGCTGCAGAGGAGCACAGTGAAGGTCACAGGGAGCTGCAGAGGAGCACAGTGAAGGTCACAGGGAGCTGCAGAGGAGCACAGTGAAGGTCACAGGGAGCTGCAGAGGAGCACAGTGAGGTCACAGGGAGCTGCAGAGGAGCACAGGAAAGGTCACAGGGAGCTGCAGAGGAGCACAGTGAGGTCACAGGGAGCTGCAGAGGAGCACAGTGAAGGTCACAGGGAGCTGCAGAGGAGCACAGTGAGGTCACAGGGAGCTGCAGAGGAGCACAGGAAAGGTCACAGGGAGCTGCAGAGGAGCACAGTGAAGGTCACAGGGAGCTGCAGAGGAGCACAGTGAAGGTCACAGGGAGCTGCAGAGGAGCACAGTGAAGGTCACAGGGAGCTGCAGAGGAGCACAGTGAAGGTCACAGGGAGCTGCAGAGGAGCACAGTGAGGTCACAGGGAGCTGCAGAGGAGCACAGTGAGGTCACAGGGAGCTGCAGAGGAGCACAGTGAAGGTCACAGGGAGCTGCAGAGGAGCACAGTGAGGTCACAGGGAGCTGCAGAGGAGCACAGTGAAGGTCACAGGGAGCTGCAGAGGAGCACAGTGAAGGTCACAGGGAGCTGCAGAGGAGCACATTGAGGTCACAGGGAGCTGAAGAGGAGCACAGTGAAGGTCACAGGGAGCTGCAGAGGAGCACAGTGAAGGTCACAGGGAGCTGCAGAGGAGCACAGTGAAGGTCACAGGGAGCTGCAGAGGAGCACAGTGAAGGTCACAGGGAGCTGCAGAGGAGCACAGTGAAGGTCACAAGGAGCTGCAGAGGAGCACAGTGAAGGTCACAACGAGCTGCAGAGGAGCACAGTGAAGGTCACAGGGAGCTGCAAAGGAGCACAGTGAAGGTCACAGGTAGCTGCAGAGGAGCACAGTGAAGGTCACAAGGAGCTGCAGAGGAGCACAGTGAAGGTCACAGGGAGCTGCAGAGGAGCACAGTGAAGGTCACAGGGAGCTGCAGAGGAGCACAGTGAAGGTCACAGGGAGCTGCAGAGGAGCACAGTGAGGTCACAGGGAGCTGCAGAGGAGCACAGTGAAGGTCACAGGGAGCTGCAGAGGAGCACAGTGAAGGTCACAGGGAGCTGCAGAGGAGCACAGTGAAGGTCACAGGGAGCTGCAGAGGAGCACAGTGAAGGTCACAGGGAGCTGCAGAGGAGCACAGTGAAGGTCACAGGGAGCTGCAGAGGAGCACAGTGAAGGTCACAAGGAGCTGCAGAGGAGCACAGTGAAGGTCACAAGGAGCTGCAGAGGAGCACAGTGAAGGTCACAAGGAGCTGCAGAGGAGCACAGTGAAGGTCACAAGGAGCTGCAGAGGAGCACAGTGAAGGTCACAAGGAGCTGCAGAGGAGCACAGTGAAGGTCACAAGGAGCTGCAGAGGAGCACAGTGAAGGTCACAGGGAGCTGCAGAGGAGCGCAGTGAAGGTCACAGGGAGCTGCAGAGGAGCGCAGTGAAGGTCACAGGGAGCTGCAGAGGAGCACAGTGAAGGTCACAGGGAGCTGCAGAGGAGCACAGTGAAGGTCACAGGGAGCTGCAGAGGAGCACAGTGAAGGTCACAGGGAGCTGCAGAGGAGCACAGTGAAGGTCACAGGGAGCTGCAGAGGAGCACAGTGAAGGTCACAGGGAGCTGCAGAGGAGCACAGTGAAGGTCACAGGGAGCTGCAGAGGAGCACAGTGAAGGTCACAAGGAGCTGCAGAGGAGCACAGTGAAGGTCACAAGGAGCTGCAGAGGAGCACAGTGAAGGTCACAACGAGCTGCAGAGGAGCACAGTGAAGGTCACAGGGAGCTGCAGAGGAGCACAGTGAAGGTCACAGGGAGCTGCAGAGGAGCACAGTGAAGGTCACAGGGAGCTGCAGAGGAGCACAGTGAAGGTCACAGGGAGCTGCAGAGGAGCACAGTGAAGGTCACAAGGAGCTGCAGAGGAGCACAGTGAAGGTCACAACGAGCTGCAGAGGAGCACAGTGAAGGTCACAGGGAGCTGCAGAGGAGCACAGTGAAGGTCACAGGGAGCTGCAGAGGAGCACAGTGAAGGTCACAAGGAGCTGCAGAGGAGCACAGTGAAGGTCACAGGGAGCTGCAGAGGAGCACAGTGAGGTCACAGGGAGCTGCAGAGGAGCACAGTGAAGGTCACAGGGAGCTGCAGAGGAGCAAAGTGAAGGTCACAGGGAGCTGCAGAGGAGCACAGTGAAGGTCACAGGGAGCTGCAGAGGAGCACAGTGAGGTCACAGGGAGCTGCAGAGGAGCACAGTGAGGTCACAGGGAGCTGCAGAGGAGCACAGTGAAGGTCACAGGGAGCTGCAGAGGAGCACAGTGAGGTCACAGGGAGCTGCAGAGGAGCACAGTGAAGGTCACAGGGAGCTGCAGAGGAGCACAGTGAGGTCACAAGGAGCTGCAGAGGAGCACAGTGAAGGTCACAGGGAGCTGCAGAGGAGCACAGTGAAGGTCACAGGGAGCTGCAGAGGAGCACAGTGAAGGTCACAGGGAGCTGCAGAGGAGCACAGTGAGGTCACAAGGAGCTGCAGAGGAGCACAGTGAAGGTCACAGGGAGCTGCAGAGGAGCACAGTGAAGGTCACAGGGAGCTGCAGAGGAGCACAGTGAAGGTCACAACGAGCTGCAGAGGAGCACAGTGAAGGTCACAGGGAGCTGCAGAGGAGCACAGTGAAGGTCACAGGGAGCTGCAGAGGAGCACAGTGAAGGTCACAACGAGCTGCAGAGGAGCACAGTGAGGTCACAGGGAGCTGCAGAGGAGCACAGTGAAGGTCAGAGGGAGCTGCAGAGGAGCACAGTGAGGTCACAGGGAGCTGCAGAGGAGCACAGTGAAGTCACAGGGAGCTGCAGAGGAGCACAGTGAGGTCACAGGGAGCTGCAGAGGAGCACAGTGAAGGTCACAGGGAGCTGCAGAGGAGCACAGTGAAGGTCACAAGGAGCTGCAGAGGAGCACAGTGAGGTCACAGGGAGCTGCAGAGGAGCACAGTGAGGTCACAGGGAGCTGCAGAGGAGCACAGTGAAGGTCACAGGGAGCTGCAGAGGAGCACAGTGAGGTCACAGGGAGCTGCAGAGGAGCACAGTGAAGGTCACAGGGAGCTGCAGAGGAGCACAGTGAGGTCACAGGGAGCTGCAGAGGAGCACAGTGAGGTCACAGGGAGCTGCAGAGGAGCACAGTGAAGGTCACAGGGAGCTGCAGAGGAGCACAGTGAAGGTCACAGGGAGCTGCAGAGGAGCACAGTGAAGGTCACAGGGAGCTGCAGAGGAGCACAGTGAAGGTCACAAGGAGCTGCAGAGGAGCACAGTGAGGTCACAGGGAGCTGCAGAGGAGCACAGTGAGGTCACAGGGAGCTGCAGAGGAGCACAGTGAGGTCACAGGGAGCTGCAGAGGAGCACAGTGAAGGTCACAGGGAGCTGCAGAGGAGCACAGTGAGGTCACAGGGAGCTGCAGAGGAGCACAGTGAAGGTCACAAGGAGCTGCAGAGGAGCACAGTGAGGTCACAGGGAGCTGCAGAGGAGCACAGTGAAGGTCACAGGGAGCTGCAGAGGAGCACAGTGAGGTCACAGGGAGCTGCAGAGGAGCACAGTGAGGTCACAGGGAGCTGCAGAGGAGCACAGTGAAGGTCACAGGGAGCTGCAGAGGAGCACAGCGAAGGTCACAACGAGCTGCAGAGGAGCACAGTGAAGGTCACAAGGAGCTGCAGAGGAGCACAGTGAAGGTCACAGGGAGCTGCAGAGGAGCACAGTGAGGTCACAGGGAGCTGCAGAGGAGCACAGGAAAGGTCACAGGGAGCTGCAGAGGAGCACAGTGAAGGTCACAGGGAGCTGCAGAGGAGCACAGTGAAGGTCACAGGGAGCTGCAGAGGAGCACAGTGAAGGTCACAGGGAGCTGCAGAGGAGCACAGTGAAGGTCACAGGGAGCTGCAGAGGAGCACAGTGAAGGTCACAGGGAGCTGCAGAGGAGCACAGGAAAGGTCACAGGGAGCTGCAGAGGAGCACAGTGAAGGTCACAGGGAGCTGCAGAGGAGCACAGTGAGGTCACAGGGAGCTGCAGAGGAGCACAGTGAAGGTCACAGGGAGCTGCAGAGGAGCACAGTGAAGGTCACAGGGAGCTGCAGAGGAGCACAGTGAAGGTCACAGGGAGATGCAGAGGAGCACAGTGAAGGTCACAGGGAGCTGCAGAGGAGCACAGTGAAGGTCACAGGGAGCTGCAGAGGAGCACAGTGAAGGTCACAGGGAGCTGCAGAGGAGCACAGTGAGGTCACAGGGAGCTGCAGAGGAGCACAGTGAAGGTCACAGGGAGCTGCAGAGGAGCACAGTGAAGGTCACAGGGAGCTGCAGAGGAGCACAGTGAAGGTCACAGGGAGCTGCAGAGGAGCACAGTGAAGGTCACAGGGAGCTGCAGAGGAGCACAGTGAAGGTCACAGGGAGCTGCAGAGGAGCACAGTGAAGGTCACAGGGAGCTGCAGAGGAGCACAGTGAAGGTCACAGGGAGCTGCAGAGGAGCACAGTGAAGGTCACAGGGAGCTGCAGAGGAGCACAGTGAGGTCACAGGGAGCTGCAGAGGAGCACAGTGAGGTCACAGGGAGCTGCAGAGGAGCACAGTGAAGGTCACAGGGAGCTGCAGAGGAGCACAGTGAAGGTCACAAGGAGCTGCAGAGGAGCACAGTGAAGGTCACAGGGAGCTGCAGAGGAGCACAGTGAGGTCACAGGGAGCTGCAGAGGAGCACAGTGAGGTCACAGGGAGCTGCAGAGGAGCACAGTGAAGGTCACAGGGAGCTGCAGAGGAGCACAGTGAAGGTCACAGGGAGCTGCAGAGGAGCACAGTGAAGGTCACAGGGAGCTGCAGAGGAGCACAGTGAGGTCACAGGGAGCTGCAGAGGAGCACAGTGAAGGTCACAGGGAGCTGCAGAGGAGCACAGTGAGGTCACAAGGAGCTGCAGAGGAGCACAGTGAAGGTCACAGGGAGCTGCAGAGGAGCACAGTGAAGGTCACAGGGAGCTGCAGAGGAGCACAGTGAGGTCACAGGGAGCTGCAGAGGAGCTGCAGAGGAGCACAGTGAAGGTCACAGGGAGCTGCAGAGGAGCACAGGGAAGGTCACAGGGAGCTGCAGAGGAGCACAGTGAGGTCACAGGGAGCTGCAGAGGAGCACAGGAAAGGTCACAGGGAGCTGCAGAGGAGCACAGTGAAGGTCACAGGGAGCTGCAGAGGAGCACAGTGAAGGTCACAGGGAGCTGCAGAGGAGCACAGTGAAGGTCACAGGGAGCTGCAGAGGAGCACAGTGAGGTCACAGGGAGCTGCAGAGGAGCACAGTGAAGGTCACAGGGAGCTGCAGAGGAGCACAGTGAGGTCACAGGGAGCTGCAGAGGAGCAAAGTGAAGGTCACAGGGAGCTGCAGAGGAGCACAGTGAAGGTCACAGGGAGCTGCAGAGGAGCACAGTGAGGTCACAGGGAGCTGCAGAGGAGCACAGTGAAGGTCACAGGGAGCTGCAGAGGAGCACAGTGAAGGTCACAGGGAGCTGCAGAGGAGCACAGTGAAGGTCACAAGGAGCTGCAGAGGAGCACAGTGAAGGTCACAGGGAGCTGCAGAGGAGCACAGTGAAGTCACAGGGAGCTGCAGAGGAGCAAAGTGAAGGTCACAAGGAGCTGCAGAGGAGCACAGTGAAGGTCACAGGGAGCTGCAGAGGAGCACAGTGAAGGTCACAGGGAGCTGCAGAGGAGCACAGTGAGGTCACAGGGAGCTGCAGAGGAGCACAGTGAAGGTCACAGGGAGCTGCAGAGGAGCACAGTGAAGGTCACAGGGAGCTGCAGAGGAGCACAGTGAAGGTCACAGGGAGCTGCAGAGGAGCACAGTGAAGGTCACAGGGAGCTGCAGAGGAGCACAGTGAAGGTCACAGGGAGCTGCAGAGGAGCACAGTGAAGGTCACAGGGAGCTGCAGAGGAGCACAGTGAAGGTCACAACGAGCTGCAGAGGAGCACAGTGAAGGTCACAGGGAGCTGCAGAGGAGCAAAGTGAAGGTCACAACGAGCTGCAGAGGAGCACAGTGAAGGTCACAGGGAGCTGCAGAGGAGCACAGTGAGGTCACAGGGAGCTGCAGAGGAGCACAGTGAAGGTCACAACGAGCTGCAGAGGAGCACAGTGAAGGTCACAGGGAGCTGCAGAGGAGCAAAGTGAAGGTCACAAGGAGCTGCAGAAGAGCACAGTGAAGGTCACAGGGAGCTGCAGAGGAGCAAAGTGAAGGTCACAACGAGCTGCAGAGGAGCACAGTGAAGGTCACAGGGAGCTGCAGAGGAGCACAGTGAAGGTCACAGGGAGCTGAAGAGGAGCACAGTGAAGGTCACAGGGAGCTGCAGAGGAGTACAGTGAGGTCACAAGGAGCTGCAGAGGAGCACAGTGAAGGTCACAGGGAGCTGCAGAGGAGCACAGTGAAGGTCACAGGGAGCTGCAGAGGAGCACAGTGAGGTCACAGGGAGCTGCAGAGGAGCTGCAGAGGAGCACAGTGAAGGTCACAGGGAGCTGCAGAGGAGCACAGGGAAGGTCACAGGGAGCTGCAGAGGAGCACAGTGAGGTCACAGGGAGCTGCAGAGGAGCACAGTGAAGGTCACAGGGAGCTGCAGAGGAGTACAGTGAAGGTCACAGGGAGCTGCAGAGGAGCACAGTGAAGGTCACAGGGAGCTGCAGAGGAGCACAGTGAAGGTCACAGGGAGCTGCAGAGGAGTACAGTGAAGGTCACAGGGAGCTGCAGAGGAGCACAGTGAGGTCACAGGGAGCTGCAGAGGAGCACAGTGAAGGTCACAGGGAGCTGCAGAGGAGCACAGTGAAGGTCACAAGGAGCTGCAGAGGAGCACAGTGAAGGTCACAGGGAGCTGCAGAGGAGCACAGTGAAGGTCACAGGGAGCTGCAGAGGAGCACAGTGAAGGTCACAGGGAGCTGCAGAGGAGCACAGTGAGGTCACAGGGAGCTGCAGAGGAGCACAGTGAAGGTCACAGGGAGCTGCAGAGGAGCACAGTGAAGGTCACAGGGAGCTGCAGAGGAGCACAGTGAAGGTCACAGGGAGCTGCAGAGGAGCACAGGAAAGGTCACAGGGAGCTGCAGAGGAGCACAGTGAAGGTCACAGGGAGCTGCAGAGGAGCACAGTGAAGGTCACAGGGAGCTGCAGAGGAGCACAGTGAAGGTCACAGGGAGCTGCAGAGGAGCACAGTGAAGGTCACAGGGAGCTGCAGAGGAGCACAGTGAAGGTCACAGGGAGCTGCAGAGGAGCACAGTGAAGGTCACAGGGAGCTGCAGAGGAGCACAGTGAAGGTCACAGGGAGCTGCAGAGGAGCACAGTGAGGTCACAGGGAGCTGCAGAGGAGCACAGTGAGGTCACAGGGAGCTGCAGAGGAGCACAGTGAAGGTCACAGGGAGCTGCAGAGGAGCACAGTGAAGGTCACAGGGAGCTGCAGAGAGCACAGTGAAGGTCACAGGGAGCTGCAGAGGAGCACAGTGAAGGTCACAGGGAGCTGCAGAGGAGCACAGTGAAGGTCACAGGGAGCTGCAGAGGAGCACAGTGAAGGTCACAGGGAGCTGCAGAGGAGCACAGTGAAGGTCACAAGGAGCTGCAGAGGAGCACAGTGAAGGTCACAGGGAGCTGCAGAGGAACACAGTGAGGTCACAGGGAGCTGCAGAGGAGCACAGTGAAGGTCACAGGGAGCTGCAGAGGAGCACAGTGAAGGTCACAGGGAGCTGCAGAGGAGCACAGTGAAGGTCACAGGGAGCTGCAGAGGAGCACAATGAAGGTCACAGGGAGCTGCAGAGGAGCACAGTGAGGTCACAGGGAGCTGCAGAGGAGCACAGTGAAGGTCACAACGAGCTGCAGAGGAGCACAGTGAAGGTCACAAGGAGCTGCAGAGGAGCACAGTGAGGTCACAGGGAGCTGCAGAGGAGCACAGTGAAGGTCACAGGGAGCTGCAGAGGAGCACAGTGAAGGTCACAAGGAGCTGCAGAGGAGCACAGTGAGGTCACAGGGAGCTGCAGAGGAGCACAGTGAGGTCACAGGGAGCTGCAGAGGAGCACAGTGAAGGTCACAGGGAGCTGCAGAGGAGCACAGTGAAGGTCACAGGGAGCTGCAGAGGAGCACAGTGAAGGTCACAGGGAGCTGCAGAGGAGCACAGTGAAGGTCACAGGGAGCTGCAGAGGAGCACAGTGAAGGTCACAACGAGCTGCAGAGGAGCACAGTGAAGGTCACAGGGAGCTGCAGAGGAGCACAGTGAAGGTCACAGGGAGCTGCAGAGGAGCACAGTGAAGGTCACAGGGAGCTGCAGAGGAGCACAGTGAAGGTCACAGGGAGCTGCAGAGGAGCACAGTGAAGGTCACAAGGAGCTGCAGAGGAGCACAGTGAAGGTCACAGGGAGCTGCAGAGGAGCACAGTGAGGTCACAGGGAGCTGCAGAGGAGCACAGTGAAGGTCACAGGGAGCTGCAGAGGAGCACAGTGAAGGTCACAGGGAGCTGCAGAGGAGCACAGTGAAGGTCACAGGGAGCTGCAGAGGAGCACAGTGAAGGTCACAGGGAGCTGCAGAGGAGCACAGTGAAGGTCACAGGGAGCTGCAGAGGAGCACAGTGAAGGTCACAGGGAGCTGCAGAGGAGCACAGTGAGGTCACAAGGAGCTGCAGAGGAGCACAGTGAAGGTCACAGGGAGCTGCAGAGGAGCACAGTGAAGGTCACAGGGAGCTGCAGAGGAGCACAGTGAGGTCACAACGAGCTGCAGAGGAGCACAGTGAAGGTCACAGGGAGCTGCAGAGGAGCACAGTGAAGGTCACAGGGAGCTGCAGAGGAGCACAGTGAAGGTCACAAGGAGCTGCAGAGGAGCACAGTGAAGGTCACAGGGAGCTGCAGAGGAGCACAGTGAAGGTCACAGGGAGCTGCAGAGGAGCACAGTGAAGGTCACAGGGAGCTGCAGAGGAGCACAGTGAAGGTCACAGGGAGCTGCAGAGGAGCTGCAGAGGAGCACAGTGAGGTCACAGGGAGCTGCAGAGGAGCACAGTGAGGTCACAGGGAGCTGCAGAGGAACACAGGAAAGGTCACAGGGAGCTGCAGAGGAGCACAGTGAAGGTCACAGGGAGCTGCAGAGGAGCACAGTGAAGGTCACAGGGAGCTGCAGAGGAGCACAGTGAAGGTCACAGGGAGCTGCAGAGGAGCACAGTGAGGTCACAGGGAGCTGCAGAGGAGCACAGTGAAGGTCACAGGGAGCTGCAGAGGAGCACAGTGAAGGTCACAGGGAGCTGCAGAGGAGCACAGTGAAGGTCACAGGGAGCTGCAGAGGAGCACAGTGAAGGTCACAACGAGCTGCAGAGGAGCACAGTGAAGGTCACAGGGAGCTGCAGAGGAGCTGCAGAGGAGCACAGTGAAGGTCACAAGGAGCTGCAGAGGAGCACAGTGAAGGTCACAGGGAGCTGCAGAGGAGCACAGTGAAGGTCACAGGGAGCTGCAGAGGAGCACAGTGAAGGTCACAGGGAGCTGCAGAGGAGCACAGTGAAGGTCACAGGGAACTGCAGAGGAGCACAGTGAAGGTCACAGGGAGCTGCAGAGTCACTCCATGAGGTTTTATTCCATGTCTGGTGGATTTTTAGATGTAGGCGTGTTTATGTAGAGTGTGTTTACAGGGATTGGCGTGCAGAGAGTAAAGGTGTGTCAGAACAGGTGTGGAGGAGGTATTCTGGTTTCCAGTAAAATCCTAATAAAGATCTGTCTGGAGGGCGCGTAGCTGCGAACGCTACACACTCACTGTACAAAATATTTTCTCAGGGTGCTCACTGTACACGGTAGTTTCTCAGTGCAAACTGAAAGGAAGATAGTTTCTAAGCTGCAGGTCTAATTCACAGCAGCTGGACGCACTGACCAATCAGATGGCGAAGAAGCTTTCCCGAAAGTCCCTGAAGACCCTGTTCTCCCGGGGACACTCACAGGACAGTCTGCATGTGAAACAGCAGGAGGAGGAGAAAAAGCAAGTGGAGAAAAAGGAGGTAAAGGAGCAGGAAAAAGAGGAAAAGCAGGAGGAGGAAGAAAGGCAACAGGAGGAGGAAAAGCACCAGGAGGAGGAAAAGGAGCAGAAAAAAGAGGAAAATGGTGAAAAAGCAACTGAGGAGGAAAAAAAGGAAAATGACACCAAGATGAAGAAAAAGAAGTTCAGTCTCTTGAAGAAAAAGAAAAAGAATGAAGTCAGGTAAGAACCCTACATGTTCTAAGATAAGAGCAACTTTAACGACTCATGGACAAAAATTAATTTGTTGCAATAATTCAGAAAAAAAAATCTAAAACAAAAGAAAAATTAAGATGGATATGTTAAATATTCAAAGCCTTTTTTTATTTTAAATTAACATAAAACAGTTTGACTGCAGACCGTACAGCAGGTGCAGGGGTCTCTGGTTGAAGGAGCTGTCTCAGACAGACGGTGGGAGGTCAGGGTTTTGACACATCTCAGATTTACTGGCCTCGGGTTGAAAATGATGAACTTTTACCTAAAATTTTAAAAAATGACATAAGTTTTTCCAAACCTTGAAAAAAACGTCACGCACCAAAACATATTGTTATATTTCACATAAAAACATTGAGCTTCAGGCATTCTTTTTTAAAACATGTAAGTTTTTCGTGTAAAACACACACGGTTTACATGGTAACGAGTACATATATCACTAGTTTAAATATCACTAGATCAAAGATGGCTTACTTTAAAGAGTCTAGAATTTTTTTTTTATATTTTCACCTGTTTTTGTTGCATTAATAATAATTCTACGTGTGTTCATTCATAGTTTTTATTCCTTCAGTGTGAATCTAGCATTTTTATTGTTGTGAAAATAAAGGAAACTGTGAATGATAAGGTGTGTCCAAACTTTTGGTCTGTACTGGATTTAACCAATCTGGTTTTCTTTTGCTGCTCTCCAACTTATGGCGCGATGTTTTGGTTTGTCGACTTTGGTTGGGTATTTGAGAGGCACATTTGGTCGCAGCCTTTAGTTGTAATTTTTTTAACTACATATTGATTTTTGTGGTTATAGAGTTGGTTTGAAAAGTTGGTGAAGCTCGTTATGTTAATCTGGTACAGCTTTATATTTGAAATTATTTTGTCTCCATTTTTTTCTTCAATTTGCTCATTTTTATGCTTTATTCCCCAAAGTTGGATTTAATTGTTATGATATTTTTATATATATTTTTGTTTTCAACATTAAGTTTATCCTCTTCTAGTTCAAGCTAATTTAATGTCTGCATGATTCACATATAACGTGTACTGAACAGATACGGAATAGGCCTACTGATCAAAACTGCATTCTGGAATAAAAACGATGGATCAGAAATCCAACTCATCACAATGATGTGATGCCAGGAGCAGGAGTTTTTATTTCATGACCCAGAAAAATGAACTTTTTTTAATTATTATTTTCAAAAACTGTACTTAACATTTTTGCAAAAAAGAATTTAAAAAAACAAAGGCATTATTGGTATTTTACAAAGAAAAAGAAAAGGGTGTTGAGTCCCTTTTGGTGGAGGAAATATCCAAATAGTCCAAAAAAGGATCCCAGATTTGGTCAAACTTAAAAGGGTTTGTAAATCAAAAAAGTAGAAAAAGCCTCCATCGGAATGATCTTGACCATGGTTCGTATCCATTGATGAAGAGAAGGGGCATCAGCTGAGATCCACTGGACCATTTCACATTTCCGGGCACTATGCATATGTGTAAAAGTTTCTGATTTCTGAAACCAGAATGGAGTTTGTCACTAAGGCCCTAGAGGCATGTCCTCACTTCTAGTTTTAATTGACAGTTGAATAAGACCCCCAGCTTGTCAACAGCTGCAGTCAAAAACGTACCAACATTAGCCTGGCATGTATTACAAGTATCTGTCAGAGAAGGATTCATTCCGTGGCTCTGCTCTGGTGTCGTAAACAGACTACAAAACTTAGGAAAATGAAATTTTAAAAAGTAAAAGTTCATCAAATGCATCGTCAGCTGAGTGAAAATTCTGAAAAACAGATTAACAGTCAAGACTTTAGTGGGAGGGGTTTGTTACGGAACGTCCTCTGACCTACAGAATCCACCGGTTCGAAAGAACGGTCCAGAATGTGTGTGTGTGTGTGTGTGTGTGTGTGTGTGTGTGTGTGTGTGTGTGTGTGTGTGTGTGTGTGTGTGTGTGTGTGTGTGTGTGTGTGTGTGTGTGTGTGTGTGTGTGTGTGTGTGTGTGTGTGTGTCGGCCCACATGTTATCTGTGTGTTGGACTACACGTTCCGTGTATGTTGGTACAGTGTTTCAGTCATTCAGTCTGGATGGCCACCGAGTGACCAGGTCAGGGGACTTTGGTCTACTAGACTTTCTGGGTCTTAGGGATCTAGGTCTACAGGACTTTGGGGAGGCGCTGCTTACTGTTGGGGTTCTCTGTGATTTTGCGTAATTCCCCAAACTTTTAAGGGCCTTCCATTTTTTTTCCTGTTTATTTACGTATTTATTGGGATCCTGATTAGCTTCCATCATGGTGGTTGCCCGTCTTCCAGGGGTCTAATTTAAAATGACACAATTCATTTTAATACATCAAATAAAAACAAATTAAAAGCAACATTACAATTTATCTAAAAACAAATTCATGTCATTTATATCAAATCTGTGAAAGAAACTTGTTAAAAAAACTATTTAGCTTCATAAAATCAACACTTAAAATAAATAGTCTCACATTATAAAAGTAATAACAATCTTCACCCACTGTTGTGACGTGGAAGTGGGAGGACCCAAATGCAGGACATCAAAACAAGGTTTTTTAAACACAATTCGAGTAAGTCTGTAAAGCAAAGGAAGCTGGATTAATTCAAGATTTCAAAAGTTTAAATAATAACAGAGTTCAAACATAGTCAGGCAACCGGGGTGACCTGGCTGGAAGGGATGGAATAACCCAACATAGAAGTCCGGGGTGATTGCCATTAACTAGATGGCAGGGTCCACACATGTGTGGCATCAGGAATCAATCTCAGGTGTCCCTAATCAGGGTAATTAGGAACAACCAGTGGTCCCTCTGGCGGCTGGAGAAGGCATCACAACACCAACATTCACGGGTTTGAGCTGATTTAAAATCTAAGAGTACTTTAAAAGTGTGTAAACATGACAGATTCCTTAGTTTATTTGGTAACTTGTTCCATCACTGAATAAATCTAAAATATACAGTTTTTGTTAAGAAGTTAGTCATTGGAACAGTCACATGTAGATTAGAGTTGAGGGCCGTACATTTAAAAGAAAATCTAGGACTTTTATTTACGCCTTAAAGTTGTGAAAATATGGTAAATAAACCTCAGAGAATTTCTAAAGCTTCTTCATGGTTCTACCGTTTTCTTCTGAGTTTTTTTTCACACTTCTTTGACGTTGTTCTAATGTTTTTTGGTTCCTAAAGGTTCTAAAAGCTTTTCCGAGGTTCTTAAATATTCTCTGATGTTTTCTGTGGTATCTTAGGTTCCCCAGGTTTTAACAAGAATGTTTTGAGATTCTAAAAGCTTTGCCTTTGTTATCCACGGGTCCTTGAAGGTTTTTTTAAAGTTTTTCCGGGATTTTTCTGAAGTTCTTTAAGCTTCTCTGAGGTTCTCTAAGATTGTGCTCCCTAATGTTTCTCCAAAGTTCTCATCAAACACTCTTTGTTTCCTTTAGGGATCCTGAGTCTGAAGAATGTTGCGGGGATACGGTTCCTGAGCTTGTTGTCCAGAAGAAGAAGCATTCTCTCTTCCCCTCCGTGTCAAAGTCAAAGGTCAGCGACACGGAACTCATCCAGACCTGAACCTTTTCAGTCTCTGGTTAAATTAAGTTATATTTTTACCCAAAATTACGAAACAATTTTCTCAACAGGCTTCACTTAAATTTAAAGATTACAAAAAAAAAGTACAAAAAAAAAAGTATTAATATAAATACAGTCAAAAGCTAACTAAACAAAAGCTAGCTAAAAAAAAAAAATGTTTTCGCACATTCCTGCCTTTAGAAGCTCCTTCGTGGTGAGGAAAAACTCCAAAAATCTAGCAGTGTGGAAAAAAGGAGAAACCTGATGGGGATCTACATGAAGGAGAGGTCCCTCCCCTGGGACTGATAATTAAATATTAGCTTATTCTACTCTGAAGAAATCAGAAGATGGGCTTCATCCCCATGGAAACGGGATGGTAGATCAAACCCTGAATCTTTGGGTTCAGTCTCTGGATCTCCGTTAGTCTCTGGTTCCTGTTATCCCTGGCTCTGGTTCTCCCAGTTGTATGTCAGATTTGCACAAACTCCACATTGGGGCTTAAGGGGAACCAGAGGCTCTGGTCTCCGTCGGTCTGGTGCTGATTCAGTTTTTGAGTTCCTGATTCCCCAGAGTCTCTGAATGCCCATCAGTCTAGAGAACCTCCAACCAGTTTTATTCAATCAGGCTTGTGAGTGTTTGGTTCTCCACGTGTCTCTAGTCCCGGTGCCAGTTTCAGCTTAACCCTTTAACAGGCACACGTTTTTCATATTTTCACACATGCTTTCGAACTAACAGAAAGTGAACAACTGGCCGTCTGAAATAATCTCGTGATAACTTATTTTCTAACGTTAGTTGGCATGGGCGCTTTGCGGTGTCTTACCCGACAACTAGTTTGGCCGCTTTTGGCCTATATACTGTGTTTCTAGTGTCACCTCTGTCTAGAGTTCTGTCTGAGACTCTTCTCTCATCCCCCAAGTCTCTGCTCTCCTCTTGTTCTCCCCCTGCCCTCCCCTCTCATCACCTTGTGTCACTTCTTATCCCCTTTATGTCACATTCCGTCTGTTCTACTTGTTAACATATTTTAAATTATATCACTTGTTTTATTACTTTTTTTAAAAAAATATATATTTACCTTTTTTTTTATTAATTAATTTCTGCTGCTGCAACACACAAATTTCCACGTGTGGGTCAATAAAGTACTTCTGATAATTCTACCCCCCCACTCGGCCCCCTCGTGTCTGCTTCCCTCTGAGTCTCTCCTCCCTGATTCTCTGCTTTCCTTTCAGTTTGTACTTCTTTATGAGTGTCTAGTTTCTCAGAGACCGTTTCGCTCTCGGCCCTTTAGGCTGTTATAAACGTGTATAAACCTGAAAACTCCCTGCAGGAAATTTTTTAAACATCAATCCTTCATCATCTTTGCCCGATAGCCTCCAGTTCTCTATTACATCTTTCTGCTCTGCTTCCACAGAATGTTTTTACCTGATTCTGATAAAACATAACAAAGTCAAACTTTCTGACACACACCTTGGAACTGCCTACATTCAGAGCCCACATCTCATCCTTAGAACATAGAAGGGCAGGAAAGTGAGGTCCACTTGGGAGTAGGGATGGTTGTTGATACCATATTATTGATCTGGTATCTTATCAATACTTTTTAAATGTAAAAACCATTGGAGGAAAACAAACAATGTGGATGCAACCAAACCTTTTATTTTAAAACATTGTGTCATTTTAATTTGTTTTACTGTATTTTCACGACTATTAGATGCACATAAAGGTCTTAGATTTTCTTAAAAATGTGCAGTGCGCCCTATCATTCAGTGTGCCCCGCATGTATGTGTGAGAATGGGCTGGGGAGCCCCATGTTTCCATCAGGATGAAGAACATCTACTCATCCCCGTCCTGGACATCTCCGGGCTGAGGAGTCCCCCGTGTTTCCATCAGGATAAACAACATCTACTCATTCCCGTCCTGGACATCTCCGGGCTGAGGAGTCCCCCGTGTTTCCATCAGGATAAACAACATCTACTCATTCCCGTCCTGGACATCTCCGGGCTGAGGAGTCCCCCGTGTTTCCATCAGGATGAACAACATCTACTCATCCCCGTCCTGGACATCTCCGGGCTGAAGAGTCTCCCGTGTTTCCATCAGGATGAAGAACATCTACTCATCCCCGTCCTGGACATCTCCGGGCTGAGGAGTCCCCCGTGTTTCCATCAGGATGAAGAACATCTACTCATCCCCGTCCTGGACATCTCCGGGCTGAGGAGTCCCCCGTGTTTCCATCAGGATGAAGAACATCTACTCATCCCCGTCCTGGACATCTCCGGGCTGAGGAGTCTCCCGTGTTTCCATCAGGATGAAGAACATCTATTGACTTCTTTAGATATTTAGCTTTAGAGTAGAATAAGCTAATATTTAAACAATAATCTTTGACACATTGGATGCCCTACCTGGGGGAGGGATCTCTCTTTTGTTTGGATCTCCACAACATTTCTTTTTTTTTTTCCCCCCACTGATGGATTTTTTTTTTTAGGATTTTTTCTCACCGTGAAGGAGAGTCTAAGGGCAGGAATGTGTGGTGTGAGGCCTTTTAGGCCTGCTTGTTTGTTTTTTCTCCCCCAAAACTCACAGGTGCTGGATGGCTTCTAACGGGAGGATTGGCTGATTGCTCCCAGCTGCACAGACTTACCGGTGGCTATAAAAGACCTGGTGTCACCCACAGTCTCTGTCAGGTCTTCAACGATTCTAGTGGAACGTTCAGCCCTTCCTCTCAGCCATCCAGCACTGCCTGAAGCCGTTATCTCTCTGCTGTGGATTCCTTTGTTCAACACTTAATAAACTGTTAAACCTGCATTTGGATCCTCCTCATTCCCTCTCCCACACAACAGAAGACCTGACCCCCCTACCGGTTCCCAGTCGTCCCTGGTCCCATATCGCACTGGACTTTGTGACCGGACTCCCTCCCTCAGAAGGTAACACTGTTGTGGTCACGATTGTGGACCGATTCTCCAAAGCTGTACATCTGGTGCCTCTTCCTAAACTCCCTTCAGCCTTGGAGACTGCCCAGCTCATGGTGACCCATGTGTTCCGTCTGCATGGTATCCCTCTGGACATAGTCTCTGACCGGGGTCCGCAATTCACATCAGCTGTTTGGAAGTCCTTCTGTAAGGCGCTGGGGGCTTCCGTCAGCTTGTCATCTGGCTTCCACCCCCAATCCAACGGCCAGTCGGAGCGGGCTAACCAACACCTGGAATCCACATTACGGTGCGTGTTGGCCTCTGCCCAGTCCACGTGGTCGTCTCATCTCCCGTGGATTGAGTATGCCCATAATTCCCAAGTTAGTTCCTCCACAGGATTGTCCCCGTTCGAGGCTTCTCTGGGTTACCAACCCCCATTGTTCCCGGATCAGGAACAGGAGCTGGCCGTCCCTTCGGTGCAGCTCCATATCAGACGGTGTCGTCGGATCTGGAGGAAAACTAGGAGGGCCCTCCAACAGGCCTGCGGCCGGGCTCGGCGCCAAGCTAATCGCCACCGTCAGCCAGCCCCAGCATATCAGGTTGGTCAGTCTGTCCTTCTGTCTACCAGGAACATTCCCCTCAGGGCAGAGTCTCGCAAGCTTTCACCCCGCTTCATTGGCCCTTTCCGGATCCTGCGGCTGGTCAACCCTGTCTCGGTAAAGCTCGCCCTGCCCTCTTCCATGAAGGTACATCCTGTGTTCCACGTCTCTCAGATCAAACCGGTTTCTACCAGTCCCCTCCAGCCTCCTTCTGCTCCCCCTCCGCCTCCTCGCCTTGTCGACGGCTCGGATGCGTACACGGTCAACCGTCTTTTGGATGTTCGTCGCCGAGGTCGGGGTCTACAGTACCTCGTGGACTGGGAGGGTTATGGCCCGGAGGAACGGTGCTGGGTGCCCCGTTCAGCGATCCTGGACCCTGGCTTGGTCCGGGACTTTCACCGCCGCTTTCCGGACAGGCCTGGTGGTCCGCCAGGTGGCGTCCGTAGAGGGGGGGGTACTGTGGTGTGAGGCCTTTTAGGCCTGCTTGTTTGTTTTTTTTCTCCCCCAAAACTCACAGGTGCTGGATGGCTTCTAACGGGAGGATTGGCTGATTGCTCCCAGCTGCACAGACTTACCGGTGGCTATAAAAGACCTGGTGTCACCCACAGTCTCTGTCAGGTCTTCAACGATTCTAGTGGAACCTTCAGCCCTTCCTCTTGGCCATCCAGCACTGCCTGAAGCCGTTATCTCTCTGCTGTGGATTCCTTTGTTCAACACTTAATAAACTGTTAAATCTGCATTTGGATCCTCCTCATTCCCTCTCCCACACAACAGAATGAGCTGATATTGTTAGTTAGCATTTGTTAGTTTTCTTGTTGTGTATTTGTGTTTATACATTGCTCTTTTTCTTTTTTCTGAATCTTTCATGTGAAGCCCATTGAGACAGAAATTCTGTGATTTTGGGCTAAAAAATAAAATAAAATTGAATTGAATGTTAAAGGCTGAAGTGTGGGCGTGGATTGTTTATAAAAGAACAGGTTTCTTCATTTTGTAGAACATTGTTTTAACAACTCTAAAAATGTTAAAGAGACAGTTTAAACTGAAGACCATCAGCTATGAGGAGGAACCTGGAAATCCAGCCAGAGAATAAGAATATTGAATTGATGGTTTGCAAACATAGGAAACTGGAAAACAAGCTTCAACAGCTGAGTTTCCACGACCAATAAGGCCCAAAATGAGGCGAGGTGGCCCAAAATGGAGAAAAGATTCGAGTCGTGGATCATCGAGCAAAGAACAAGAGGGAGAAGTTTATCCATGGTCACTATCAAACTAAAAGCAGTAACACTAACTTATGTGCGATGAAGAGAGGAGTTTATTGAAAAAGGTGCCCACAGGGAAGTGGTGATGGCTTCAGGCGGTGCTTAATGGCCAGGCGGAAGCGCTGACGGTTCCTGTGGGAAGAATGAAGATACAAGTCTAAGATGTCAAATAAGCACAATTTGGAGGTTGTCAGTTTACCACAAGAGTAGCTGAAGAACTGACGAAGACTGTGGGTGAGACCAGGTCTTTCATAGCCAACGTCAAGTACGCGCAGGTGGTAGTAATCAGCCCAATCTTCCCGTTAGTAACTATCCAGCTCCTGTGAATATTTGAGAGGGAAAAAAAAAAAAGAAGACAAGGATGTCCTTTGAGGCCTCACACCACATTAACAGAAGATGTGAAAATTGAACATTTCCAAGGAAGTCCATTTTCATGGTTTTGTTTAATTTTCTATCAAGACAAGAACTACGGTAGCTCCACAACCCCTGCTCTACGTCCTGCTAAGGTGTACGCCGTAGAGGACATCATGAGAATGTTACAGAGGGAAGTGCGGGCGTGGATTGTAAATAAAATTTATGCCCTATAATCAGGTGCACCTGATTGTTGTAAAAATACGGTACATCGTTTGGTTGCATCCACATATTCTGTTTGTCTTCCTCGACTTGTTTTTTACCAGGAATGGGACCCATTGATCTCACTCTCACTGGGATTCAGGAGATTCCCCATGGAGTTTCACTCTCAAAACAAAGACTGTTCGTTAAGTTCCATCACTTTAAAACCAGGAATGCCAATGTGGTTTTAGGATAAAACACAATGAACCACAAACAAGAGTCATTTCAGAAGAAAGATTCTTCCCTCCAGAACCACAACCGTCCTTGCGGTTTCACCACCCCTGAATAAAAATTGTCTATGTGGTTCTATCACGTGTCCATGTGGTCACCCACTAATCTGTTCATGAAATTTAAACCAATCCCTTTTCATTTCTCCCTCTAAGAGAACCGTTGGGATCGTAAAATAAACTCCTACAATTACTTGTAATAATAATAATACATTGAACTTATAAAGGGCAGCACGGTGGCACAGTGGGTAGCACAGTGGCCTCACAGCAAAAAGGTCATGGGTTCGAGTCCCGGGTGGGGACAAGGCTTGGAACACTGTCCTTTCTGTGTGGAGTTTGCATGTTCTCCCCGTGTTTGCGTGGATTTCCTCTGGGTACTCTGATTTCCTCCCACCCTCCAAAGACATGCATGCCAGGTTGATTGGCCCCTAGGAATGAGTATGTGTGTGGCCCCGGGACAGACTGGCGACCTGTTCGGGGTGTACCCTGCCCTTCACCTTAAATCAGCTGGGATGGGCTCCAGCACCCCCTGTAACCCCATTAAGGATAGACAGATAAGAAGAAGAACTTATATAGCGCTTTTCTAGACACTCAAAGACGCTTCACAAATGCATTATTCATTCACTTTATACAACCATTTACACACACACACACACACACACACACTCACACACTCATTCCTGATGATGAGAGCTACCATGCAAGGCAAATCTTCTTCTTCTTTCTGCATCTCCCTCCAGGGGGCGCCACAGCAAGTCAGTTTCTTCCATCTAACCCTATCTGCTGCATCCTCTTCGGTCACACCAACTATCTTCATGTCTTCCTTCACTGTATCCATGAACCTCCTCTTTGGTCTTCCTCTAGTCCTCTTTCCTGGTGGTTCCAAACCCAGCATCCTTCTTCTGATGTACTCTCTCTCTCTCCTCTGTACGTGTCCAAACCATATCAGTCTGACCTCTCTGACTTTAAAACCTCTAACATGTGCTGTTCCTCTGATCCTGTCCATCCTGGTCACTCCCAGAGAGATCCTCAGCATCTTCATCTCTGCTACCTCCATCTCTGTTTCCTGTCTTTTTCTCAGTGACAGTCTCTAGACCAATCAGCATGGCCACTCTCACCACACTGTCTCTAGACCAATCAGCATGGCCGCTCTCACCACACTGTCTTTAGACCAATCAGCATGGCCGCTCTCACCACACTGTCTCTAGACCAATCAGCATGGCCGCTCTCACCACACTGTCTCTAGACCAATTAGCATGGCCGCTCTCACCACACTGTCTCTAGACCAATCAGCATGGCCGCTCTCACCACACTGTCTCTGAAATCATAAACAGCTTGTTGAAGTTTAAAGTATTTTTGTATATTTACTGGTAAAAGATTGAACTTAGCTTTAAACATAAATTGAAGTATTTTAAAATGATGTAAATCTTTTAATTTAATCAATCTAGTATTAATAAATAAAGGATGTGTATGTTCAAAATGTCCAACTCCTCTGCCTGGAGATGTCCAGGATGGGGATGAGTAGATGTTGTTCATCCTGATGGAAACACAGGGGGTTCCTCCGCCCAGAGATGTCCAGGACCGGGATGAGTAGATGTTCTTCATCCTGATGGAAACACAGGGGACCCCTCAGCCCAGAGATGAATATAATTTGCTGTGGCGATAATTTGGAAGTATTACTTGATGAGGTTGAAAAAGAACTAAAGCTTTTAAAAAACTGGTTTGATTTAAACAAATTAACCCTAAATTTAAAGAAAACAAAATTGATAATATTTACAAACCGCAGTATAAATGTGAATAAAAAAGTCTTTATTCAAGATACAGAGATAAAGCAAATAAATTAAATCAAATTTTTAGGAAAAATAATTCAAAACAAATTAAGTTGGAAAAGTCACATAAAATTTGTAAAAACAAAACGATGCAAATCATTAGCCATTATTTCAAAGGTTAAAGAATGTCTGAATGAAAAGACAATAAATATTTTATATAACTCATTAATTTTACCATATATGATTTACTGTGTGGAGGTGTGGGGAAACACATACAAAACAAACATCACTCCAATCACTCTTATCCAAAAAAGAGCCATTCGAATTGTCAATAAAGCCCCGTACAGGTCACATACAAACCAACTCTTCATCCATAGAAACACATTAAAATTCAAAGACTTAATAGATTATAAAACCGCACTATTCATGTATAAAATTAAAAATAAACAAGTACCAAATCAGATCCAAAGTTTTTTTCAAAATCGAGAGAGTACCCATAATCTGAGGGGATCCGATGTTTTCAAAAAGCCTAGGGTCAGAACTAATACAAAACAACACTGTATCTCTACTGTTGGGTCTATAGAACAAATTAGAACAGGATATCAAAGACTGCAGAAGACTGACTCGATTTAAAAGCTTATATAAAAAGAAAATTATAAAATCATACATAGAAACAAGCTGTTAAGCTAACTCATCATGTAAATGTAGCAGCACTTTATGTTCATGTTTAGGGTAAAGGGGGTAGGCGCTTATAAGCACTTTGCTTCTGCCTATTCTATGTTTTATGTCTGAATAAATTAAAAAAAATGTCCAGGAAGGGGATGAGTAGATGGATTTAATCCTGATGGAGTGGGGATGATGAAGCGCGGAGGTCTCCTCGGTGTGGCCATTGCCAAGACAGGAACGCCGAGTCCTGAGTGGGGCTCTCTCCCAGAGAGGAGGGAGAGAAGTGGACGACATGTGAATTGTACTGCACCAACTAACAGTGTAATTCTAAATAAACAGATAATAGAGAACAATGAATGAGATAGAAAGCCAGAGGTTAGGGAGGGGGGAAGGGGATACAGACCCTGGTTAGGGCAGGAGAGCGGTACAGACCCTGGGTAGAGTAGGGGGGGTTAAAAAAGGCCTCAAAATCTCCAGATGGAGGGCAAAGATGCAGACCCCCTCAGACCCTGGTTAGAGTAGAGGGTAAGGGGGAAGAGCCAAAGCAGTCTGGCAGATAATAGTAGATAGAATTAGAGGACAGAACCCCAATGTACCATACTTTCCCCAGCTTCTACTTTTTGTTCCTGTTGCTGTGTTTTTTCCAGGGTTTGCCCACAGCATTCTCCAGCTGAGAGTTGCCCGCAGCAACAGGTCCATTGCCCGGTTGGTAGCTGCTAGATAGCTTCTACTATCTAGCAGCCAACTAGTAATTACACATCTCTGAACAAGCTTCTCACCAGGCCAGATAGAAACAAACAGGAATGCTTTAAGCCTCCCTTTAAATGCCCACCTCGGCATGGAGTCTGGGCGGGGGATCGAACCTGTGACCTTCCGGGTACGGGATGGTCGCCCTGCCCACCGAGCCATCCTTCCCCCGGAAGCAGGCGTGCAAACGTAATCAGCAAAGGTAACTACACCAACCAGAGGCAGGGCGTCCAAGGAGGCGCCATGTCAGAAAGAAACCCCTTTAAAAAGCCAGTGGAAGAAATAAAGAAGAATCCTGGAAGAGACCAGGTTGGCAGGGAGACCCTGGAAGAGACCAGGTTGGCAGGGAGACCATGGAAGAGACCAGGTTGGCAGAGAGACCATGGAAGAGACCAGGTTGGCAGTGAGACCCTGAAAGACACCAGGTTGGCGGGGAGACCCTGGAAGAGACCAGGTTGGCAGAGAGACCATGGAAGAGACCAGGTTGGCAGAGAGACCATGGAAGAGACCAGGTTGGCAGTGAGACCCTGAAAGACACCAGGTTGGCGGGGAGACCCTGGAAGAGACCAGGTTGGCAGGGAGACCCTCTCCTGGGATTTCATCTAATGATGGAGTGAAAGAGGGCAGACACCCATTGGGCATCACAAATGAGAATACCATACTGCCCCAGCTTCTGCCCCCTTGTGTCATGATGGGTGTGGGGTGGTGAGTTTGACCTCGAAGTAAAGCCAGTTTAGACAAGTTTTTTATGGAAGTGCGGAAGCTGACATGGAGGTCAGCAGGATGGGTGACCAGAAGGTGGGAGCCCGGCTGGAGGAGGGGCCAGGAGCAGGGGTAGGGGCTAGGATAGCAAGATGTACCTGGACAGGGGGAGGGGCCAGGATGGCAGATGCACCAGGAGCAGGGGGAGGGGCTAGGATAGCAAGATGTACCTGGACAGGGGGAGGGGCCAGGATGGCAGATGCACCAGGAGCAGGGGGAGGGGCCAAGAGTAGGTAGAGTGGCTGGGAGTAGGCCCCCCCCTGCATGACAGCAGTCCTGCAGAGAGGGGTGCAGCAGGGAATGAGGTACACTAGGGCTTAAATCATCCAGGAGAAACGGGACACACCTGGCGATTGGGAATAGGTGTGCAACCGGAGGGAGGGGTCCCAAAATGAGAGGGGTACACGTCACCATGGAGCTTACAGACTAATAGATCCTGATTGGCTCGTGATGACAATGAAAGGTTTACTCTATTCATCCCTCATTGGGCTGCACTCCTTACACCGCAGCAGGCTGCCCTTCGACGGCACCGCAGCAGGCTGCCAATCGACGGCACCGCAGCAGGCTGCCCTTCGACGGCACCGCAGCAGGCTGCCCTTCGACGGCACCGCAGCAGGCTGCCCTTCGACGGCACCGCAGCAGGCTGCCAATCGACGGCACCGCAGCAGGCTGCCAATCGACGGCACCGCAGCAGGCTGCCCTTCGACGGCACCGCAGCAGGCTGCCCTTCGACGGCACCGCAGCAGGCTGCCAATCGACGGCACCGCAGCAGGCTGCCAATCGACGGCACCGCAGCAGGCTGCCCTTCGACGGCGCCAATGGTGGGAGAAACGGGTGTTCGGTGTCTTCTCCAAGGACCCTAGACGTGCTCTCTGTGGGATGCAAACCCACAAACTTCAGGTCCGCGGGCGAACCTCCGGTCCGCGGGTGAACTTCCGGTCCGCGCGCGAATGCTCTAACCACTGGCTTGTTATGAAGTCGGATCTAAAATCATTACGTGTTATTGATCATGTTTATGTTTACTTCATTGGTAATCATTTTTTTCTACTTCCTCTTTTTAGGAAAAACAGCTCAGCGTCTCTGAAACGGACGTCCGGAAAAATCCGAAGTCTTCTCCGTTCTCCCTCAGCCTGAGACGGAACCGCGAGCTCAGCATGTCATCCACCGACGTAAGACTTCCGTCAGACTTCCACCGGTCGTGTGTGTGTGTGTGTGTGTGTGTGTGTGTGTGTGTGTGTGTGTGTGTGTGTGTGTGTGTGTGTGTGTGTGTGTGTGTGTGTGTGTGTGTGTCTGTGTCTGTGTCTGTGTCTGTGTGTGTGTGTGTGTGTGTGTGTGTGTGTGTGTGTGTGTGTGTGTGTGTGTGTGTGTGTGTGTGTGATAAGCAGTTAGTAAGATAAAATAAACCCTTCTGTCAATGTTTCATTTTTTGGTGATACTTTTTCTTGGTGAAACTCTGTCCTTCCTGTGTGGAGTTTGTATGTTCTACATATGTTTGCATGGGATTTCTCCCGTTTCAGAATCAGAATATACTTTATTGATCCCACACAGGGGAAATTTGTTTCCTCCCAATCTCTAAAAACATTCCTGTAAGGTTGATCGACTGCTATGAAAATGTATGTAGGAATGAATGTGTGTGTGGATGGGTCTATGTGTGTGTGGCCCTGCAGCAGACTGGTGACCTGTTTGGAATGTATCCTGCCACTCACCTGAAATACTTTTTTCTTCTCCCTCTTCTTAGGAAACACCACACAGCGTCTCTGAAATGGACCTTCAGAAACCTCAAAAGTCTTCCACATTCTCCTTCAGTCAGAGACGGAAGAACAGCGAGCTCAGCTTGTCACCCACTGATGTAAGACTTCCACTGGCCTGTGACCAGTCTTAGAGTATTCCATAAAACAGGGTGGTGAGGGCTAAAGGATCCACCTCCAACTGGACTTTTAGAAATCCTAGGGATCTCTACATGTGTGCCTACATTTGAGAGTGCAGTGTTTTGATTGGATGAGACAGCACGATGGTGTCTCTTAGAATAGAGCCACCCTATAAACATCACGCCCTTTCTTTAAGAATTAGATTTATTGGTTATGTTCATGGCGGAACGGTGGCGCAGTGGTTAAAACACTGGTGTTATAGCAAGAAGGTCGGGTGGTTTGAATGTCAGTGTAGAGGTGAGGTTTGAAATACTGTCCTTTCCGTGTGGAGTTTGCATGTTCTCCCTATGTATGTGTGGGTTTTCTCTGGTTTCCTCCAAAAACATACATCTTAGGTGGCTAATATGAAATTACTCCTAGAAATAAGTGTGTGTGTGTGTGTGTGTGTGTGTGTGTGTGTGTGTGTGTGTGTGTGTGTGTGTGTGTGTGTGTGTGTGTGTGTGTGTATGCTTGTCTCTGCATCAACTGGCAACCTGTTCGGGATGTACCCTGCCTCTCACCTGAAATACTTTTCTCTTCTCCCTCTTTTTAGGAAACCCCTCACAGTGTCTCTGAAATGGACCTTCGGAAACCTCAAAAGTACCCCGGATTCTCTTTCAGTCTGAGACGGAAGAAGAGCGAGCTCAGCATGTCACCCACAGATGTAAGACTTCCATTGGCCCGTGACCGGTCTTAGTTTGAGTATTCAAGTTGGGTGGTGGGTGCTCAAGGACCCTCCTAGGGATATCTACATGTCTACCTGCATTTGAGAGGGCGATGTTCTGATGGATAATACAGCCCCAAGAATGGAGTCACACTATTGAACCTCATATGCTGCCCTTTCTTTAAGAATCAGTCAGTCGTCTTCTTATCCGTCTATCCCTTATGGTGTTGCGGATGGTGCCGGAGCCCATCCCGGCTGAAGGGCAGGGTACACACCGAACAGGTAGCCAGTCTGTCGCAGGGCCACACACATACACAAATTCCTAGTGGCAATTTTGGCACCGGCCAATCAACCTAACATGCATGTTTTTAGAAGGTGGGAGGAAACCGGAGTACCCGGAGGAAACCCACACAGACACGGGGAGAACATGCAAACTCCCCACAGAAAGGACAGTTTTCCAGGCCTCGTTCCCATCCAGGACTCAAACCCACGACCTTCTTGCTGTGAGGCCACTGTGCTACCCACTGTGCCACCGTGTCGCCCTATTTAAGAATTAGATTTATTGATTATGTTGATGGTGGCGCGATGGCACAGTGGTTAGCACGTTGGTTAGCACGGTGGCTTTACTGCGAGTAGGTCGGGGAGTTTGAGTTCCAGGTTGGAGGCGAGGTTTGAAACACTGTCAATTCTGTGTGGAGTTTGTATGTTCTCCATATGTATGCATGGGATTTCTCTACTTTCCTCCCACTCTCTAAAAACATTACTGTAAGGTTGATCGACTGCTATGAAATTTTATCAAAAACACGTCACAGCAGACTGGTGACGTGTTTGGGGTGTATCCTGCCTCTTGCCTGAAAATCAGCCGGGATAGTATCTGGAACGATTAGAGACGGTTAGAAACGGTTCAGAAGATGAAGTTAAACCCTTCTGTTCATGTTTCATTTCTTGGTGATACTTTTTTCTTCTCCCTCTTTGTAGGAAACACCTCACAGCGTCTCTGAAATGGACCTTCAGAAACCTCAAAAATATGCCACATTCTCCTTCAGTCAGAGACGGAAGAAGAGCGAACTTAGCATGTCACCCACCGATGTAAGACTTCCACTGGCATGTGACCAGTCTTAGAGTAATCCATAAAACAGGGGGGTGAGGGCTAAAGGATCCACCTCTGACAAGACACATGAAATCCTAGGGACCTCTACATGTGTACTCGTGTGTGTGTGTGTGTGTGTGTGTGTGTGTGTGTGTGTGCTTGTCTCTGCATCAGCTGCCGACCTGTTCAGGGTGTACCCTGCCTCTCACCTGAAATCAGTCGGGAAGAACTCCGGCACCCTCACCACCATCCCTGCGATCTCATTAATGATGAGCAGTTCAAAAGACGGAACAATTCTGTTCATGTTTGAATTCCTGGTGATGCTTTTTTCTTCTCCCCCTTTTTAGGAAACACCTCACAGCGTCTCTGAAATGGACCTTCAGAAACCTCAAAAGTTCCCCGGATTCTCTTTCGGTCTGAGACGGAAGAAGAGCGAGCTCAGCCTGTCACCCACCGATGTAAGACTTCCACTGGCCTGTGACCAGTCTTAGAGTAATCCATAAAACAGGGTGGTTAGGGCTAAAGGATCCACCTCCAACTGGACTTTTAGAAATCCCAGAGATCTCTACATGTCTTACCGTGTTTGTAAGTGCAGTATTCTGATTGGATGATACAGCACTAGGGTGGGGTGAAGAGGTTAGTCCCGGTGTGGAGGCCAGGTTTGAAACACTATCCTTTCTGTGTGGAGTTTGCATGTTCTTCCCATGTATGTGTGGGTTTTTTGTTTCCTCCAATTCTCTAAAAATATTCCTGTAATTTTGATCGACTGCTACGAAATTGCACCTAGGAATGAATGTGTGTGTGGATGGGTGTTTGTGTGTGTGGACCCACAGCAGACTGGCGACCTGTTCGGGATGTACCCTGCCTCACACCTGAAATACTTTTTTCTTCTCCAACTTTTTAGGAAACACCTCACAGTGTCTCTGAAATGGACCTTCAGAAACCTCAAAAGTTCCCCGGATTCTCCTTCAGTCAGAGACGGAAGAAGAGCGAGCTCAGCATGTCACCCACCGATGTAAGACTTACTCTGGCCTGTGACCGGTCTTAGTTTGGGTATTCTATAAAACATGGTGGTGAGGGCTTAAGGACCCACCTACAACTGGAATTTTAGAAATCCTAGGGACCTCTACATGTCCACTTTCATTTGAGAGGGCAGTATTCTGATTGGATAATACAGTACTAATATGAGATGAGGAGGTTTGTCACGGTTTGGAGATGAGGTTTGAAACACTATCCTTTCTCTGTGGAGTTTGCATGTTCTTCCCATGTATGGGGTTTTTTAAGTTTCCTCCAACTCTCTAAAAATATTCCTGTAACGTTGATCGACGGCTATTAAAATGTTCCCAGGAATGAATGTGTGTGTAAACCGGTGGGTATGTGTGCATGTGTGGACCGGTGTATGTGTGTGTGGCCCCACAGCAGACTGGCAACCTGTTCGGGATGTACCCTGCCTCTCAACTGAAATACTTTTTTCTTCTCCAACCTTTTAGGAAACACCACACAACGTCTCTGAAATGGACCTTCAGAAACCTCAAAAGTTCCCCGGATTCTCCTTCAGTCAGAGACGGAAGAAGAGCGAGCACATCACGTCACCCACCAATGTAAGACTTCCACTGGCCTGTGACCAGTCTTAGAGTATTCTATAAAACAGGGCGGTGAGGGCTTAAGGATCCACCTTGAGCTGGACTTTTAGAAATGCTTCAGCCCTCTACCAGCCCTGTATTTTGTGAGTAGAGCATTCTGATTGGATGGTACAGCACACTAAGATTAGAGCCACACTATAGAGTGTCATGTGCTGCCTCCACAATCCTGGTAGAGATGAACGTTAAGAATGCAAAAAAAATTCTGTTTATGTTTTATTTCTTGGTAAAAAAAAAAAATACTTTTTTTCTCCCACTTTTTTTGAAAAACAGCACAGCGTCTCTGAAATGGACCTTCGAAAACCTCCAAAGTTTCCCATATTCTCCTTCAGTCAGAGACGGAAGAAAACGGAGCACAGCATGTCGCCGCCCAGCGTAAGACTTCCTCTTTTAATCTCAGTTTTTATCAGACTGGACCTTTCAGCCTGTCAGGCCTGGATCAAATTGGTCCAGTTAGGACTAGACTGGATCTGAATTTGAGTCCATCACCTGTTGCTGGACTAGTCACAGTGGTTAAAGCCGTTGAAAAGTATATTTTTGATCTGTTTTTCTGGGTATTTAATGGGTCCAGACTAAACTCTCCTTTCCTCCCAGACGCCAGCTGACCAGAAAAACCAAGATGAGACCAACGTCAGGACCCAGTTCACTTTTTCTCAACCAGATCTTCACACCATTGAGAGTTTGACTTCTGCCTCTGTAAGCCCAGAGCAGCTCCCAGCAGGTGTGTCCTCACCGAACGTGGTTCCAACCCAACCAGAACCTGAAGCAGCACTGAGAGGACAAGTCACCACCATACCTGATCAGGATAAAGACTGGCTCCGAAAAGATCGTCCCATTCAGGTTGAATCTTCAAGTTCAGATTTCAGATCTAACCAGACCCAACGCCAGCCTGATGGCACAGATACAGCAGAAACAGTGATCGCCATCAATTCTGAATTTTCCCAAAACCAACCCAGTAGTTTGGAACCCTTCAATGTCACAGACCAGCAGGACCAACCCAGGAGCACAGCACTTGGTCGTGAAGAGATGGAAGTGACGTCTTGTATTCAAAACTTCTCATCAAGAGCAGAAACAACCCCAGAAGAAAGCCTCACGTTTCTTGATGCACCTTTTGCGTCTGATAGCCTCTTCAGTGGCGGAAAGCAAGGACATAACCACAAGTTAGAGTTCCAATCAAGTCATCAGACGGTTGCCAAGGTGTCCAATGAGATCGCTCTGACATCAAAAGAGACAGTCACTCATAGGTGTGAAGAGACGATTGGTGATGTGATAGAGGAGACAGTCCCTCAGATGTCCAAGGGGACAACATGTGATGTGACCCAGAAGAAGGTCAATCAAATGCCGGATGAGGTGCTTGCTGTAAGCGTTAATTTGACAAGCATTTATATGTCCAATGAGATGGTGGGTGACGTGACCAATGATGAGACGCTCGCTCATGTGTCCAACCAGATAATTGATGATGTGACTAAGAAGACAGTCGCTCAGACATCTGAAGAGACATTGGGTGGTGTGAACCACATGACCCTTGGTCAAATGTCGAAAGAGATGGTTACACTGACCTCTGACACATCCAATCATGTTTTCAACAAGATGATTGGTGATGTGACTGAGGAGACAGTCGCTCTTATGTCCAACGAGATGATCAATGATATGACCAACGAGACAGTCGTTCAGAAGTTTAACGAAATTAGCAGCAATACTAGAAACGAGACAGCTGATCAGATAACTACCGGGATGATCAGTGACGTCAACAAGGAGATGGCTGTTCATCCGTTTCAGGAGCCGGTTGGGGATTTTGGGACAGAGACATTCATTGACGATATGACCGAGGAGATGGTTGCTCATTTATCCAACGGGATTATCAGCAATACGATAAAAGAAACACCTGCTCAGATTTCCACTGAGATAATCAGTGACATCCCCAAGGAGATGGACGTTCATCTGTTAGAGGAGCCGATCAGTTATGTGAAGACGGAGACAGTCACTCGTATGTGTGACGAGGCCATAAACGACGTAGGCGAAGAGACAGCCGCTCAGATGTCCATGGAGAGAATGTGTGACGTGACCCAGTTGACGGTCAGTCAATTGTCGAAAGAGATGGTCGCTCAAAGCTCTAACGAGATGTCGATCCATGAGTCCAACAACGTAATTGATGTAATGACCAAGGAGACCCTCAATGATGAGACCGAGGAGATGGCCGCTAACATGTCTAATGAGATAAATGTTGATGTGACCAAGGAGACAATAGCTCGCATGTGTGACAAGGGCATAAATAATTATATTGAGGAGACAGTCACTCAGATGTCTGAGGAGACAACACTGGATGTGACTCAGTTGACAGCCGGTCAATTATCGAAAGAGATGGTCGCTCTAAGCTCTAATGAGATGTCTGTTCATGTGTCCAAGGACATGACCAAGGACCATGGTCATGACCATGACTGGGATATGACCATCATCACACTCAGTGATGAGACCGAGGAGATGGCCGTTCAAATGTGTCAGGAGACAATCAGTGATGAGACCAAGCACATGGGTGTTCATATGTTTAAGGAGCCGATCTGGGATGGGATGAAGGAGACAGTAACTCAGATGGCCGAAGAGACAGTCACTCAGAGGGCCGAGGAGACAGTCACTCAGATGGCCAAGGAGACAGTCACCCAGATGGCCGAGGAGACAGTCAGTCACAGGGCTGAGGAGACAGTCAGTCAGAGGGCCGAGGAGACAGTCACTCAGATGGCCGAGGAGACAGTCAGTCAGATGGCCGTGGAGACAGTCACTCAGATGGCCGAGGAGACAGTCACCCAGATGAACGAGGAGACAGTCAGTCAGATGGCCAAGGAGACAGTCACCCAGATGGCCGAGGAGACAGTCACTCAGATGGCCGAGGAGACAGTCAGTCAGATGGCCAAGGAGACAGTCACTCAAATGGCCGAGGAGACAGTCACTCAGATGGCCGAGGAGACAGTCAGTCAGATGGCCAAGGATACAGTCACCCAGATGGCCGAGGAGACAGTCAGTCAGATGGCCAAGGAGACAGTCACTCAAATGGCCGAGGAGACAGTCACCCAGATGGCCGAGGAGACAGTCACTCAGATGGCCGAGGAGACAGTCACTCAGATGGCCGAGGAGACAGTCACTCAGATGGCCGAGGAGACAGTCAGTCAGATGGCCAAGGATACAGTCACCCAGATGGCCGAGGAGACAGTCACTCAGATGGCCGAGGAGACAGTCACTCAGATGGCCGAGGAGACAGTCAGTCAGATGGCCGAGGAGACAGTCACTCAGATGGCCGTGGAGACAGTCACTCAGATGGCCGAGGAGACAGTCACTCAGATGGCCGAGGAGACAGTCAGTCAGATGGCCGAGGAGACAACGTGGGATGTGACTCAGTCAAAGTTTGACCTATTGTCGAAAAAGATGGTTGCTCCAGCCTCTGAGACATCCATTCATGTGTCCAACAAGATAATTGATTTGACCAGTGATGAGACAGAGGAAAGGATCTCTCAGATGTGTGATGAGACATTCAGTGATTTGAACAAGGAGATGGTCGGTCTTGTGTCTACTGAGATAATCGGTGATATGACCAACGAGTCGGTTACGCAGAGAAGTAGAGAAGTCACCAAGGAGACGGTCACACAGATGTCTACTGAGCTTATGACCAATGAGACAGTCTCTTTTACGTCTGAGGAGACCATTGACGATATGACCGAGGAGATGGTTGCTCGTTTATCCAACGGGATCATCAGCAATACAATAAAAGAAACACCTGCTCAGATTTCCACTGAGATAATCAGTGACATCCCCAAGGAGATGGACGTCCATCTGTTACAGGAGCCGATCAGTTATGTGAAGACGGAGACAGTCGCTCGTATGTGTGACAAGGCCATAAACGACGTAGTCGAGGAAGCAGTCACCCAGATGTCCATGGAGACAATGTGTGATGTGACTCAGTTGAGAGTCAGTCAGTTGTCAAAAGAGATGGTCGCTCTGAGCTCCAATGAGATGTTGGTCCATGCTTTCAACAAGATAACTGATGATCTGACCAAAGAGGTAGTTAGTGATGAGACCGCGGAGATGGTCACTCAGGTATGGGACGAGACGTTCAGTGATGTGACCGAAGACACGGCTGTTCATATGTTTGACGGAGCGATTAGTGATGCAATGAAGGAGACGGTCACTCTGGTGTCTGAGGAGACAACATGTGACGTGACCCAGAACACAGTTGTTCAAATGTCGAAAGAGATGGTTGTTCTGACCTCTGACACGTCCATTCATGTGTCCAACAAGATGATTGGTGATGTGACTAAGGAGAAAGTTGCATCTATGTCCACTGAGATAAACGGTGACATGACCGACGAGATATTCACAGAGATGAGTGAGAAGGCAATCGGAGAAGTCCTCAAGAAGACGGTCGCTCAGATGTGTATGGAGACTGTGAGCAAGGAGACAGTCGCTATTGTACCTGAGGACATCATTGATGATACGACCAAGGACAAGGTCGCTCACACATCCAACGAGATTATCAACAGTGCTGTAAAGGAGACGGCTGCTCAGATAGCCACTGAAATAAGTGGTGATGTCACCAAGAATATGGACATTTATCTGTTTCAGGAGCAAATTGGTGACGTGGGAAAGGAGACCATCACTTATGTGTGTAAGGAGCAGAATTATGACGTGGCGAAGGAGACAGCCATTCATATGTTTGAGAAGCCAATCAGTACTGTGCAGACGGAGACAGTTGCTCGTATCTGTGACGAGGCAATAAATAATATAAACAAGGAGACGGTCGCCCAGATGTCCATAAAGACAACATGTGATGGGACCCAGGAGATGGTTGCTCTAAACTCCAATGAGATGTCTGTTCACGTGTCCAATGAGATGATCGATGATATGACCAAGGTTACAATCGCTCAGATGTCCACAGAGACAATTGATATGAGCAAGGAGATGGACGTTCACGTGTTTGAGGAGCCGATCTGTAATGTGACGGCAGAGACGGTGTCTCGTACGTACGAGGAGACACTAACTGGTGTGATGCATGAGACAGTCTCTCAGATTTCCGAAGAGAAAACAGGCGGTGTCACCCTGAATTTGGTCGATCGAATGTCGAAAGAGGTGGTCGATCAAAGCTTTAATGACACATTCATTCAGACGTCCAACGAGATAATCAATGATATGACCGAGGAGACGGTTGCTCAGATACCCTACAAGGTGATCAGTGCTGTGACCATGGACACAGTCGGCAGTATTTGTGATGGTACCAAGGCGACAATTGCTCGGATGGCTGAGGAGAAAATTAGTCATGTGACCAAGGAGGCGGGCATTCATGCGGGTGAGGAGACAATCTGTGATGGTACCAAGCAGACGGTTGCTCTGATATGTGAAGAACCGATCCGTGATGTGACCAAAGTGCCAGCATCTACCAGTTTCCAAGATAAGCTCATCCTGGGTGAATACCGTGTCTCAGATCCATCTCCGTTTGACAGGAGGACACAGTGTGCCTGTCCCGATGTGAATCTTGGTAACTGTTCTGCAGAGACAGGTGGTGGTGCCCAGGGAAATGTGTTGGACATGACAGTGGCGGACGGAGGTAGAGAAATAGATTGTAGGAAAGACTTTGTGGCTGCACCAGTTTTACCAGAGAGCAGGGAGATGGAATGTTACCTGACCCTTCCCTCCAAAGAGCCGCAGGTGATAGGGGAGGAGTTGAATAGAGTAGGTATGCACTGTGGAGGGGACAGGCCTAGCGTCATGGCAACCATAAGGAATGAAGAGGAACACAAGCCACTGCTGGAGGATGAAAAAAACAATGTGGAAAGTTCAGTCTTGGCAGTCAATGATTGCACCATCACAGAGCAGTTGGTTGAACATTCAAGGCTCAGTGAAAGCAGCATTGCAGACAGGATTAGCAAATTTCCCCGAGACAGTGAAGGCAGCATTGTCGAGAGGGTTGACAGGTATCACAGAGACAGTGAAGGCAGCATTGCCGAGAGGGTTGACAGGTATCACAGAGACAGTGAAGGCAGCATTACAGAGAGGGTTGACAGGTATCACAGAGACAGTGAAGGCAGCATTACAGAGAGGGTTGACAGGTATCACAGAGACAGTGAAGGCAGCATTATCGAGAGGAAGGCCACATATCCAAGAGTCAGTAAAAGCAGCATTTCAGAGTGGGTGTGGAGGAGCTCTGAGGGGACCATTGGGAATTGGAACGTGAGACCAAGACCAGATCCAGTTACAGTGTGGAACCTGTGGGCACCGAGGGAACCAGCTCACCTGTATTCCAGGTGAGTTCTGCAGCTAGCTCACTCTTAGATTCAAGCTACCCAGATGAAGGCTCACACATAAAGAAGCACAGGGGTGTGTGTATGTGAAAGTAAGTGTGTGTGTTAGTGTGTGCAAAGGAGAAAGTGTGTGCGTGCATGTGTGTTTAAAAAAAGAGATAAAGAAAGCGTGTGCGTGCGTGTCACTTGGATTATGTAGCTTAGCATTTAAGTTCAGGAATGTGTAAGTGTGAGCGCTCCTGCATCACCTGAAGGCATCTGCTGAACAGGTGTTGATTGTCAGACTGCTGGTTCAACCTGTACTCTTCCACATTCCAGTTACAACCCCTGTGTGTTTAGACTCTGTGGGAACACACCCACCATGTGGATCTTACCACCAGAACTGCACAGAAATGCCCTCAAACAAGTACTGAGAGAAGTAATTCTTCAGAATGATGGCGGTACATGAGCGCGGTGGTGGATGAAGTACTCACTTTTTGTACTTAAGTAAAAGTAAAAGTACCAATTAAAAAATCCACTTAAGTAAAAGTACAAAAGTAATTGATGTAAATTTAACTTTTTAAGTAAAAAGTATTCTGTTATAATTCAAATGTTATTTTTTGTCCTGTAGGGTCACAGATAAATACTCTGCAGGGGCAGACCCCCCTTTCCTGCCTCTTTTGGTCCACAAAAATAAAAAGAAGAAAGGAAAGGGGACAAGTCAGGCTATCGTCTTAAAGGGCCAGCAAATGGGCACCAAAATGCAGGAAAATGACAGTTATTTTTCAAAATGTTCTGGGGAGGGGAGGCCCCCAGTCACCCTATATTGGCTTTGTCAATAACCTCCTCCTTTAGAAAATTCTAGATCCGCCCCTGCTCTGTGTAACGATGGCTTAACTTTTTATTTAGAAGTAAACACAACAAACAACAACGGGGGTACTTGAGAGGAGGGTCCTTCGGATTGTCGAGTCTCGGATTGAAGAGGAGCAGTGTGGTTTCCGTCCCGGACGTGAAACTACGGACCAGCTCTATACCCTCTTCAGGATCCTGGAGGGGTCATGGGAGTTTGCCCAACCAGTCTACATGTGTTTTGTGGATCTGTAGAAGGCATTCGATCGTGTCCCTAGGGGACTCCTGTGGGGGGTGCTCCGGGAGTATGGAGTCTCTGAGCCCTTAGTACGGGCTGTCCGATCTTTGTACGACCGGAGCCAGAGCTTGGTTCGTATAGTTGGCAGTATGTCGATTCCATTTCCAGTAAGAGTTGGACTCCGCCAAGGATGCCCTTTGTCACCGATTCTGTTCATCACCTTTATGGACAGAATATCTAGGCGCAGCCGAGGCGTTGGAGGGATCCGGTTTGGTGACCTCAGGATCGGATCTCTGCTTTTTGCAGATGATGTGGTTCTGTTGGCTTCATCGGACCGTGATCTCCAGCTCTCACTGGATCGATTTGCTGCCGAGTGTGAAGCGGCCGGGATGGGAATTAGCGCCTCCAAATCCGAGACCATGGTCCTCACCTGGAAAAGGGTGGAATGCCCCATGCGGGACAGGGACAGAGTCCTGCCCCAAGTGGAGGAGTTTAAGTATCTCGGGGTCTTGTTCACGAGTGGAGGAAGGATGGAGCGGGAGATCGACAGGCGGATCGGTGCGGCATCAGCAATAACTAGGACGCTGCATCGGTCCGTCGTGGTAAAGAGAGAGCTGAGCCGAAAAGCAAAGCTCTCGATTTACAAGTCGATCTACGTTCCTACCCTCACCATGGTAACCAGGATCTACATTCCTACCCTCACCATGGTAACCAGGATCTACATTCCTACCCTCACCATGGTAACCAGGATCTACATTTCTACCCTCACCATGGTAACCAGGATCTACATTCCTACCCTCACCATGGTAACCAGGATCTACGTTCCTACCCTCACCATGGTAACCAGGATCTACATTCCTACCCTCACCATGATAACCAGGATCTACGTTCCTACCCTCACCATGGTAACCAGGAGCTACGTTCCTACCCTCACCATGGTAACCAGGATCTACGTTCCTACCCTCACCATGGTAATCAGGATCTACGTTCCTACCCTCACTATGGTCACCAGCTGTGGGTGGTGACCGAAAGAATGAGATCGCGGGTACAAGCGGCCGAAATGAGCTTCCTCCCCAGGGTGGCTGGACTCACTCAGAGATTGGGTGAAGAGCTCTGCCATCCGGGAAGAGCTCGGTGTCGAGCCGCTCCTCCTCCAGGTCGAGAGGAGCCAGATCGGGTGGTTCGGGCATCTGGTCAGGATGCCCCCCGAACGCCTCGCGGGCGAGGTGTTTTGGGCACGTCCCACCAGGAGGAGACCAAGGGGCAGACCCCAGCCCTGCTGGAGAGACTATGTCTCACAGCTGGCCGGGGAACGACTTGGGATCCTTCCAGGTGAGCTAGAGGATGCAGCCGGGGAGAGAGAGGCCTGGGCTGCCCGTTTGAGGCTGTTGCCCCCGCGACCCGACCCCGGAACAAGCGGAAGATGACGGAACGGAATCACGAACAACAATCTTCTGACTTTTTTTCATTTGTGCTATAGTTGATGTTAGTTTTTTGGCGCTGAATGAATGTGGAAAATGTTTACTCTCGATTATGATTGGTCCTTAAGAGAAGAATTCATTACTTTTTCTCCCGATCAACTGCTCCTTTTAATTTTGGCGATGCAGCTTCAAGATGCGTTAAAAAAAATCTATGTATTTTTCAAATTTCTGAACAAAAATGTAAAGAAAAATGCAAAACACACTTTTAAAAAGTAGCTGAGTAAAAGTACAGATATTTACTCCAAAAATGTAGTGAAGTAAAAGTACAGGTCTCAAACTTAAGTAAAGTACAGATACACAATGTTTTTACTTAAGTACAGTAACGAAGTACATTTACTCCGTTACGTTCCACCACTGCATGAGCATTGTAATGTTTTTCGAGTTTTGAAATTATGGCCGTGTGGCATTTATAACGAACTTGGCACAGAGCCAGGACGATAGTTCTATCTTTTGGAGAAATTAATTTTCTGTGTGGTGTCTTTAGCCTATACGGTGGCACAGTGGGTGGCACCGTAACACAGTGGCCTAACAGCAACAGGGTCGAGGTTCAAGTCCCGCTTGAGATGAGGCTTGAAACGCCAGCCTTTCTGTGTGGAGTTTGCATGTTCTCCCCGTGTATGCATGTGTCTCCTACGGGTACTCTGGTTTCATTCTACCCTCCAAAACCAGTTAGGTTGATTGGTCGCTATGAATTTGCCCCTAGGAATGTGTGTGTGTGTGTGTGTGTGTGTGTGTGTGTGTGTGTGTGTGTGTGTGTGTGCGTGTGTGGCCGTGTGATGACTGGTGACCTGTTTGAGGTGTATCCTCCTCTCAACTGAAATCAGCCAGGATAGTTATTATGAATTTGGCAGTCCTTTAATTCTGTGGAAAGAAAAACAAAGTTTCAGTGTCGTGGTAAAAGGTTATGGTCAGAATGTGTTCCTGGTCAGGTAACCAGGGTAACCTGGCTGGAAGGGATGGTGTGACCCGACGGGGAAGTCCGGGTGATTGCCCTTAAATAGATGGTAGGGTCCACAGATGTGTGGCATCAGGAATCGATCTGAGGTGTCCCTAATCAGGGTGATGAGGAACATCCAGGGTTCCCTCTGGTGGCAGGCGAGGGGATCATGACACAGCTAAAGCGAATTTGACCTCAATGCATTTTGAAAGGTTTAATCTTTCCAACTAAAGACGTTGGATCAGATGTCATGAAAGATTCTTCCATAAAGCGGTCGTTTATTGTCTAACGGATTTAAGTCCGTTAAATTTAAAGGTACGTAATTGGAAGGTGACATTTCCCACACACATTCCTGAACAACCTCTTTTATCAGCTGTTAGTGTTAAAGCAGTCTTTTTGAATAAATTATTGGCATTTTTTCTTTTATCTGTTTGAACATGACATTTCAAGAACCAGTTTTGTCTCCTTTGGTTGACAATGTTGGAGAAAAAAGTGTTGCAATACTTTTAAAGTTCAGAATGTGTTTCTTTAATTTTTCCAATAGTTTTTTTAGTGATCTGTTTAAACAAAAGTATAACGACACTTAGAAAATATGGCTTTAAATTTTGGTGGACCACCAGTAAATCTTAGGTCTCTCCATGTGGCCCCCTTGGAGGTTCCACTGACTGTAGGGGACACGGTGTAGAACGTTTTCAGAGGGATAACCTGATGTTTTGTGCTTTTGATGTTGATGTAAAACTTCATCTTTGGGCCAGCAGAGGGAAGCTGTACGACACGCTTGCTTCTTCTGTGTTGGAGCAAAATTGTTTAAATTTTTTTGTTCTTCAATGAATGAAGTAGTGTTTGAGAAACGCCCAAAAACCAGAACATAAAAACACATCTAACCATTGTTTAGCATTAGCAGATGACAGAAAGCTATTCGTTAAAAACATAAAAGCAGCTTTCAATTTGGTTTTTTTATTTCTTGGTGATATTAGTTTTCTTTTTTTGTAAATGAAATGTTTGTTTTAGTAACATGACGGGTCTTTAGGGCATTTTTATTAAAAAAAAACAAAAAAACATCCCTTTAGTTTCAATAATGAGTAAATAATAAAATTAACCTCTGACCCTGCGGGGGACCCTGCGGGGGACCCTCTGGGTCAGGGACAGAGTTCTGCTCTAAGGAGGAGGAGTTTCAGTATCTCAGTGTCTTGTTCACGAGTGGGGGAAGGATGGAGCGGGAAATCGACAGAGATCGGTGCAACAACATGCAGCATCTGCAACAATAAGGATGCTACAATGATCTGTTGTAGTGAAGAAAGAACTGAAACGAAAAGCAAAGCTCTGGATTCAATACTCAGTAGATCGACGTTCCTACCCTCACCATGGTAACCAGGATCTAGGTTCCTACCCTCACCGTGGTAACCAGGATCTACGTTCCTACCCTCACCGTGGTAACCAGGATCTACGTTCCTACCCTCACCATGGTAACCAGTGTGGCTGGTACCAAAAAACGAGATCATGGATACAAGCATCTGAAATGAGCTTCCTCTGCAGGGTGGGCGGGGTCTCTCTCAGAGATAGAGGGAGGAGCTCAGTGTAGAGCCGTCACTCCACAGTACTTCGTACTTTGTATCGGTGACAAAGTACAAACATTGTTTTAAATAATCAATTAATCATCAATAGTGGGGGGCATGGTGTAATACATGGTACAAACGAGCACCCAGTTAATGGTCATCAATAAAACCCATCAAAGTCCTCATCCTCTGATTCTGACATGAACGCTGCGCTAAATCTTAAATCATCTCTGTTAAAAACAACAATGTTCTGCATAACGCACATACCCGTTCTTCTATACAACCCATGCCCACACTTCTCCCTGATACATTCCCGTGGTGTTCTCTACTAAATCCGCTTACAACAACAACACACACGGCATACTGCCCGGCAGGGTATGCCACACATTTTGAGGAAAATCTTAGATTTTTTTGTGCTCCTTTTGGTGGTGAAAGTATGGTAATCATTTGTGTTGCTATGCCCGTTTTTTACTCAAACGGTTTTCTCATGGGGGAGGAGGGGCCTCAGGGGAAAGGGTGACCGTTCTGTAACCAGAGGGTTGCTCGTTTGATCCCCCGCCAGGAGTTTTTGCTGAAGCGTCCCTCAGTAAGACACTGAACCCCCAGTTGCTCCTGAAGGTGGTTTGCATCTTGCATGGCAGCTTCCACCATCAGGTCTAGGCAAGGCAAGTTTATTTGTAGCACAATTCATACAAAATGTAATTCAAAGTGCTTCATAAGAAGGAAAAGAAAAAGAATGCATTAAAATCACAAAACATAGAATCAAGGTCTAAATGTGAGCGACACTGTAAAGCGCTTTGAGGGCCAACGCTGGAAGAACGCACCATTAATGTTGTGATGTGGAAGGAGGAGGACATCAATCAAGGTTTATTAACTTAATTTAGGAAAGTCTGTAAATCAAGAAGCACAGGATTAACCCAGGGGTTCAAAAGTCCAAATAACAAAGTTTAAAACATGGTCAGGTAACCAGGGTAACCTGGCTGGAAGAGATGGTCAGACCCGACAGGGAGGTCTGGGGTGATTCCCCTTAAATAGATGGCAGGGATCACAGGTGAGGGGAATCAGGAATTATCCACAGGTGTCCCCCAATCAGAGTGATTAGGACCATCCAGGGCCCCCTCCGGCGGCAGGCGAGGGGATCACAACAGTTAAGTTTTATTTACTACTTGAGAAGGATGGCTCAGTGGGAAGAGTGAGCATCTTGAGCTGAAAGGTTACAGGTTTGATCCCTCGTCTGAACCTCTGAGCAAAACATGTCAACCCCCAAATGGATGGTTAGAACCTAGCACGGAAGCTTGATACCAAATATGTGTGTGTGTGTGTGTGTGTGTGTGTGTGTGTGTGTGTGTGTGTGTGTGTGTGTGTGTGTGTGAGCTGCAGATACAGGTAGAAAAGTGTTTCCTAAGTAAAGTCTATCAAACATTGTTATTAAATAAAAATAAAACAAATTTAACTTTGTTCTGTTCTGTCGTCTTCCGTTTATCCGGGGCCGGGTCGCCGGGGGCAACAGCCTAAGACGGGAAGCCCAGGCTTCTCTCACCCCGGCTGCATCCTCCATCTCACCCAGATGGAGATATTCTCTGTCCAGCTGTGAGACATAGTCTCTCCAGCAGGTCCAGGGTCTGCCTCTTGGTCTCCTCCTGGTGGGACATGCCCGAAACACCTCGCCAGCGAGGTAGTCGGGTTTGTTTTGTCAAATAGAAAATGAATAAGATCAAATTATCAGGTACCAATTAAAACCTGTGTAAAACTAAATCCATTTAAAAGCCGTTTTACAGTATATTTAATAAAGAACATCTTTGTTTATGGGTGTGTGTTGGAGGTAAAAAGTCACACATTCCGTGCATTCTTTGGAGAGAGATTTATTGTCATTGCAACACTAATTATGAGCTGATCTGGTTGGCAGAGTGGCAGTGCACGCTGAGAAGGATCACATTTTTCTGTAGTGTTTTGTGTTTTTATCTTGACCTGTAGGGAGGGGTTGATTAGTGTGTCCGGATCTCTGCTACACGCAGACACATCATCAAAGACTCATCCAACAATACCTTGGCATGAGTTTCTGGCTGGGGGGTTGTACCTACTCCTCTTCAGTTTCAGGACGCCACCCACTCAGCTATGCAGCAAAGCTTTACACTTTGTTCTATTTAAATATCAATCTGTCAGTATTTTTTGACAGAAAAATGTTCTAGACACCTTATCATCACGGTTGTTATGCCTGAGCAGACATGTTAAACACGTAGACCCGCCCACTGATGATTAGAAGGTAGTGACAGATCAGTTAACTGACAGAACGACCGTGTCTGAAAGCTTCTCACCCGATAACATTTCATTTGTTTCACTTTGACTTTACTTTCAATTATTGCTTTTGTTTTTTCTCTTCTCACGACATCCGTTAACATGGCATCTCCTGTGACGCTAGAGGGTCTCAGAGGTTAGCAGGTGTGTTCAGAAATCTTTAGGGTGGCATTGACGTTCAAAGGCATGTTCAGGTCACTATAGGTCGTAAAGGTTTATCAATCAATCAATCAAACTTTACTCATAAATTACTTTTCAAACATAGAGTTACAAAAAGTGCTGAACAGAAAAAAATATTCAGTAATTAAAATCCAGATCATTAAATAATAACAAACTTAAAGTTAAACATCAGAGGGCGGCACGGTGGCGCAGCGGGTAGCACAGTGGCCTCACAGCAAGAAGGTTGAGGGTTCGAGTCCCGGGTGGGGACGAGGCTTGGAACACTGTCCTTTCTGTGTGGAGTTTGCATGTTCTCCTTGTGTTTGCGTGGGTTTCCTCCGGGTACTCCGTTTTCCTCCCACCCTCCAAAGACATGCATGCCAGGCTGATTGGCCGGTGCCAAATTGCCCCTAGGAATGTGTGTGTGTGTGTGGCCCCATGACAGACTGGCGACCTGTTCGGGGTGTACCTTGCCCTTTGCCTTAAATCGGCCGGGATGGGCTCCGGCGCCCCCTGTAACCCCGAAATAGACAGACGGATAAGAAGATGACTGACTGAAATTAAAAATCACTGACACTACACACACAGAACGACATTCACACACTTATAGTGTCCATCAGGTGGAGTCCTGAGAGATGAAGTCCATAACCCATCTCCTCCCATCCCTATGGTCACCAGCTGTGGGTGGTGACCGAAAGAATGAGATTGCGGGCACAAGCTGCCGAAATGAGCTTCCTCCGCAGGGTGGCTGGGCTCTCACTCAGAGATCGGGTGAGGAGTTCTGCCATCCGGGAAGAGCTCGGTGTCGAGTCGCTCCTCCTCCAGGTCGAGAGGAGCCAAATGGAGTAGTTCGGGCATCTGGTCAGGATGCCCCCGGAGCGCCTCGCGGGCGAGGTGTTTTGGGCACGTCCCACCGGGAGGAGACCAATGGGCAGACCCGGACCTTCTGGAGAGACTATGTCTCACAGCTGGCCGCGGAACAACTTGGGATCCTTCCGGGTGTGCTGGAGGATGCAGCCGGGGTGAGAGAAGCCTGGGCTACCCGCGACCCGACCCCGGAACAAGCGGAAGATGACGGGACGGAGCGGAAGTCGATAATGATGTTTTTGAAAAATCTCTGTTTGTGCATCCGGAGTTAAAATCAGAACAAACTATGAAAAACTTGATCTGTCTGTTTTCAGGTCTCATCTGGTCCAGAGTTTCTACACAATGAATCATCATTTAAACCAGAATGGATCCAACTTTCAGAGCTATTCTAGTTCCAGATACGGGTCTGTCTCCGGGTTGGACAGTAGGTGGAAAAACAAATTCGAAGGACTGACTCAGTACAGAGAAACACAAACAAAGAGCACATCCTGTTCTGTGGAACAAGTAACCCTCGGCAACAGTGTGACTGACAGCTCTGGTAATCCAAGCAGTGCTGGAACAGCAAAGGTAGACCTGACGGGAGGGGGGAGGAGGTCTGAGGAGAGCTACAAGCTACCTGACACAAGAGGGGGGTATCAGTACGCAGGTGCATCTGACAGAAGCAGCACCAAGTTACCTGACACAGAAGGGGGCTGCAGGCGAGGGGAGGAGAAGTTTGCAACAGGTGAAGGGGAGTATCAGATCGAGGGGGCGTCTGAGAGAAGCAGCTACACGCTACCTGACACCTTTGGGAGGCATCAGATCGAGGGAGCGTCTGAGAGAAGCGGCTTTGGCTACGAGCTAGATGAAGGAGAGGGAAGAAAGGAGGTGGAGGAGAACTACAAGCTACCTGACGCAGGAGAGGGTAGGGGGCTAAGGAAGGAGGAGCTGGCCACAGGTGAAGAAGAGCTACCTGAAACAGGACGCACTGGGAGGCTCGAGGAGGTGCACCTGACTACAGGTGAAGAGCAGCATCAGAACGAGGGAGTGTTTGTGAGAAGCCACTTTGGCTACAAGCTAGACGAAGAAGAGGGCACCTGGGAGGTGGGGAAGGAGAGCCACAAGCTACCTGACATTGGAGGGGGGAGGAGGTTGGAGGAGGAGGAGCTGGTTACAGGTGAAGAGGACTATCAGAGCGAGGCAGCATCAGAGACAAACAGTTACAAGTTATCTGACGTGGGAGTGGGGAGGAGAGTAGAGGAAGAGGAGCTGGTTACAGGTGAAGAGGACTATCAGAGTAAGGGAGCATCAGAGACAAACAGCTACAAGTTATCTGACGTGGGAGTGGGGAGGAGCGTAGAAGAGGAGGAGCTGGTTACAGGTGAAGAGGACTATCAGAGTAAGGGAGCATCAGAGACAAACAGCTACAAGTTATCTGACGTGGGAGTGGGGAGGAGAGTAGAGGAGGAGGAGCTGGTTACAGGTGAAGTAGAGTTACCTGATATAGGAGGGGGGAGGAGAGCTGGGGAGGAGGCAGGTGAAGAGGTGTTACCTGTCACAGGAGGTGGGAGGAGACCAGAGCAGGAGGAGCTGGCTCCAGGTGAAGTGGAGGATCAGAGCGAGGGAGCGTCAGACAGAAACGACTTCAGCCACAAACTACCTGACTCATTCACCGGAGCCTTCGGGGCCCCTCGGGTGGAACCGTACCCTACCTTTCCCAAGCAGCCAGACATGGACAGTCTGGTGGACACTCTGAAAAACATGGGGCCCCCTCAGAAACTCAGAACCACAGGAGTGCGAGGACCTCAACCCACTCTCGTCTCTTTCTTACCTCCAATTGTGGAAGATTCTCCTTTAAAATCAAACAAGTTCCGCTCCATCAGCGAGGAGCCCTGCAGCCCTGAGACCCCTGGTACTCCTTCTCACACCGAGTTCACTGAGCTCCCCTCCATGAGGAGGACCGGGGAGTCTGTAGACCGGCTCTACACGCTCCCTACAGACCTGGGACTGAAGAGGAGCACCATGCGGGACTCTTGGTCTCCTCTGGACATGATGAAGAAAAACAAGGTAAATAAATTTAGAGTTTATTTAATCTTTTATTTCTTGTTTTAATTTAAACTTATTCATGTTTTTTATTTTAATGGGGGACACTTTAATAATAAATTGTTTTTCAACCTGTGCTCCACGGCACACTGGTGTACCGTGAGAGATCGCCAAGTGTGCCGTAGGACATGATCCTAACCCTCACACGGTGATCAGGATGTTTCCATGGTAACCATACACGGTGATTGGGATCTAACGTCGACTCCCAAAAATTACTTTGTATTTATTAATGTTCATCAGAATTAAATCATTCTATTTAGAGACAGGCAGGGCTGCCCTGTAACCATAGCAACCCACTCTTCTCTGCTTTTTTGTCGCATGGTGCTGTCCGTCCTTCCCAAAAACTACCCCACCTAGTGGATTGTGTTTTCTTTGTTTTATCAAGACATTGTGAAAAGATTCAGGTTGTGTTTAAAAGCAGAAACATTTCAGATTTTAATCAAATCTCAGATTTTCTGCACGACGTTAAAGAGTAAAACGTTTCTGTTGCATTCTGGGTAAATCCTCATACAGACTCATTGTGTGGAACTAAATATATGATAATAATTTAATATTAGTTAATACTGTATTATTATATTAATTATAACAGACGTTTATAGAGAATAGATTTTAACATTTTTGGTCGGTGGTGTTCCTCAAGGTTACTTCCGTTCGGCCGTCGTCCGCATATCGCTGGGGCAACAGCTTCTGACTAGACACCGAGGCTTCTCTCACCCCAGCTGCATCCTCCAGCTCACCCGGGATCTGGACATAGTCTCTCCAGCAGGTCTGGAATCTGCCTCCTGGTCTCTGTCTGGTGGGACAGAACACCTCACAAATGAAGGAGGCATTCTAACAGGGTGCCCGAACCCCCCCATCTGGCTTCTCTCAACCTGGAAGAGCAACGACTTTACTTCGAGCTCCTCCCACATGGCAGAGCTCCTCCCTCTGTCTTGTCTTCTGACTTAGAGCCCAGTCACCCTGCGGAGGAAGCGCATTGCATCCGCTTGAATCCACGATCTAGTTCTTTTGGTCACCACCAAAAAAATATACACCATCAACCACATGGTGAGTGTGGTTGATGGTGGTTGTGTGTGTGGCCCTGTAACAAACTGGCGACCTGTTCGGGTTGTATCCTGCCTCTCGCCTGAAGTCAGCCGGGATAGACTCTGGTGTACCCTAAGAAACCCGTTAAGGAAAAATGGTTCAGAAGATTAAACAAAAAATGTACGTTAGCTTGAAAAATTTTGAGATAAACTTTCCTGTAGTGTGCCTTTTTGACCACTAGAGGCCGCTAAAACTTATTTTAATTTAAGTAATAAAAAGTTTTTTAACAAAAAGGTTAAATGTAAACAAATTCAGACAAAATATTAAACAGGAAAAAATTATACTTTTAATGTTCAAAAACAAAAAAAATAGTTAAAAATAAAGATTTTTTTAAAACTAAAACCAAGACTTGATTTTTAATCAAACTAAAATATTTTTTGAGGTTTTTTATGTTTTATTTGTAAAACTTTTAAACCTTGTTTGTTTTTTTTCTCTCCAGGATTTTCCGGTTCTAAATGGAGACGGGTCCATGACGTCTCCCGTTGGCTCCCGGTTGGACGGCAGCCTTATTTTCCGCAGCTTCAGGTCGTCGGATCAGAACCCAGAAACCATAATGGCGCACCGCCCTCTGTTCCGGACCAGTTCCGTACCAGAGTCCTCGTTCGGTAGCGACCCCTTCAGTGGACTGAAGATGCAGAATTCTGGTTCTGATTCTACAGGGCCTCATCTGTCCTTCCTCCTGAATTCCTCCGGTTCTCTGACTGGAACCAATGATCTCAGCTTACGGATGAGTCAACCCCCCTCGCTGAGCTTCGGCTCGCCAACTTCCAGCCCCCGACACCTGCTCAGCCCGACCGGCTCCATTGACCTCCACAGGCCCTCGCCCCTAGAACTCCCCATGTTCGGCCAGGGGCCCGGGAGCTTACAGCGGAGCCTCAGCTCTGATGGAACTCCGGTTGGGGTCCAGTCTCCATTTTTCGGCAACATGCACGACGAAGGACCTCGATTTCAAACCCAACAAGCAGAACCAGTCCAGACTCTGATGCACAAATACAGGGCCTTCCCCGACGCATACGTGAGTACACGCACACACACACACACATACACACACATACGTGAGTACACGCACACACACACATACACACACACACGTGAGTACACACAGACACACACACACATACGTGAGTACACACACACACACATACATACATGAGTACACACACACACACACATACGTGAGTACACAAACACACATACATACGTGAGTACATACACACACACACATACGTGAGTACACGCACACACACACACACACACACACATACGTGAGTACACACACACACACATACATACGTGAGTACACACACACACACACACACACACACGGGTCTCTGACTCAACGATTCAATTATATTTTCACAGCCTTAAAACCACATTTTTTTCTGTTTGATAAAACAATATTTGAACAAGAAAAAAAAAATAAAGAAAAAACTAAAGAAAATAAACAAAAATAAAAAAAAAATCCACCCAAACAAAAGCTAGCTAAACAGATTCAGTGCATTCCTGCCAGTTTGACCAGGGGTGTCCAACCAGTTGATTTCAAGTCAGCCGCCAGGTGTGAAACAAAAAAAAAATCAGATGGCAGGAAGTCAGTGTTTACTCTAGAAAACAAAAAAATAAATAAATAAATAAATTTGGAGGTTTTTTCTGGTTTTATTGAAGTTTTTGGAGTCTGCGACGTGAAAGCACATTGTTAAGCCTGTTCTCTATGAACAGCGCTTCTGTAACCTGTGTGTGTGTGTGTGTGTGTGTGTGTGTGTGTGTGTGTGTGTGTGTGTGTGTGTGTGTGTGTGTGTGTGTGTGTGTGTGTGTGGATCTTGGTAATTAGGATACATTTTTGTTTTGTTTTTAAAATATTTCAATTATAGTGATTTTTTTTCTCATTGACTTGAAAGGAATTTAAACATTTGAAAACAACTCAAAAAATATTTTATCTGGAAACACATTTTTATCTTTAAAATGCTCACAAAAGTATAATCTCTATTCTGGTCCCAAAAAAAAAATAAGATAAGTGTTAATACTGTTTGAGATATGACTGTCTAACACTAGAAGCCCAAGATTTCCTCAATCTCCTGTTCACCCCAGAAAGGGGTTATTTTAGCCCTCTAACCAGCCTGCACACTGAGGAGCAGAGTCATTCAAAGTGAGAGAGGCAGCTAACCCTTCTAAACAACACCAACAGAAGGACTGGGGTCTTGAAACAACTCCACGAAGCTTTCAGGCAGTGGGATACATAAATTTACCCACGAGGGGCTTTTAGAGTTAAAAACGGAAAAACTTCCGGGAAAGCCCCTTGTTGAACCAAAATAGAACAAGATACAAAAAAAACAAACCAAAAATCTATAATGTTTCTGGTTTTAAATTGCTTTTCAAGATAAAATGACTGGTTTTGAGTTGAATTTTATCAAATAAATTTCCACAAAATGTGACTTCCACTCCAGAGCGACTCGTCTACGTTTTTACTTCTTTATTATGCTTTTTGTTTTTTGGGGGTTTTTTTTTTGGGCTGATGTGACTTTTAAACCGAAAAATACGCAACTCTTCAACTTTATATCTGAAGACATCAGCAGATGGGCTTCATCCTGATGGTAACGGGATGGTAGATCAAGCACAGAGTCCTCCGCATGCTCGTGACGCCCTGGACGGGAACACAGAGAAAACTGTCAGGAATCTGAAACAGAGGAGATGGGGAGATGGGTCTCTGACTGAACCATCTAAAGTCTGGTTTATTTTTCTGGGAAACCAGATCGTTCCGTCAAAGATCCTCGTTGTCTTTATAAAAACTAAATCTCATAGTTTTTGTTTTTAAGCTTCATCTCACTCAACTCGTTTGATGTGTGCACGCACATGAACATGTCTCCACGGGTCTTCATTCAGACGTTTGATGCCTGGAAGCATCTTTTTCAAATGATTTTTTTGTTCGGCAGCCCATCCCTTCACCAGCCTAATGAGCAGAGATAACGTTTCACATGATCAGACCAGTTTCTGCTGACTTGGCTCAGTTTGGATTATCAGGATGACCTGGTTTATTCCTGATCTTAACCCTTTAATTGGCACATGTTTTTTCCCTTTTTTACTCTGAACGGGCACACACATTCAAAATAACAGGAAACCAGATGTAAGCAACCGGAAGTCTCGAATAATGTCGTTTTCTAAGGGTGGTTACCATGGCTGCTTTTGGCCGCTACACCCTGTGAAGGGTTAATTACACCCTGCATTCCCGCCCCGCCCTCGCACAAGCCACGTACCATAAAAAAAGTGGCACAGCGGCGCAGTGGGTATCACAGTGGCCTCACAGCAAGGAGGTCGTGGGTTCAAGTCCCTTGTGGGAACGAGGCTTGAAAACACTGGCCTTTCTGTGTGGAGTTTGCATGTTCTCCCTGTGTCTGCGTGTGTGTGTGTGTGTGTGTGTGTGTGTGTGTGTGTGTGTGTGTGTGTGTGTGTGTGTGTGTGGCCCCACAACAGACTGGTGACCTATTCGGGCTGTACCGTGCTCCTTGCCTTGAATCAGCCGGGATGGGCTCCGGCACCCCCTGTAACTGTGTAAGGCGGAGGTGCCCAACTGGTCGACTGTGATCTACCAGTAGAGCGCGGACTGGTCCCGAGTCGACCGCAAGACGTGTTAAAAAAAAATTAAGAAAAATTATATTTTATGCCTTTTTTTTTTTTTGATGACAGAAAATCAGTGTTGCTAAATTTAGCGACCAATCAGCCGCTCAAAAAAGTGACTAGCTACAATCTAGCGCCTTTCTTGTGTTATAGAGCGCATTAACCCTCGTGACTAAAACCCGGAAGTCGGGCAGGATCAGGATGAAACTGATTGGTGGAGAAGATCCTTATACAATTCTAAATCATTTATTTTCAAACAATCCCGATTTGATGCCTGCAATTCAAAACCCTGCTAGTTGAAAAGTAGATCTTGAGAGAAAAAAGGTTGGGCACCCCTGGTGTAAGGGATAGACGGTCATAAAGGGGACTGATCATCGTCCCTGAGTCTTCACCAATCAGAGGAGGGTAGGAGTATTTCCTCCTTTGGGTAAAGCTAACCCATGAAGCGGGTCCATTTATAAATACGCTAATTAATTATTATAAACTTTGAGCGAAATATGCCCAAAAATGCAGAAAAAATTCTTTTTTTCCAAAATGTTCTGGTGGGCAATGCCCCCGGACCGCCTACCTCACCTCCCCGTTAGAAAATCCTGGATTCGCCCCTGGATTATACCAGTCCGTCAGTCTATGACCCGCTTAACCTCATGGGGCTGCGAGGGTATCCGGAGGTACCAGCTGGTACGTGGCGAGGGGTGAGATTATGTAAATAAAATTAAATAAAAAACTGTCTAACCGGTTTAGGGGTGAAGCAGGTGTGCCCTTTACCTGGACTGGGGTGGTGGGTGGAGGGGGGGGCGGTGGCACCACCTGGTTATTTTAGTTTAATTAGACACAGATGAGGCGCTAATGAAAGCTACACCCGGTGTTACCGAGCATTGGATTTATATTTAAAAGATTTTTTAATGGAGCAGTTAAAAGATGGCGCGTCTAATTGGCGTAACAAGAGGGTAGCGTCTAACTGGCATAACAAGAGGGAAGAGTGTAGATCAGGGGTCTCCAACCCAGTGCCCGCGGGTACCAAGTCGCCCGTGGCGACCGCATCAGTCTTCCGCAGGCCAGTTCTAAAAATAGCACTTATCACAAATTAGCTCTGTCTAAAATTTTATTTAATTGTGTTGCTATTCTGTTTTAATTTTATTTACAATTATCTAAATTTAAAAACTAATACATAAAATAATAATAATACATTTTATTTTGAAGGCGCCTTTCTAGGCACTCAAGGTCACCGTACATCACATTAAAAATATAAAGAAATACGAGTTAAAAACAAGATAAAATATTAAATACATACAAATTTAAACATTTATCAGAATAAAAAACATAGATTTAAGAAAGAGAATAAGCCTGTTGAAAAAGATGAGTTTTTAATCCAGATTTGAAATGAGAGAAAAAAGGAAGAAAACTTATCCTTTTCACAGTGAACAGGAGGAAGAGTTCTTTTTTACTAACGTGAAAGAAAACTGTGTGTGTCTCATCTGAGGTGCGACTATGAAAACACACAGGTGCTCGGTCCTTATTTTGAAAGAGTAGATTTTTGTTAAATCATTTGTACAAACATGGTTCAGAGTTTATGATTTGATAACTGTTGTCAAAATTGAAAAAGATTTCCTGCAAAATGTTGTGGAAGTGATCATTTGAAAATGAAACCCTTGGATATTTCACATTGAAATGTATCTGTTTCTGTTTAATCAAACTGAAATAATTATTGTGATGGATCATTAACAATCAGTGTCTTCACATCATTAATAATAATATCAAATTAAACTGTGTAACTTTGTTATTTCACAAGTGTATTATCAAAGTGGTTCCCTTTGCATAACTCAGTGCCCCTGGTGACCGCTGGTTTAGATGGTAAAACAAGAGGGTAACGCTTAAATAATAAACTAATAATAATACATTTTATTCATTATTTCTTATCATTTATCTTTCAAATTAACTCTTATCTTGATCATTAAATAATAATTCCCCGTCTCTGATTGGCTGCCGTTGTTCCATTGTCGTGAAACCAGTCCTTGCTCTGATTGGCTGCCGTTGTTCCATTGTCGTGAAACCAGTCCTTGTCTCTGATTGGCTGCCGTCGTTCTGTTGTCATGGAACCAGTCAGACGGCGTCAGACTCAGTGATTGTTTAACGGTTTGTTTTTGTTTGTTTGTTTTTTACAGCTCACGAAAGAAAAAGAACACGGGAAACTGAACCCTCGGCCTGGCAAGGTGGGTACAACTCCAGATGGCAAGGTGTCTAGTTCCAACATTTATAAAGAAACCCTCTACCTGGACCAGAACCAGGGAGGAAACCCTCCATCAGAACCAGTCAGAGAACAGAACGTCCGTTAGAACCAATCAGAGAACAGAACCTCCTTTAGAACCAATCAGAGAACAGAACCTCCTTTAGAACCAATCAGAGAACAGAATGTATGTTAGAACCAATCAGAGAACAGAACCTCCTTTAGAACCAATCAGAGAACAGAACCTCCGTTAGAACCAGTCAGAGAACAGAACGTCCGTTAGAAACCAGTAGAAAACCATCCAGTAAAGAACAGTTAGTTCTCAGATTGTCAGACTTCCCCGAGGCGGCATTCCTGACATTTACCCGGAATGTGAACCTGCTGCTGCTTGCTCCGGAGGCGGAGCTGACCTTAAACTCAGCGTGTGAACAAGCTCCTGCAGAGCAGCGTGTGCGCTGGCGTGCGCAGTGCCAGACACATTAACGTGCGCTGCAGCGTGCCCTCAGGCTGGTCCTGTCGGTGAGGATGACCATGATTGTTTTTCTCTGTAGATGTTCATCTTCGACAGACCGGGCATGTGCGGTCAGTGTTGGGAGGTGCGTGGCGATGTGGCGGATGCCACGGAGTGGGAGCTGCACGATACCATCTCCATCCAGGTCCTCAGAGGCGGGTAAGACTGCCACGCCCGCAGTGACCAGACTAACGTTTTTAAATCCCTTCAGTTTGATCTGGTGTTCCATCAAGTCAACATCTTCAAGCCGTGGTGAGAGCGGCCATGCTGATTGGTCTAGAGACAGTGTGGTGAGAGCGGCCATGCTGATTGGTCTAGAGACAGTGTGGTGAGAGCGGCCATGCTGATTGGTCTAGAGACAGTGTGGTGAGAGCGGCCGTGCTGATTGGTCTAGAGACAGTGTGGTGAGAGCGGCCATGCTGATTGGTCTAGAGACAGTGTGGTGAGAGCGGCCATGCTGATTGGTCTAGAGACAGTGTGGTGAGAGCGGCCGTGCTGATTGGTCTAGAGACAGTGTGGTGAGAGCGACCATGCTGATTGGTCTAGAAACAGTTCTCTCAACGTTCTGGGAAGTTAGAAAAAGAACACTAAAGTAAAGTACTCTAATTGTTTTCTTGTATAAACGACTGAAATGTTTGACATTCTTTTAACTCCTGATCCAAGTTATTCCAAAGATTTACTCCAACAACTGAAAACAAAGTAGTTTTATTATTGTTGTTTGTTTTGAGGATTTTTTAGCCTGTTTTTTTTTGTTCTTACATTGATCTTTTTAAACAAATCAAAACCAGTAAAATTAAACACTCTTATAAAAAAGTTTTTATTACATTTGGTTAATTGATTTTCCTGTTTTTAAAACATAATTTGTACAGTTTTTAGTTCAACCAAATCCTTGAATTTTAAAGAGTGAGTGTAATGGTATGGAATCTGTCAAACCAGGTATTAAACCAAGTGAAGCGTGCGCTCGTGATAGCAAGTGGGTTTGTTGTTATGTTTGTGGTACACCAACGTTGTCAAATAAAACTTTCTTCTAAACCAGGGGTGCCCAACCTTTTTTGTCCCAAGATCTACTTTACAAATATCAAACCTCCTAAGATCTACCAGTCCACACACACACACACACACACACACAGATCTACCAGTCCCATGTTACCATCGCAAACCCCACAGATTGTTTCCAGCTGGCTGTAACTACCCCTACAACACGATTTGTTACATACACACACATTCACAGTGCTTTGCGAGGGGGAGGAGCCACAGCGGCACTGCAAGCTGCTTATTGATTACAGGCTTAACAACGTGATTTCACGTCACAGACTCCAAAAATCTCCAGTAACAAAAGAATACCCGCTAGATTGACGTTTTTTTTTTTTTATATACTTTTTATCAATGCCATGCGATCTACCCATAATGCCTTTGCGATCGACGTAATGGGCACCCCTGTTCTAAACAGTCGTTAACATAAACGTTGTCAACAACGTTTTGTCATGGAGCGGTGTGCAGGTGGAAGAGGAGGACCTAATCACAGACAGAAAACATGGTTTATTTGAATTTGGCAGCCCTTTAATACTGTGGAAAGAAAAACAAAGTTTCCGTGGCATGGTAAAAGGTTATTGTCAGAGTGTTTTCTTGGTCAGGTAACTAGGGAGATTTGGCTGGAGAGGATGGCATGACCCGACGGGGAAATCCGGGGTGATTGCCCTTAAATAGATGGCAGAGTTCAAAGATGTGTGGCATCAGGAATAAATCTCAGGTGTCCCTAATCAGGGCGATGAGGAACATCCAGGGCTCCCTCTGGTGGCAGGAGAGGGGATCATGACACGTTTTATCTGAAACACAGGATCACCACTAGGCTGCGTCCTTTCTCCCTTACTCTTTATTTTCTACACAAACATCTGTCAAACTATGATGACGTTGTTATTCTCAGTCTTCTACAAAATGGAGATCGTAGAAACGGGTCTGGCGTTGATGATTTTATCCAGTGGTGTGAAGAATCCTGTTTTTAAACATTTAAAAATGGAGGACACGGTGTTGACTTTTAGAAACCAGCCTCGTTGACCATGAGCTTGACCTGAGAGACTCTCTGTCCGGTTCTTGACCACAGGTCTCCTTTAAAACAGTTTGCACAGATCTTTGGCTGGTTTTTGCTCAGTGTTACGACGCGCTTGTGGCACGCACACGTGGAATTTATTAAAATCACCTTGAGCAATCTGAGCCTCATAAATCAGACCTGTGACAGATCCCAAGTGAAAGCCAAATCCATTTGATCTCACCCTAACCACGCCCCTAGTGCTCTAATAATGGATCTGAATGACCCATATTTAGCTCAGGGTTTTATTACGTATACAAAGATTTTTAAGCAATGTAAATGGTAAATGGACTTATACAGCGCTTTTCTACCTGCATCGGTACTCAAAGCACTTTACAGTCTAGCTCACATTCACACATACACATTCATACCTGATGGGGGCGCTGCCATGCAAGGTGCAAACCACCATCAGGAGCAATTGGGGGTCCAGTGTCTTGCTCAAGGACACCTTGATATGAACTCATGGCGGGGGATCGAACCGGCAACCCTCCGGTTACAGGGCGGTCACCCTACTCACTGAGCCATCCTTCCCCCTATTTTAATAAAGCAGCACAAAAACTATGAAGAAAAAACATCCCTGTACACCTGAGGGTCTGTCTGACCCTTATTTTGAGTTCTAGAGGCTCCAAATAAACAAATTCAGCAGCTTTTTTTTCCTTCTCTGGAATGTGTATGACTAAACCAGGCATGACCACATGCGGCCCGTTAAACATTTTAATCCGGCCCACCGAACTTGAAAAACTTACATAAATAAACCTTGTTGGTGTTTTATTTCCCTTTAATTCTGATGTTTCCTCCCTAGATGGCACACTCTATGATATGGTAAGCCATTGGGCTCAAAACACGCACGTAAACAAGCGTGTTAGATGTTAAAACAAACAAAATTTTACATCAAGCGCTTAAATTTCAAACCTAGCGCCGCTAGATTTGAAATTTAACACTCTTGATGTAACATTTAGTGTTTGTTTAAAATCTAGCGTCATTCTATCGGTCTAATCTACTGTAGAGGTTACCAAAGCATGCCATCCATCTGATCCTGTTCTGCCCCTTTAATGTTAGAACTCAATGTGGCCTGCGAATCAAAACCTTTGCCCACCCTGATTTAAAAAGTCCATATTTGGAGTTCTGGAGACGTGGCTGAATGATGTCACGAATGTATTATAGTATTTAAATGAGCAGAGATTACTCTCGAACAGTGATGTCGCCATTGGCAGCCTTAGTAACAACGCCCAATCACAAAAGAGACAGACGGTCACCATGGTAACCCTGTAACTGACTCACTGATGTGTCGGTGAAATAAAAAGAAATGGTCTGACCCTGAAATCAGAACAAGAAACTATCCATCCGCCATGTCATGTCCACCATCGGACGCGGTGGAAGAAATGCCTGATCTGGTTTTAGATCGTGAGCCTGGTCTCTATGACTCTTTATTGTCTCTGCTTCTGTCATCCAGCAGGCTGTTTTCCTGAGAAGGCTGAGGTCTTTTAAGGTGTACTTTTTACCAGTTTGTTGTTGCGAGTGCAGTTTTCTTTGTGGTCGGTTTTTGGGAAGGCAGCTTGACTGCAAGGTACACCAATCAGCTGGGCAGACTGATAGGGAGATGTGCATCTGTGGTGGGGACGAACGTGGGCTCTGAGGGAGCTGTTTTAGAGAGGAGGGTGAGGGCTCTAATGCAGGGCATCCTGAAAGATCCCAGACACCCTCTGAATGATGTGTTCACAACCCAGAAAAGTACCAGAAGTAACCGGTTCCTCTCACTGCGCTGTGGGACTGAGCGCTTTAGGAGGTCGTTCATCCCTTCAGCCCTCAAACAGATGGGCCTGGAAGGACCCGAGTTCAACAGGAATCAAATCAAATTTTATTTACAAAGCACTTTTACGACAAAAAGTTACACAAAGTGCTGAAAAAAACAGATAAAAACTCAAACAGCATTAAAAATTCAGAGAAAAAAAATTAAGATATAAAACCAACATCAGATCAGGTAAAGGCCAAGTTAAAAAGGTGGGTTTTCAGCCTCCTCTACGGCCCTGAGTTCCTCTGGCAGGTTATTCCACAGGCGAAGACCCTATTACATGTTATAGGAGTACCTTGTTACTATTAATAGTAACCCTTTGTGCTGTTTTAATTGTTTTTATGTACAACATGTGTGATTTTATTGCTGCTGTACACCAGAATTTCTCCCACAGGAGATAATAGTTTTTGTCTGTCTTCAGTTGGGTTCTCTACGAGAAGCCAAACTTTAAGGGGGAGAAGGTCGCTGTGGATGAAGGAGACATCGAGCTCACATGCCCGTTTGGACAGCCAGAGGACCAGATGGAGAACGAGGAGCAGGGTGAAGTGGACCAGGACAAAAAGAAGCCCCAGAGGATCGTCATTGGATCGATTCGCAGGGCTGTTCGGGTAAGAATTCATTCAAACGTCTTCTTCTGAATGAAACGTTCCTGCAGATTTTACCCTGAATCTTCAAGTGAGGGATCCGCAGACTGAGCAGGCAGAGGAAACACTGGATGAAGACAGAATAAAATCAAATAAAAACATGTGAAACAACTTAAAACTGTTTAAGAAATAATAATAATTTTTAATAATAATTAATTTTATTTAAAAGTACCTTTCTAGAAACTCAAGGACAACAAAATAAAAAAAAAAAATAATAGCTAAAAATTTAAAAAACAACATCGTAAGAGACATGAAGAGGGTTAAAGACAGGAGACAGATTTGAAGAGGTGAGTTTGGAGACAAGATTTGAACAAAGGAAAAGAGTCTAAGTTGCGGATGTCAGGGGAAGTGTGTTCCAGAGTCAGGGAGCAGAGCGGCTGAAGGCTCTGCCCCCCCATTGGGCTCACACGGATGGGGGGGACAGTAAGATGGATGGATGCAGATGACCTGAGAGAGCGAGAGGAGGTAGCAATATGGACAAGATCAGTGAGGTAGGAAGGAGCAAGAGCGCGAGAGGAGGTAGCAATATGGACAAGATCAGAGCGGTATGAAGGAGCAAGAGAGCGAGAGGAGATAGCAATATGGACAAGATCAGAGCGGTATGAAGGAGCAAGAGAGCGAGAGGAGGTAGCAATATGGACAAGATCAGAGAGGTATGAAGGAGCAAGAGAGCGAGAGGAGGTAGCAATATGGACAAGATCAGAGCGGTATGAAGGAGCAAGAGAGCGAGAGGAGGTAGCAATATGGACAAGATCAGAGCGGTATGAAGGAGCAAGAGAGCGAGAGGAGGTAGCAATATGGACAAGATCAGAGCGGTATGAAGGAGCAAGAGAGCGAGAGGAGATAGCAATATGGACAAGATCAGAGAGGTATGAAGGAGCAGGATTATGGATGGCTTTGAAAGTGAGAATTTTGAAGATGATTCTGGATTCGACTGGAAGCCAGTGAAGTTGCTGAAGAACCGGGTGATTTGATGAAAAGAGCAGGTTCCAGAGATCATGCGGGCAGAGGAGTTCTGTACCAGCTGAAGTTTGGTGAGAGATTTCCAAGGGAGGCCAAAGAGAAGTGAATTATAATAATCAAGACGAGAGGTGACGAGACTGTATCAATCTTAAAACTAAATCAGAAAAATAAAACTGTAAAAATAGAAAGTAAAAAGAAGAAAATAAAAAGAAGAAAGTCGGCCGCAGGGCTTCTTGTAAACAATAATATCGCCCGGAGTTATAAACAGCTCAGAGTTTCTGTTCCTCTTGTTTCTCCTCAAGTTCTAGAAGTTTTAAAATAAAAATCAGTTCTTTTTCATTTTCTATTAAGTTAAAAATGTTAAAATCAGAAGGAACTTTTAAAACCATAAAATAGACAAAGGCATAAATTCAGCAGCTGTTTTTCCTCTAAGTTTTATTTATCCAGAAAAAAAAAAAAACTGATTTAATTCAACTCAATTTTATTTGTAAAGCCAAAAAAAAAAATCACAGAAGTTCTGTCTCAATGGGTTCACATGAAAGATTCAGGAGAAAAAAAAACAAAAAAGAAATGCATTAACACAAAAACACAGCAAGAAAACTAACTAACGTTAACTAAACAAGACTGGCACATTCCTGCCCGTTGACTCTGATATAAAAGAGCCTTTTAATAAGGCTGACCCGACCAAGAGGTTAGACATGCATGTCAGTGGAGAAGGAGGACCTAATCACAACAAAACAACACATCCAAAAGCCGCGGGTAAGGATTCTTTCTAGTGAGGCAGGAAGGAATGAAGACCCACCATGGAAGCTTCTTTTCATCCACAGTCAAACCCCATTATTCATTCACTGACACGCACATAAAATTTTATTTGTAATTAGGCTCCTGTTTCATCACTGCATACATTAACAAATCCTCACACTCAAATAATACAGGTAACCAAGAACAGGCTGAAGCAAAAAAAAAATGTTTGTGTGCAAATGAAGCTTAGCTTTTACAACACAGGTTTAACTTGAAATAAATTTACAGAAAAAAAAAGACACAAATCACAAAATGTAGTCATTTTCAAAAATAAATTGTGAGACTTTCTTTTTGAATATTTGAAACACATTCTTTCATGTCTTTAGTTATAATATTGTTTCATAAATAAACAATATTTTATTTATGAAACACACAGGTCCAACATAAGATAAACACCTTTAATCTGAATCCTTTTCTGGTTTTAGGTCAAATAAATTTACATCATCTCTGAAATGATCAATAGTTTGAAGTTTAAAGTATTTTTGTATATTTGTTGGTAAAAGAGTTTTGAAGATTAATTCAAGTTTTTTAAAATGATGTAAATCTTTGAATTTAATCAATTTTGATTTAATAAATAAAGGATGTGTGTTTATTCATCTTATGGCTCGTTTCTGCATTAATTAGTTTTATATGTTCCACCCACAGTTCAACACAATACGTCATATAAGGAAGAATTAAAGTGGATTAAATACCAAATAAAGCCTTAAAACTGAGAAAATATTTACTTTAATCCTGACATGGATTAAAACTATGTCAGGATAGTTTCATCCTGACATGGATTAAAACTATGTCAGGATAGTTTAATCCTGACGTGAACCCAGCACCAAAATCCTTCCCCTGATGACCAAACATAAACACCTCCCTCAGCCCAACACCCCATCATAACCTCCCTCTCTGCCCCATGCTTCTCAGAACGGGTTCTACCCGCGCCAGCTCACTACAGTCCTCACAGCTCCCCTCTAAATGTTCCCCCAGAACTCTGAGTGTATCATTCCACCAGGTATCTGACATGGAAGCCCAGGACAGACGGTCCTATAAAGGCAGTGGGTGATTAGTCCAGGTGGGTAGCGGGCACAGGACAGACGGTCTTATAAAGGCAGTGGGTGATTAGTCCAGGTGGGTATTCGGCACAGGTGCGGCTCATCAGGAGATTGTCTGTGAGAGGGAGGAAGGTCTAGGGCTCTCTCTGGTGGGCGAAGAGGGAACTACAACAATAATAAAACAATAAATCAAACCAAAAACAAAAAAATGGTAAATAAAGGCTGTTTTTTACAGTATGTTGGAAAATAAACAAAACAACATTTTTAAAACATACAAACTGTTCATTTTTTGAGCGGCAAAAAAAAAAAAAAATCAAGAAAGAACTGTTTGGAGAGTTTTAGTTTGGTTGGTGACAGACTGGCGATCTGTTCGGGGTGCACCCTGCCTTTCACCATGAATCAGCCGAGATAGGGTCCTGACCTGGTAGGGATGAACGGTTCAGAATGTGACACACCATTCCAGGCAGAAGGCGGGTTTCTGTATTAAAAACAAAAAAGAAATACTGACAGGTTTTTGTTGGTGAGAACTTAAATGAGAAAACGTAAAACTAAGAAGAGTTTTTTTGGGAGGGGGAGCTAATTTCTTTATTTTAGGTTTTTTTTTTTGTTTTGTTTTAGTTTTTCTTTGTAAGTTTTTGTTCCAATAGTCACAGGGAAGTTTTGCGCCCAGTGGGATTCGAACCTGGTTCATCCCGCTTTCACACACACCGACCCCCCAAATACAAACACACAACAACAGAACCCTAACATCCTGATCCGATCCTTCATAAGATGGGACCTTTAAACTTGATTTAGCTCAGCTAAAATTAAAGCTGAACTTTAATTTAATGAAAGATACCGATAATTTAATGAGAGATACCATTAAGCTTTCGGTATCTCTTAGCGGTTGAGATACCGAAAGACGGTATCTCAACCGCTGGGCCTTCGTACCTGGGACTGAAGAAGAGTTTTAAAGACTGGAATATTAGATAATCACAGCCATTCCACTCTGTCATAAAGTTTACAGAGAGACGAGTCGAACCGGTTAAAATGTCGGTGCAAAGTGAACACAGTGTTTCATGACTGGAAGCGTTTTTAAACAGAACACGGTGGACATCTTTACTTTCTGTTCAGGTGACGCTATAAAACCCACAAAAACCCACATAAAACCAACAAAAAACCCACATAAAACCAACAAAAAACCCACATAAAACCCACAATAAACCCACAAAAAAAACACATAAAACCCACAAAAAAAACACAATAAACCCACATAAAACCCACATAAAACCCACAATAAAACCCACATTAAACCCACATAAAACCCACAATAAAACCCACATAAAACCCACAATAAACCCACAAAAAAACACATAAAACCCACAAAAAAAACACAATAAACCCACATAAAACCCACATAAAACCCACATAAAACCCACATAAAACCCACAATAAAACCCACATTAAACCCACATAAAACCCACAATAAAACCCACATAAAACCCACAATAAACCCACATTAAACCCACATAAAAACCACAATAAACCCACATAAAACCCACAAAAAACCCACAAAAAACCCACAATAAACCCAAATAAAACCCACATAAGCTCATACCAGCTTCACAGCTGTCATCCCATCAAAAGTTTCTCATTTTCTCACATTCTTCTATTGTTAATAACGTGTCTGTTCTACAGGAATGTCCCTATTTTCATGGAATTGTGCATTTTCTACAACAACACAGCAGCAACGCATGGGTTCCCGTTTAGGACTAGCCATGACGGGGTAATGAGGGAGAGCAGGATCCGGGGTGTGAGGGGATGAGGGAGAGTAGGATCCGGGGTGTGAGGGGATGAGGGAGAGTAGGATCCGGGGAGTGAGGGGATGAGGGAGAGTAGGATCCGGGGTCTGAGGGGATGAGGGAGAGTAGGATCCGGGGTGTGAGGGGATGAGGGAGAGTAGGATCCGGGGAGTGAGGGGATGAGGGAGAGTAGGATCCGGGGTGGGAGGGGATGAGGGAGAGTAGGATCCGGGGTGTGAGGGGATGAGGGAGAGTAGGATCCGGGGTGGGAGGGGATGAGGGAGAGTAGGATCCGGGGTCTGAGGGGATGAGGGAGAGTAGGATCCGGGGAGTGAGGGGATGAGGGAGAGTAGGATCCGGGGTGGGAGGGGATGAGGGAGAGTAGGATCCGCGGTGTGAGGGGATGAGGGAGAGTAGGATCCGGGGTAGGAGGGGATGAGGGAGAGTAGGATCCGGGGTGTGAGGGGATGAGGGAGAGTAGGATCCGGGAAGTGAGGGGATGAGGGAGAGTAGGATCCGGGGAGTGAGGGGATGAGGGAGAGTAGGATCCGGGGTGGGAGGGGATGAGGGAGAGTAGGATCCGGGGTGTGAGGGGATGAGGGAGAGTAGGATCCGGGGTGTGAGGGGATGAGGGAGAGTAGGATCTGGGGTAGGAGGTGATGAGGGAGAGTAGGATCCGGGGTGGGAGGGGATGAGGGAGAGTAGGATCCGGGGTGTGAGGGGATGAGGGAGAGTAGGATCCGGGGTAGGAGGGGATGAGGGAGAGTAGGATCCGGGGTGTGAGGGGATGAGGGAGAGTAGGATCCGGGAAGTGAGGGGATGAGGGAGAGTAGGATCCGGGGAGTGAGGGGATGAGGGAGAGTAGGATCCGGGGTGGGAGGGGATGAGGGAGAGTAGGATCCGGGGTGTGAGGGGATGAGGGAGAGTAGGATCCGGGGAGTGAGGGGATGAGGGAGAGTAGGATCCGGGGTGTGAGGGGATGAGGGAGAGTAGGATCCGGGGTGTGAGGGGATGAGGGAGAGTAGGATCCGGGGAGTGAGGGGATGAGGGAGAGTAGGATCCGGGGTCTGAGGGGATGAGGGAGAGTAGGATCCGGGGTGTGAGGGGATGAGGGAGAGTAGGATCCGGGGTGGGAGGGGATGAGGGAGAGTAGGATCCGGGGAGTGAGGGGATGAGGGAGAGTAGGATCCGGGGTGTGAGGGGATGAGGGAGAGTAGGATCCGGGGTCTGAGGGGATGAGGGAGAGTAGGATC
>LR738551.1:29304686-29322186 GCA_902685375.1 Neostethus bicornis | reverse complement strand
AGTCACTGCCGAGCGGGTTGTCGACCCAATCATGTCGCGTATCCGGAGAAAGGTTGGCATCAAACGCCACTTCGACAGATGATACCATCCTTATGGCTCTTATCTGGTTCCAGCTGGGTCCTGTACGAAGACGAGCGATTCGGGGGTAACCAGTACGTCCTCTCTGAGGGAGATTACCCCAACCTGACCAGCATGGGCATGCCACCAGCCAGCACGGGCCGTCCACCAGCCGGCATGAGCCGTCCACCGGCCAGCAAGATTCGCTCCATCAGGCGGGTCGAGATGGTGAGTCCATGACGTTCCGTTCCGTCGTCTCCCGGTCATACGGGGCCGGGTCGCCGGGGGTAACAGCCCCAGACGGGATGCCCAGGCTTCTCTCACCCCCGCTGCATCCTCCATCTCACCCAGGAGGATCCCGAGTCGTTCCCCTGCCAGCTGTGAGACATACAGTAGTCTCCAGCGGGTACGGGGCCTGCCACTTGGTCTCCTCCTGGTGGGCGTGCCCAAAACACCTCACCAGCGAGGTGCTCGGGGGGCATCCTGACCAGATGAACTCACCACCCCATCAGGCTCCTCTCGACCTGGAGGAGGAGCGGCTCGACACCGAGCTCCTCCCAGATGGCAGAGCTTCTCACCCGATCTCAGAGGGCGAGCCCTGCCACCCTGCGGAGGAAGCTCGTTTACCTAACGCTCAAAGTTAGCATGCATAATCGGCATCCTGGCACTGATAAGATGGCATCCTGGTGCCATTAAGATTGTAACCTGGAAGGAGTAGAGCAGGCCACATCTGGCTAGTTAAACATTTCAATCCGGCCGCCGAACTAGAAAAAAATTTAAAAATAAACCGCGTTAGTTTGATTTTTCTAGATTTTCTTGATTTTTTATGTTCGTGACTAGATGGCGCCAAAAATACACCAACACTGCTCCCATTAAAATGTGTGTCATGATGCCCACAAAATAAACAGTGTGTACAGATATGGAAAGCCATCGGGGCCAATACACACACGTAAACAAGTGTGTTAGATGTTAAAACAAACAAAATGTTACATCAAGCATTTAGATTTCAAAACTAGCGCCGCTAGATTTTAAATTTAACGCTCTTGAAGTAACATTTAGCGCTTTTTTAAAATCTAGCGTCATTCTATCGGTCTAATCTAGAGGTTACCAAAGCATACTAGGGGCGGGGGGGCGGCACAAAACCAGCACCTATGGTGCCCCACAGCATAGAGGGGTGTGGGGGTCTATAGAGGGTGAGCGTCCCCCCAGAACCTTTTTGAAGAGTAAGTCATTTTTATGCATATTTTAACCAAAGTTTACAATAATTAAAGAAGTAAGAACAATTTTTTTGTCGACCGAGAGGGGCGGGGTCACCCTCCACTGCCCCCCCCCTTGGGTCCGGCCCGCTTGTCAAATGTCAGAACTCAATGGGGCCTGCGAGTCAAAAAGTTTGCCCACCCCTGGCGTAGAGTCATCCTCCTTTTATTGGTCGGGTTTCTCTACTCAGCCGTCGCTACGCCCACATAGACCACGTCCTGTTTACACCCCGTGCCATACCCTCATCAGTGTGGGTCAGCCGGGGGCATAAGCATGGGGAGGTTTCTGTCATGATGGGTGGTGCAGATCAGACGTACCCAGTGGGGGTGTTAACCAGAATTTACACCCAGATGCTACAGGTGAGCTTGTGTCTGCAGATGTTGTCAGTGCCCTCCATCTCGCTCTTCAGCCTGGAAGGTCTGGAAGGCAGAGAGGTGACCCTGGACTCACCCGTCGTGAGCCTACTCGAGGAAGGGTTCAACAACCACGTTCTGTCAGTCCGGGTCAAATCTGGCTGGTCAGTGGACTTCTGTAGGTGTGCCACCTGACCCACATTTTAAGGTGTCTGATGCCATGCGTGTTTCTCTCCGTCTGCAGCTGGGTGTTATGTGAACACAGTAACTACAGGGGGCGACAGTTCCTGCTGGAACCCATCGAGATCACCAACTGGCCCAAGTTCAGCTCGCTGAATGTGATCGGTTCCATGTACCCCGTTAAGCAGGTGCGTTACCCACGATGCCCACACACATACCCGTAGACCCCCACTAACGTCCTCTGTGAATTTTCCAGAAACACAAGTTTTTCCGTGTGAGGAACGAGTCGAGCGGGCATTTGCTGTCGGTGCAGGGGGGCGTGGAGGAGATGAAGTCTGGGCGGGTGGTGGTGGCGCCAGAGGTGGAACCCCACACTGACATCTGGTTCTACCATGAAGGACTCATTAAAAACAAGGTAACTGAACGGGCATCGTGATGCCCCTCTTTCCTTCTCTCTGACGAGTGCCATGTTTGTTATTTACCAATCTCAGTTTGGCGTTGTTTAGTTGGCGTCCATCTCTACGAGCCTAACCCTACACTTCATGCCCACGATGAAGCGGCAAATTGTTCCATTTAATTTATTAAGACATTTATGAACCAAAACAACAAAAAATTTACTACGAGAACATAAAAAATACACAGTCTGTAAAGAACTAGGCAGAAGCCAAGAGCTTAGAAGAGCCTACCCCCTTTACCCTAAACAAAAACATAAAGCCCTGCTACATTTACAATAAAATATAACAGTTTATTTCACTGTAAAGCGACTCAGTCTTCTGCAGTCTTTGATGTCTTGTTCTAACCTGTTCCATAAATTTACTCCAACAGTAGAGATACAGTGTTGTTTACTTTGGTTCTGACTTTAGACTTTTTGAAAACATCGGATCCCCTCAAATTATGGGTACTCTCTCGATTTTGAAAAAAACTTTGGATCTGATTTGGTACTTGTTTATTTTTAATTTTATACATGAGTCGTGCGGTTTTATAATCTATTAAGTCTTTGAATTTTAATGTGTTTCTATGGATGAAGAGTTGGTTTGTATGTGACCTGTACGGGGCTTTATTGACAATTCGAATGGCTCTTTTTTGGATAAGAGTGATTGGAGTGATGTTTGTTTTGTATGTGTTTCCCCACACCGCCACACAGTAAGTCATATATGGTAAAATTAATGAATTATAGAAAATATATAAGGACTTTTGATTCAAACATTCTTTAACCTTTGAAATAATCACTACTGATTTACATTGTTTTGTTTTTACAAATTTTAGGTGACTTTTCCAACTTAATTTGTTTTGGATTATTTTTCCTAAAAATTTGATTTCATTTATTTGCTCTATCTCTGTGTCTTAAATAAAAACTTTTTTATTCACATTTATACTGCGGTTTGTAAATATTATTAATTTTGTTTTCTTTAAATTTAGAGTTAATTTGTTTGAGTCAAACCAGTTTTTTAGAAGTTTTAGTTCTTTTTCAACCTCATCAAATAATACTTCCAAATTATCGCCACAGCAAATTATATTTGTGTCATCAGCAAATAATATAAGGTGTAAAATTTTTGACACCAGACAAATATCATTAATGTAAAGAATAAAAAGCAAAGGACTTAACACTGAACCCTGAGGGAGGCCACATGACACTGTTACATGATCTGAATCAATTCCATTTATGTGAACGTATTGTGATCTATTTTCAATATAACTTTTGATCCAAGAGAAGGCCACACCCCTAATTCCGTTTCTAGTAACTTTTTGAGTAGCAGGTTATGATTAACTGTGTCAAAAGCTTCCAGAAAAAACTCCTACCGCAAATTGTTTATTGTCTATTGCATTTGATATGATTTCAACTAGATCTACTAATGCTAATGCAGTGGTTCTATTTGGTCTGAAGCCATATTGCTGTTCAGAAAGTATCTTATGTTTTTCCAGGTAGCTGTATAATCGTTTATGAAATAATTTCTCTAGAATTTTTGCAAACTGAGACAGTAATGAAATGGGTCTGTAATCTGTGAGATCCAGTGGATCATCAGACTTGAAAATAGGGATAATCTTTACAGTCTTCATTCCATCTGGAATAAGTTGTGATGGGGTAGTGCCATATTGCCCGTGGGCTACCCGGGTAGTGGCAGACGGTAACTACCCTATAGAGTCACAGGACTCCTCCTACCGTCGAGAGCAACCCCTGGCGCCCGGCTCTGGGCTTATAACTGGCATCTGTTGCACCCCGTGTGGAGTCTACGCAGAGACAGCAAAGCTATGGTGCCCACCTCAGGTGGTATAGCGATCCTAGAAGGCACCGATGCCAGGATCCCCTTCTTGAGTCTGATGGAAAGGCAAGCCGATATACCCGCTGTCAGCGCCACTGCAGGAGGTGCCCGGAAGCATGGCAGAACTCAGTTAGTTGCCCTTGGGTCTCCGTACTGGGCGTTCGGTCTGGGTTTTACTCTCAGAGACGTTGGCAAGATGAGACCAACTAGCAAGGAAGCAGGAAGCCCGAAGACTGATGCCAACCCTAACCCTACCAGCTAATGCTAACCCTACCAGCTAATGCCAACCCTAACGGAAGAGTGGCCGAAACGAGCTTCCTCCGCAGGGTGGCTGGGCTCTCACTCAGAGATCAGGTGAGGAGCTCTGCCATCCGGGAGGAGCTCGGTGTCGAGCCACTCTTCATCCAGCTATGTCTCACATCTGGACAGGGAACACCTCTGGATCCTCCTGGGTGAGATGGAGGATGCAGCCGGGGTGAGAGAAGCCTGGGTTACCCATCTGAGGGTGTTGCCCCCGACGACCCGGCCCCAGATGGCGGAAGACGACGGAACGGTTTAATCAGCTAATTTATAAAAACTAATTAAGTTAATTTTATGGAATAAAAACAGAAACTTTCAGATTTTTAACATAAAAAATAAAATATTAAATACAAAAAAAAATCAATTATTTTTAGCAAAGTTTAAAAAAATATTTAAATCAAAAACTGAAAAATAACCATTAAACAAAAAAATACTAAAAAAAAAAACAAAAAACTGTAAAAGACTTGTTAAAAACGATTACAAACGATGTCCTTTGATTTCAGATGTCGCCCCACACCAGCCTTCAGGTGATGGGTGACGTGGAACCAGGAAGTAAGGTGGTGTTGTGGAGTGAGACCAGAGAGCCGGTCCAGACGTGGACGGCCCAGATGAAAGGCCTCATCACCAGCTCTACCTTCGCTGGGATGGTTCTGGATGTTAAAGGTTTGCCAGCCGTGTTTATTCATAAAATTATTTATTAAATCTTGTCGTTTCTCTGATCGTAAATCAAGTGGTGTCAAACATCCGGCCCGCAAGCCGCATCCGGCCTGCTTGAGTGTTCTGCACGGCCCGTCGGATGATTAATTAACTAGCTCATACAGCCGAGGACCTGACCGCTGTCAGGCTGTCATGCAATTCAGTACGCCAGTATCATAACCAACAATACGCTCACACAAGGAAATAAGCGCTTTTCCACACTGCAGTGGGGGAGAGATGAGGAGAAACAGAGACGTACTCTGCCTGGCTCCTACAAGCTTCTCTCAGTCATCTCACCCCGGCTGCATCCTTTTATTAGAAAAAAATAGGTCACAGTTTACATAAGGACACTTACAGGTGTCTGAAGAATGAGTTAATCAGTCTGAAGAACGAGTTAATCAGAAGGGCAGAAAGTCCACCCAATCATTGTTTGTATGCAAAATGGTTACAACAAAACAGTGGGTCCCATGTCCTGCAACTATCTGTGATTAGCTGATAAGGCAGGAACAACACTGCTCTGGCCTCTCTGACTTTATCTCCAGAACCTCTAACGTGTGCTGTTCCTCGGATCCTGTCAACTAAATTTTTTATGTACGACTTTCTGATTTTAGGAGGAAAATCGTACGACAAGGACCATGTGGTGCTGATGCCGGAGAACGATGAGCGACCAACGCAGCAGTGGCTGGTGGAGATGCTGTAAATGCAACTGAGCATGCTCTGTGAACCAGGAAGTGGGACTAAGCACGAAGAGGGATTGAGCATGCTCAGTACATCAGGAAGGAAAACTGAGCAGGAAGTGAGATTGAGCATAGAGGAAGAGGGACTGAGCATGCTCAGTACAGCAGGAAGTGGGATTGAGCAGGAAGAGGGACTGAGCATGCTCAGTACAGCAGGAAGTGGGATTGAGCAGGAAGAGGGACTGGGCATGCTCAGTGCAGCAGGAAGTGGGACTGAGCAGGAAGAGGGATTGAGCATGCTCAGTACAGAAGGCTACACGCTCCATGCTAAACTGTTGCTACTAATGTTTACCATAAATTACATTTAAGGGACTTTTTTCCTCGATTCTCTGCTTGACTGTAGGATGTGGTCTTACATGTGGACTAGTCAAAGAGGTCTGGACTGTTTGGGGTTTTAAAAAAAAAATCTGAGTTTATAAAACAATGAAATAAAAAGAAAGCATTTATGTTTGTCTTTGTTGAGTTTTTACAAACGTCAGCGAATCTAAACTCATTTTCATCTGATTTTTTTTCACCAAAAAGTCTAAGAAAGTTTCACACAAACTGAATCAGACAGAAACACACGAGCAGCGACGAGCCCGGACACACACCCCGAACATCCTGACTGATCCGCCCGGAGCGCTGCTGACGGTTCTGGGTGGTTTTGGGGATGTGGAAAGAGGAGGACCCAAATGCAGGACTTCAAACAAGGTTTATTAACTTAATTCAGGAAAGTCTGTAAAACAAGAAGCACAGGGTTAAGTCAAGATTTCAAAAATCCAAATAATAACAAAGTTCAAAACATGGTCAGGCAACCAGGGTGACCTCGCTGGAACGGATGGTAAGACCCGACAGGAGGTCCAGCGTGATTCCCCTTAAATAGATGGCAGGGTGCACAGATGTTGGGAATCAGGAATCATCACAGGTGTCACCCAATCAGGGTGATTAGGACCATACAGGGCTCCCTCTCGCAACAGGTGAGGAATCCTGACAGACGGTTCTGGGTGGTTACGGCCGTCCTGATCGACACACCTTCGCACCACCATGTGGACATCAGGGACAGTCCTGTTTGATTGACAGACGAGGGTCCGCCTTCCCACACTCACACACACACTCAGGTCCCACTCACTAGGGGTAAGACAGAATGTTTCTGGGGTTAAACATGGAGAACATCAGCAGGAAAACCTGGAAAAACAAAACAAAATGAGGGTGTTCTATCTGTAGGGGGCGCCATAGTTTCCTCCATTTAACCCCTTCACTCTTCTTTGGTTTCCCTCTAGGCCTCCTGACTGGCCACTCCAAACTCAGCATCAGGCTGTAGTTTTTTAAATTCTTCATTTCTATTTCCTGTAGAAAAACTTGAAAAATAAATTAATCATATTTACTGATTTATTTATAAATTAATCAATCAGGAGTCTGACGCACGCGCGAGTCAGAGGGCACGGCAGGAATCCCTGTGGCACAATGAAGGTGATGGCCAAGGTGGGATTGCGGGGCGCCCGGGCGCACCACCGGCCCGTCTTGCCGGCAGCGCTGGAAAGGTGGAGCAGGAGCGCGTGCGACAGGACCCCAAAGATGATGAACTATGCCTGGGCAGGGCGAAGCCAGAGGAAACTCTGGTGGAGGCCCGCAGCGGTCCTGACGTGCAAATCGGCCGTCCGACCTGGGTATAGGGGCGAAAGACTAATCGAACCATCTAGTAGCTGCTTCCTTCCAAAGTTTCCCTCAGGACAGCAGGCGCTCGGAGTCTCACAGTTTTATCTGGTAAAAAGAATGACGAGAGGTCTTGGGGCCGAAGCGATCTCAACCTATTCTCAAACTTTAAATGGGTAAGAAGCCCGGCTCGCTGGCCTGGAGCCGGGCGTAGAATGTGAGCCGCCTAGTCGGCCACTTTTGGTGAGCAGAACTGCCACTGCGGGATGAACCAAACGCCGGGTTAAGGCGCATGATGCCGACGCTCATCAGTCCCCAGTACTGGTTGACATAGACAGCAGGTCGGTGGGCATGGAAGTTGGAATCCGCTAAGGAGTGTGTAACAACTCACCTGCCAAATCAACTAGCCCTGAAAACGGATGGCGCTGGAGCGTCAGGCCCATACCCGGCCGTCGCCGGAGACGGGAGTCGCGAGGGCTACGCCGCGATGAGCAGGAGGGCCGCTGCGGGTACAGATCTTGGTGGAAGTAGCAAATATTCAAACGAGAGCTTCGAAGGCCGAAGTGGAGAAGGGTTCCATGTGAACAGCAGTTAACCCTAACCACACCTTGTGTGGTGGAGTCAGCAATAATTAGAATGACTTTTTTGATCCCAAACGTGGGAAATTTGTGTTACAGCAGCAAACAAGAAAGAAAGAAATAGACGGTATATATACGAGAAGGATAATATGAATAAAATAATAAAAAATAAAAAATATTAAAAATATATAATATTAAAATAATAAAATATTAATATGACAAAATAACAAAATGTTAAAATAAAAAATAATAAAACATTAAAATAATAAAATTACAAAATAATAAAAAAATGATAATAAAATAATAAAATATTAAAATAATAAAATAATAAAATATTAAAATAATAAAATATTAAAATAATAAAATAATAAAATATTAAAATAATAAAATATTAAAATAATAAAATAATAAAATATTAAAATAATAAAAGGGAGAGGGTGGCACGAGACCAGGAGAGGTTGGCAGGAGACCAGGAGAGGGTGAATGGAGACCAGGAGAGGGTGGCAGGAGAACGGGAGAGGGTGGCAGGAGACCGGGAGAGGGTGGCAGGAGACCAGAAGAGGGTGGCAGGAGACCGGGAGAGGGTGACAGGAGAACGGGAGAGGGTGGCAGGAGACCGGGAGAGGGTGGCAGGAGACCGGGAGAGGGTGGCAGGAGACCAGAAGAGGGTGGCAGGAGACCGGGAGAGGGTGGCAGGAGACCGGGAGAGGGTGGCAGGAGAACGGGAGAGGGTGACAGGAGAACGGGAGAGGGTGGCAGGAGACCGGGAGAGGGTGGCAGGAGACCAGAAGAGGGTGGCAGGAGACCGGGAGAGGGTGGCAGGAGACCGGGAGAGGGTGGCAGGAGACCAGAAGAGGGTGGCAGGAGAACGGGAGAGGGTGGCAGAGCGATAGTATGCCAGTCAGCGGCAGCTGATTGGTTATAAAATATTAATGACATCATAATACTTTTCATTCATTCATAATTTCATGCCATAAATATTCTGTCCCGTGATTTTTAACAACCAATGAGGACCAATCAAACCCAGGCACAGTCAGTTCCAGTCCGTCCCATCGACCAATGAGAAGTCAGAACAGTGTGAAGCTGAGTTTTTATTGGACACACACGTACCTGCAGCAGGTCTGTTTCTAGGACACACCTGAGAGAGTGTTCATACCTGCACAGGCTGAGACGACCAGGTACGGCTCTGCTTCTACGTCTAAGGTGGGTTCCAGGACTGAAGCTGGTTCTGAAGCTGGTTCTGAAGCGGGTTCCAGTCTGAGTTTTTTTATTTTTTACCTGTTAATTTATTCATAAATGAATGATTCTGGTTTTAACATTTTTGCAGTGTTTTATTTTAAAATATTTTTTAGTATTTTATTTTGAATCTTTTTCAATATTTTAGATTAATTTTTTTCAGTGTTTTTTTTTGTATTTCATTTTTATTTTTTGAATTTTATTTTATTTAAATTATTTTTATTTATTTATTTTTTCAGTGTTTTTTTTTTTTTTTTTTTTTTTTTAGTGTTTTATTTGAATTTTTTTAGTGTTTTATCTTTATTTATTTATTTATTTTTTTTTTCAGTGTTTTGGTTTCAGTTAAAATGAAACTCGTTTCATTCTGAACATTTTTTTCTTTCAGAGATCCGGAACATGACGTCATCGTCTGTGAGTTAAACATCAACTGATTTTATCTGAAGGAATGTCCTAACACCCCCCCCCCCCACACACACACACACACACACACACACACACACACAGGCTGTTCCACCCCACACACACACACACACAGGCTGTTCCACCCCACCTCCCTCCCACGCTGAAGGAATGTAAACACACGCTGTTCCTCCACCCACGCCCGCTCCCCCATCCTCATCCCCACTGCCTCCACCCACGCCTGCTCCCCCATCCTCATCCCCACTGCCTCCACCCACGCCCGCTCCCTCGTCCTGCTCCCTTACCTCCTCCCCCTCCTCAGTCACCTCCTACTTTCATCCTGCTCCCCCCTAACCCCCCTGACCCCCCTCCACTCCTCCTTCCCTCCTTCTCGTTCCTCCATTGGTCGTCCTCGTACCAAACATTCTCCTCTTTTCTGCCAACCTGAAGCATCTTTAAAAATCTCTGTTAAGATGCCATCAGGGTGAGATGGGCACCATCGGCCCTCAGAGGGCGGCGGTTCTAACCTGACTTGTCCTGGCATCTCTGACCCGTTGCCCTCTCGTCTCTAGAATATGTTTTGGGGCACCCTGGGTACCATCCGTCCCTTCGAGCCGTTCCACCCTGACCGTGATGCCAAGGCGATTCAAACAGCGTTGGAGACTAAAGGTGTGCCTTAGTCTGTAACTGTGCCCGGTCCAGGTGAACTTTGACCTTAATTTCTGTGCCCAGACTCGCTGACCCTGCTGAGGATTCTGACCAATCGGAGCAATGCCCAGAGGCAGCTGATCAGCAGCAGCTTCAATAAGACGACGGAGAAGGTACGAAACACGCCAACCGGAAACGGACAGCAGAGCCTATACCGGGTATCACAGACAAGAGGCAGGATACACCCCGAACAGGTCGTTCAACTGGCACGGGGCCACACACACACACACACACACACACACACACACACACACATAGTACACGCGCACACACACATTCATACATGCACACTTACACCGCACACACACACACCATACACACACAGTATACCTAGCAGTCAATCAACCTAACATGGATGTTTTTAAACCAGATAAAACCCACACATACACAGGTAGAACATGCAAACTACACACAGAAAGACCAGTGTTCCAAGCCTCGTCACACCCGGGACTCGAACCCTGACCTCCTTGCTGTGGTGCCACTATGCTGACCACTGCACCACCTCCCGTTTATCCTCAGATTCAGGTTCAAACCCGGGCATGCCTGTTCCTACGTGTTCCTACAACCGGTTCACATCCTTCCTGCGGGCACGTGCCAGGCTGTTCTCATCACACCCGTCATTACTCATTTTTGTGCAGTTCTTCTCATTTTTCACTCGTCCTGGTGAAACCCCGTTTAAACCCAATTGTGTGGCAAGAGGGTCCACCAAGTCAGGACCAGGCTGGGTGCACCAGAGAAGCAGAGGCACAGACCAGGACCGGGCAGGGTGCACCAGAGAAGCAGAGGCACAGACCAGGACTGGCGGGGTGCGCCAGAGAAGCAGAGGCACAGACCAGGACTGGGCGGGGTGCACCAGAGAAGCAGAGGCACAGACCAGGACTGGGCGGGGTGCACCAGAGAAGCAGAGGCACAGACCAGGACCGGGCGGGGTGCACCAGAGAAGCAGAGGCACAGACCAGGACTGGGCGGGGTGCACCAGAGAAGCAGAGGCACAGACCAGGACTGGCGGGGTGCACCAGGGCCACAGACGATTAAAAAAGTTTTAACATTTTTTATTTAAAAATGATAAAATATACTTAAAATGGCCGCCATTAAAAAATAGAGTTCACATGTTGGGTTCAACCCTCTGGCACTCTTCCTCGGACCGTGTCCGTTCCTTTGACGGGGCCTCTTCCACCGGTGGGAATCCATGACAGTCACCTTGTGTGGCCCAATTCATTAATTCGTCCTGGTTACCGTAGTAACCAGGATCTACGTTCCTACCCTCACCGTGGTAACCAGGATCTACGTTCCTACCCTCACCGTGGTAACCAGGATCTACGTTCCTACCCTCACCATGGTAACCAGAATCTACGTTCCTTCGTAGGATTTTTCCAGAATATCCCAGAGTGTCACACCATGTAAAGACATGCAAAAACTTTTTTTACTGGTTCTCACTTAGAAAAATAAAAAAATTACATCTTTCTTCTCATTTCCTGTAAAACCTTACGATAAACGAGACGGTGAACGTTCTAACGAGGACGCAGCAATTAATCTTACAAAGAACTTTGTCAATTTTTGTCAAAATTACAACCTGTCTTTAAAAAATGTTGTTTGAGTAATTCTATATGAGTCAGAAAAGGAAGTGTGTGTGTGTGTGTGTGTGTGTGTGTGTGTGTGTGTGTGTGTGTGTGTGTGTGTGTGTGTGTGTGTGTGTTTGTGTTTTCAGGATCTGGGTGTGGCTGTGAAGAAGATGGTGGGGGGGGATCTGGAGGACCTGCTGATGGATTTGTTGCTGGTTCCAGATCAACTGGAAGCGAAACGTCTGCACCAAGCCATGGCTGTAAGACACACACACACACCTGCACAGTATACACCTGTGTACACACACACACACACCTGCACAGTACACACCTGTGTACACACACACACCTGTGTACTGTGAGAGCCCTATTGAAGAAAAATTTCTGCCCCTTTGTGATAGAGCAATAAAGTTTCTATTCTGCTTTGTGTGTGTGTGTGTGTGTGTGTGTGTGTGTGTGTGTGTGTGTGTGTGTGTGTGTGTGTGTGTGTGTGTGTGTTTATATGTGTGTGTGTGTGTGTGTGTGTGTGTGTGTGTGTGTGTTTATATGTGTGTATAGGGCTTAGGTACTGATGAGGAAACTCTTCTCGAAGTTCTCTGTAAACAAAACAAAGAACAGCTTGAGAAGATCAGCGCCACCTTCAAGCAAGGTAGGAAATGGAACTGCAGCGTTCTCTGGAGTTTTAACTGAGACTGGAAAAATTAATCAATTTAATCAATGTCACAACATGTCTTCTAACATATCTACATGTCTCCCAACATGTCTCCCAACGTGTCTACATGTCTCCCAACATGTCTCCCAACGTGTCTACATGTCTCCCAACATGTCTCCCAACATGTCTCCTAACATGTCTCCCAACGTGTCTACATGTCTCCCAACATGTCTCCCAACGTGTCTACGTGTCTTCAAACGTGTCTTCGTGTCTCCCAACATGTCTCCCAACGTGTCTTCTAACGTGTCTCCACGTGTTCTTTTGTCTTCTACAGTCTATAAGAAGGAGCTGGAAAAGGAGATCAAATCAGAAACCAGTGGAGACTTTTGCAAGTTGCTTCTGGCTCTTTTCCAGGTAACCGCCCCCTGCCCCACCACCACCCTTCCATGCTAATACAAGACATACCTACAGTGTGGTGTTTGCATGTTCTTTCCGTGCGTAAGTGGGTTTTCTTTGGTTTCTTCCCACCTTCCAGAAATATACATGTTAGGTTGATTGGCTGATGTGAAAATGCCCCTAGGTGTGTGTGTGTGTGTGTGTGTGTGTGTGTGTGTGTGTGTGTGTGTGTGTGTGTGTGTGTGTGTCCCTGCAACAGACTGCATTTGGCTCCTGCACCCACACAACCTCGATCGGGAAAAGCGGTTCAGAAAACTAAATGAAACCTTTTAGAATCACCCAGGTAACAGGTTAGGTTAACACAGTGCTTCTCAATTATTTCCTGTTGTGCCCCTCCCCCCCCTCACACACACACACACACACACACACACACTCTCCACCGTGACTATAATTAGTATCGTGTCTATGAAATTATTCCAAGTACACATCTGCATGACATTGGATCCTCATTAACATTAAAGAAAACAAAAAACCACCTCATCTGGCTCCTCTCGACCTGGAGGAGGAACGGCTCGATACCGAGCTCCTCCCGGATGGCAGAGCTCCTCACGCGATCTCTGAGAGAGAGCCCAGTCACCCTGTGGAGGAAGCTCATTTCGGCTGCTTGTACCCGCGATCTCATTCTTTCAGTCACCTCCCACAGCTGTAGATCGAGATGTAAATCGAAAAGCAAAGCTCTTGATTTACTTGTTAATCTACTACGTTCTAAAAAAAAAAACAATTCTTATTTAAACTATGATCATCTTTGACTAACTGAACCATTTGATACTTAAAAATAAATACAATCAATAAATTTAAATTGATCAGTAAAATTACCTCAGCAGCAAAATATAAAACACTTTAATCTACAAAATAAAAAGTATCAAATAATTTGTGCTGTTTTTTAAAATAAGAAAGTCAGAATCTCAAAATCAATTGGTGTTTTATATAAAATAAGAGATGTTTTAAATTTAAAAGCGTTATATTTGATTTACATTTCATTGGTTATGACATATTTCTCATATTGTGCTGAGATTTGCAGAACAAAACTCAGATTCACTGGTTAAATTACAAAAAAAACAATAAGTAAAGTAAACAGAGTTGGATTTTATAAACACACAAATAAACTGTTTATTCAGAATAACTGTTTAAAACTACAAGATATGGTAAATATTAGAATATTACAGATTATTTACTAAATTAAAATTAATTTAGTTCCAAAAGGTATACAAAGTTTTTTTAAATTTAGAGTTTGTCGTTATAATTAACGAGGATGTTATATTTTTGAACGTGTTAAAGTAAGAACTTTGGTAAAAAAATCAAGATGTGTTTCTGTTGTTGGAGTAAAATTATGGAATAAATTTAAAATATGTTCTTTCCTAAAATTTAATCATCATCTTAAATATAAAAATATTAGTGATTATAAGTAAGTTAAATAGAGAGAAAAAAGGGGATAGTTTAGAGTTTAATGTGGTTTTCTGTTTGATTGGAGATGTCAGTCATTATCCGTCTATCCCTTATGGGGTTACTGGGGTGCTGGAGCCCATCCCGGCTGATTTAAGGTGAAGGGCAGGGTACGTTGCAGGGCTGATTGGAGATGTGTGTAAATTTAATTTTTGGTTGATTGTTTCAGTTAAATGTATACAGATGTATCAGGACAGGCAGGTACAAACCACGCTTCAGCCTTTTCTCAAGTCTGTTTCGTTGTTACATACTGTATTATTATTAAGATTATGTAAAGTTTTATGATCAAATGAATAAATCCAAATCTAGAATTAGAGGCTACAGTGTATAGGTTTACGAAGCGGGGTTTGAAGCATGATGCTGTAATTCTCAGCCCCTGCTCAATGTTTAGCTGAGACCTGTACTTGGTCTTCTAGTACGGCAAAAAAAAAAAAAACATGTTCCACAGGGTCATACGTTTCTCCTGGCATCCAGCAGCGTCCCCCCAGGGGTGCGCCACACTATCTGAAAGGCATCGAATTAACTCAACCCCACACTCCATAATGTTGCAGCGTTTGGTGGACCGAGCAGTGAAAACAGACTGGCACAGGGTTTTAAATAAATTTTTTTTTTTTTTTTTATTTAACCCAAAAATTTCAAAAGATAAGTGTTTAACAATTACAAAAAAAAAACTCTGAAAATTAAAATATAAAACAGGTCAAAATAACTAAACTCAGTACAAGATTTAACAAAAGAGAATGAACTCAACCAAACAGACTGACTGAGAAAAGCTGGACCTTAAATAAGAACGGACTAAACCACTGACAAGACAAAAAGGGGGGTTTAAACTAAACAGCTTAACTAAATCTAAACTAACAAAACCAGTTTCACCCCAAAAGGAAATAAATGGTTCAGTCCTGTTAGGAAGCTCCGCCCCCTGGACGCCAGGTGATCCTTCACCTGCAAAAGTCAAGATAATTAAATTAATATGAATCAATAACATAAAAATAAATTAATTTAAATAAAAAAAACGTGTGCACTAATTTAAATATTTAACCCAAAGTAAATAAAACTGCTTCAAAAAACAAACTGGATGGGGACGAGGCTTGGAACACTGTCCTTTCTGTGTGGAGTTTGCATGTTCTCCCCATGTTTGTGTGGGTTTCCTCCGAGTACTCCGGTTTCCTCCCACCCTCCAAACACATGCATGCTAGGTTGATTGGCCGGTGCCAAATTGTTGCTAGGAATGAGTGTGTGTGGATGGTTGTGTGTGTGTGGCCCCACGACAGACTGTCGATCTGTTCGGGGTGTACCCTGCCCTTTGCCTTAAATTGGCCGGGATGGGCTCCGGCGCCCCCCGAACCCTGTAAGGGACAGACGAATAAGAAGATGACTGACTGATATTTATAAAGAGAATGAATTATAAAGTTTACAAAATAAATGATTGTTTGACTGAAGCATCACACAGTGTGTGTGTGTGTGTGTGTGTGTGTGTGTGTGTGTGTGTGTGTGTGTGTGTGTGTGTGTGTGTGTGTGTGTGTGTGTGTGAGCCCCTGACATCCTGACAGGTTGTTTTTTGTCGTTGTTCAGAATAAAGAATCCCCGGGTGACGTCTCCGCAGACATAAAGGTAGGAAACCCATTCAGAACGGCTCGCCTTCTAAAACCCGCTCCGGTTCTGACCCGTCCAAACTCTGCAGGCTCTTTCTGGATCCATCAGCGGTAAAAAACCAAACGCTGCTCCGTGGATCGAAATCCTGACCTCGAGAACCCGAGGCCACCTGGAGAAAGGTGAGTCTGTGAACGTCGACAGTCCGGTTCGGACCCGGCGTTGCTGATCTACCGTGTGATGCAGTTCTGTTCGGGCTGGAGCTGGAGACCGGGAAGTCCATGGACCAGATGCTGGAGAAACACTTCACTGGAGACTTCCAGCTGGGTCTGAGAGTTCTAGGTACCACACACACACACACACACATATACACACACACATATATACGTACTATATACACACACACACACATATATATACACACACGTATACACACACATATATACACATATACACACACATACATATACACACACATGTACACACGCACACTCACACGTGTATACACACACACATATACACACACATATATACACATATACACACACATACATATACACACACATGTACACACGCACACTCACACGTGTATACACACACACATATACACACACATATACACACATACTGTATATACAAACACACACATATATACACATATACACACACACATACACACACACACATATACACATACACACACACACACATACACATACACACACACATACATATACACACACATACAGTGTGTGACATTGTGTATGTGTGTGTGGGGGGGGGGTGAGGGGGGGGTTGTGTGAACTCAGACTGGTGACCTGTTCGGGGTGTATCCCGCCTCTTGCCTGTAATCAGCTGGGATAGGCTCCGGCACTCCCAGCCACCGGGTCAGGGATAAACATCTCTGAAGACGAACGAGTGAATGATTCATTTCAGAGATAAGGATTACACGTTGGGCTGGCACTACGCTGGCATGCTACGCTGGCATGCTACGCTGGCATGCAGAGGAACACCCACACCCACATTATTTTAAATAATGTGGGTGTGGGGCAGAGAGGAGGTGACTAATCTCTTACACCAGGAAGGGCTGAGCAGACAACAAACAAAGGTATCACAGGAACGGAATGTGAGCCACCACAGGTGAACCTTGGACTGCTGGTACAGTGAAACAGAGAGGTGGGTGTGACTGGCACCTGACCAAGGAGAGAGGTGGGTGGGACTGGCACCTGACCACAGAGAGAGGTGGGTGTGACTGGCACCTGACCAAGGAGAGAGGTGGGTGTGACTGGCACCTGACCACAGAGAAGAGGGGGTAAACAGGAAGAGCTGATTACCCCTCCCAGACGGGTTACACACACATACACACATATATACACATACACAAACATATACACACACATACACAC
>LR738551.1:29267186-29297186 GCA_902685375.1 Neostethus bicornis | reverse complement strand
CTTACGGAGCACAGACACCTGGTCTTTAAAGAGGAGGGGGTCCAGGCGGGTCACGGTCTCTCCATGTCCTTGTATCTCTTACGGAGCACAGACACCTGGTCTTTAAAAAGGAGGGGGTCCAGGCGGAGCTGCGAGTGGACCAATGGCACGAAGCCGAACCAGGAAGTAAAAACGTTCATGCAGTCCTGGCGCTGAGCGAAGTGTTCCGTGGTCTGTTACACACACACACACACACACACACACACACATACAAACACACACACACACACACATACAAACACACACACAAACAGGTTAGTTAGATGTTACACACACACATAAAAACACACACACACACATACACACAAACAGGTTAGTTAGATGTTACACACACACACACACTGTACTATACACACAAATATACACACACACACACTGGTTAGTTAGATGTTAAACAACACACACACACAGGTGGGTTAGATGTTACACACACACAGGTTGGTTAGATGTTACACACACACACACAGGTGGGTTAGATGTTACACACACACAGGTTGGTTAGATGTTACACACACACACACAGGTGGGTTAGATGTTACACACACACACACAGGTGGGTTAGATGTTACACACACACAGGTGGGTTAGATGTTACACACACACACAGGTTGGTTAGATGTTACACACACACAGGTGGGTTAGATGTTACACACACACACACTGGTTAGTTAGATGTTAAACAACACACACACACACAGGTGGGTTAGATGTTACACACACACACACACACAGGTGGGCTAGATGTTACACACACACAGGTTGGTTAGATGTTACATACACACAGGTTGGTTAGATGTTACACACACACACACACAGGTGGGTTAGATGTTACACACACACAGGTGGGTTAGATGTTACACACACAGAGGTGGGTTAGATGTTACACACACACACAGGTTGGTTAGATGTTACACACACAATCACAGGTTGGTTAGATGTTACACACACACACACAGGTTGGTTAGATGTTACACACACACACACACACAGGTTGGTTAGATATTACACACACATGTCTTTGATTGAAGTATGTGTCAGAGTGAGACGTCTGTCTCTTCTAAAGATCTTTTATAGTTTCTTAAACTAACAGCAGAGTGAGAGGTCTCGAAAATAGTAGATCTAGCATGAGTCTGAAATTGAAAAGACGGAAGTAGACTGCGCTCAAAACTTGTTAAAACCTGGGATAACTTTAGTCTTTGTAAGTATTTTTTGTGTTTATGTGCTTTGTTTGCATGCTTAAGATTGTATTTCATTTGATAACGTGTGAATCGCGTCTTATGTAGTAAGCCACTTAGGATGTGGGCGCGCGTGTTTCAAGCTAAGCTAACGTGCGCATGTTTCAAGCTAAGCTAACGTGTGTTTGATCATGGAGACTCAGCGTTTTGTACAGCTTATAATGCACTTCTTTTGTTTGTTTTGTTTCAGTTACTATTATCACGTACATATATATCACGTACATATATGTATAATCCTGTGAAGAAAGAGTCTACATAAACAAGAAAAGCAAGCCTTGTGTGGGAGTCTCTTTTTTCATTGGAAGAGTTAGCTGGCTGTCTAGCTGCACACAGTCACGTGTCGTGAGGACAGCACAGTAAAAAGACTATATAGAAGTAAAAAGACTTAAATAGAAGAAAAAAGACTTCTATACGGCGGGTTAAACAACACTGAGCTACACAGTCAACATGAGTCTACGCTCAGGTAAGAGTTACTTGAGAGATTATGAACCACAGTTCGAGCCAGAGGCAAACTCAGAGCAGCAAGCTGATGACCAGGCTGCTACCAATCACCCGGTTCCTGCAGACCAGCTGTCGCCTGAGAAGCAGCCGTCAGAGAGGCCGCAGCATTCACCTCCACACAGCGTCAGGTCCAGAGCCACCAGCAGACGGTCGCACACCACAGCAGCTTCAAGTGTGTCAGCCACAAAAGCATACGCCAAAGCCCAAGCAGCAAAGGCCCAGCTCCGTTTCGCAGAAAAAGAAGCTAGTCTGATGAGACAAAAGGCGAGACAACAGGCAGATTTGGAGGCCAGTCTCCATGTTTTGAAGTGTGAAAAGGAAATAGCAGCAGCTGAAGCAGAAGCTGCAGCCTATGAAGAATTAGAAAGTCAGAGCGGGGAGTCAGACCCAGAACTTCCTATTACAGGAGAAACGTTTAATGCAGTACAACGCACAAGTGATTATGTGGAACAACAATGTAAGCTAATGGCGCCACCTAGTGCTACACATGATAGCACAAAATTTCAAATGCCAAGTCGATCAATAATAACAAAAGAAACTCATGTCCAGTTCCCAATGAAAAACGAAGTTAAACATGAGGACATACCAGAAGCTGTTCCAACCAGCACATTCTCACTCAAACCCCAAGCTCACACCTTTTTGCCTACAAGTCACAACCAAATAGAGCAAAACAGCGTACAAGATTTTGCAAAATATCTCATCCGCAAAGAAATAGTTAGCACCGGCTTACTCCAATATGATGACAGACCCGAAAACTATTGGGCATGGAAAGTCTCATTCACGAGTGTTACTAAAGACTTGAATCTGTCCCCTAGAGAAGAGCTAGACTTGCTCACGAAATGGTTAGGGCCAAAATCTTCAGAGCAAGCAAAAAGGCTTCGCGCAGTACACACCCTCAATCCCGCTGCAGGTGTAAAAGTGGTATGGGAGCGTCTAGAGGAATGTTATGGCTCCTCAGAAGTCATTGAGGATGCACTGTTAAAAAAGTTGGAGGAGTTTCCAAGGCTGACAAACAAAGAGAGTGGTAAATTAAGGGAGCTTGGGGACATCTTGTTAGAGTTGCAGTGTGCTAAGTCTGATGGTACACTGCCAGGTCTTGCATATCTAGACACGGCTCGAGGGGTTAGACAAATAGTTGAAAAACTCCCCTTTAACATGCAGGAGAGGTGGACCACTGTAGGTACAAAGTATAAAGAAGTCAATAGAGTGTCATTTCCACCTTTTTCTGTCTTTGTGCAATTTGTACAGCAACAAGCAAAAATGAAAAATGATCCAAGTTTTTCCCCATCCAGCTGCAGCAACCAAGTTACCACATGCACTGAAAAGTCCATTCCATATAATCGAAAAGCTACTGTTGCAGTACACAGAACGGAAATTGAGGAAAGAAAACAAGGGAGTTTTGAACAGAAGAAAATCGAAGAACCAGATCGTCTGTGTCCAATTCATAAGAAGCCACACCCTCTGAAAAAATGCAAGTTATTCAGAGACAAATCAATTGAGGAACGACAGGCTTTTCTGAGAGAGCATCGTATATGCTACAGGTGTTGTGGGTCTGTGCAACATATAGCCAAAGATTGTAAAGTAGCAGTAAAGTGTGTTGAGTGTGACAGTCCAAAACACTTGTCAGCACTCCATCCGGGTCCCACACCTGTCCCAAAAGATGACACCTCAAAGAATGTAGATGCTAAGGAGGACTCAGAAGACCATCCTGCAGTAGTCTCCAAGTGCACAGAGGTATGTGGACAAAGTGACAGCCCACGCTCATGTTCAAAGATCTGTTTGGTGAAAGCATATCCAGAAGGTCAAAAGGACAGAGCTATAAAAATGTATGCAGTGATTGACGAACAGAGCAATAGGTCCCTGGCTAGGACGGACTTTTTCAACCTGTTTGGAATAAAAAGTGCACCTGTACCATACACGCTGAAAACATGCTTAGGAAAAGCTGAAACTGCAGGTAGGAGAGCAGAACATTTTGTAGTAGAGTCCATGGATGGAAAAACAAATGTCAAACTGCCTCCTTTAATCGAGTGTGATTCAGTGCCGGACGAAAGATCTGAAATTCCTTCGCCTGAGATTGCTAAGTACCATCCACACCTTCTCCCTATTGCAAGCAAAATCCAACCGGTCGATCATCATGCTCCTATTCTCCTTTTGCTGGGAAGGGACCTCCTCAGCATTCATAAAGTAAGAGAACAGATCAATGGACCAAATAACGCACCATACGCCCAAAGGTTAGACTTGGGGTGGGTTGTGATAGGGGAAGTGTGCTTGGGCAAAACTCACAACACAAAAGAAGTCAACGTGTACAGAACACACATGCTAGACAACGGACGGACTACTCATTTTGAACCATGTCCAAACGTCTTTACAGTGAAAGAGGACTATGTCAAGCAGCCCCAGCAAAGCACACCTTTAATCTCTAATAGTGTGGACATTAAAGGCAACACACACAAGCTAGGTCAGTCTGTGTTTGAACGTACAGAGTCAGATGACAAGGTGGCACTGTCTATAGATGACAAAAACTTTCTAACAATAATGGACAAGGCGGTCCAACAAAACAAAGAAAACACCTGGGTCGCTCCATTGCCCTTTCGCTCTCCAAGGAGGAGACTCCCAAGCAACAGAGTTCAAGCCTCAAAACGTCTATACTCACTCAAAAAGACGTTAGAAAAGAAACCAAAAATGAAAGATCACTACATCCGATTTATGCAGAAAATGTTGGATAACGATCAAGCTGAACTCGCTCCACCTCTGCCCGAAGGTAAAGAACACTGGTATCTGCCAACGTTTGGTGTATACCACCCGCAAAAGCCAGATCAAATACGTGTTGTTTTTGATTCTAGTGCAGAGTGTGAAGGAACATCCCTGAACCAAGTGCTACTCAGTGGACCTGATTTGAATAATTCTCTGTTAGGAGTGCTGTTACGGTTCAGAAAAGAGCCAATAGCCCTGACAGCTGATGTTCAACAAATGTTTTATTGTTTTGAGGTGTGTGAAGATCACAGAGATTATCTGCGCTATCTCTGGTTTGAGGACAATGACGTCACAAAAAATGTGGTCGAATATCGGATGAAAGTGCATGTTTTTGGGAATAGCCCATCACCCGCTGTTGCCATTTACTGCATGCGGCGGGCAGCAAGCGAAGGTGAGCTGGAACATGGCTCAGATGCCAGACGGTTTGTTGAAAGACAATTTTATGTAGATGACGGGCTCACTTCAGTCGCCACACCTGAACAAGCAGTTGACCTGTTAACGAGAACACAAAACATGTTAGCAGAGTCCAATTTGCGACTACACAAAGTTGCCTCCAACTGCAGCCTCGTTATGGAAGCATTCCCTGCAGACGATCTAGCAAAGGACTTGAAAGAATTAGATCTTGGTGTAGATCCACTTCCTGTTCAAAGGAGCTTAGGACTATGTTGGAACCTGCAAACTGACAGCTTTACTTACCTTGTATCCAATGAGACAAAACCATTCACACGTAGGGGAGTACTGTCAACTGTCAATAGCTTGTATGATCCGTTGGGTTTTGCAGCTCCTATAATCGTGCAAGGCAAAGCGCTACTCAGAGAACTTTCAACTGAGGAGAGCGACTGGGACGCACCTCTTTCCCCAGAAAAAGAGGACGCATGGATCTCATGGAGAAACTCACTGAAAACTCTAGAAGATCTCCAAATCAAAAGGTGTTACAGTTCAGGTTCTTTAGGTGAAATGAAAACTAATGAACTCTGTATTTTTTCAGATGCGTCTACTGTAGCTATAGGTGCGGTAGCTTACCTGCGCTCTTTAGACACTCAAGGCAAGTATCACGTAGGTTTTGTGATGGGGAAGTCAAAACTAGCACCCCGACCTGCACACACCGTACCACGGTTAGAACTTTGTGCTGCCGTGCTGGCAGTAGAAATGTATGACTTAATCAAAGACGAGTTAGACCTCAAAATTGACAGTGTCAAGTTTTTCACTGACAGTCGCATTGTGTTAGGTTACATACACAACTCCTCAAAAAGATTCTACATGTATGTAGCTAACCGCGTCACACGAATCAGGTCATCCACTCAACCTGACCAGTGGCATTACGTTTCAACAGATGTGAATCCAGCTGACCTAGCAACTAGATTTATTCCAGCCGTTGAATTCAAAAACAGTAATTGGGTTACAGGCCCAAGCTTTCTGTGTTCAGAAAAACTCAATGAATCTCAAAAAGACTATTCATTCTCACTGGTAGAGCCTGAGAATGACAAAGAAATACGAGCTCACGTAAAAACACTTGCAACTACCGTCACAACGACTCAGTTAGGTGCAAAACGTTTCGAAAGATTTTCAAGTTGGACAACGGCATGCAGAGCAGTAGCCAAACTTATTCATGTTATGGTTTCTTTGAAACAAAAGACAAATAAACAAGCAGGATGGAGAAGTCTGAAAGAGAATGTAAACACAAATGAACTCACTCAAGCCAAAAATGTCATCATTCGTTCGGTGCAAGAAGATGCTTACAAAGAGACACTGAAAATGTTAAAAGAAAGAAAGAAGATTAACACAAAAAATGACACACTCAAAAAGCTAAATCCGGTCGTGGACGAAGATGGACTATTACGCGTCGGTGGACGTCTCTCATCTGCTGACTTTACAGAAGGCGAAAAACACCCTATAATCGTCCCTTCATCCAGTTATGTAGCCACACTTCTCGTCAGACACTTTCACATCCGGTCAGCGCATCAAGGACGACATATAACAGAAGGAGCTCTCCGTAGTGCTGGTTTTTGGATAGTGGGAGGTAAACGACTTGTATCTTCTGTCATCCATAACTGTGTCATCTGCCGTAAGTTGAGAGGTAAAATGCAGGTCCAGAAAATGGCAGACTTACCAGCAGATCGTGTGACTCCCGAACCTCCTTTCACAACAGTAGGTTTAGATGTGTTCGGGCCGTGGACTGTAGTCACACGTCGCACTAGAGGTGGCAGTGCCCTGAACAAACGGTGGGCTGTCATTTTTTCATGCATGACATCAAGAGCTGTACATATCGAGCTTATTGAAACCATGTCTACAGACAGCTTTATAAATGCACTGAGGAGATTTTTCTCTATTCGAGGCCCAGCCAAGCTCTTGCGCTCAGATAGAGGCACAAATTTTGTGGGAGCTTGTAAGGAACTAGGTTTAGACACCGACAAATCCGCAGTGGGAAAATACCTTCAAGAAAAGGGTTGTTCATGGACATTTAACCCCCCACATGCTTCCCATATGGGTGGGTCCTGGGAACGTCTCATAGGAGTAGCTAGGCGTATCCTTGATGCGATGTTACTTCAGAACTCTCAAATATGTCTGACACATGAGGTTTTGAGTACGTTTATGGCCGAGGTAATGGCTATTATGAATGCGAGACCTCTTGTCCCAATATCTACAGATCCAGACTGTCCGACAATCTTAACTCCAGCAATGCTACTAACACAAAAATCAAGCACGGTGTCTGCTCCATCGGGGAACTTTTCTTCTGGGCAGTTGTTTGGAAAACAATGGAAACAGGTACAGTTGCTAGCAGACACGTTTTGGAAGAGATGGAAAGGCGAATATCTGTCTACACTACAGAAGCGCACAAAGTGGACTGAAAACCAACCAAATGTCAAAGAAGGAGACATTGTGTTGTTAAAAGATCCTCTAGCCCACAGGAATGAATGGCCTATGGGACTGATAGTTAAGACTCTACTCAGTAGTGACAAGAAGGTTCGTAAAGTGGAGATACGGATCATCAAAGATGGAACTCCAAAGGTGTTTTTGAGACCAGTCTCAGAGACTGTTGTTTTGCTTTCGGAGTAAGATATTATCTATGTAAATTTTATGTTTCGATATGTGGTGATATAATATGTTTATATCAAGCGGGGAGTGTTATGTCTTTGATTGAAGTATATGTCAGAGTGAGACGTCTGTCTCTTCTAAAGATCTTTTATAATTTCTTAAACTAACAGCAGAGTGAGAGGTCTCGAAAATAGTAGATCTAGCATGAGTCTGAAATTGAAAAGACGGAAGTAGACTGCGCTCAAAACTTGTTAAAACCTGGGATAACTTTAGTCTTTGTAAGTATTTTTTGTGTTTATGTGCTTTGTTTGCATGCTTAAGATTGTATTTCATTTGATAACGTGTGAATCGCGTCTTATGTAGTAAGCCACTTAGGATGTGGGCGCGCATGTTTCAAGCTAAGCTAACGTGCGCATGTTTCAAGCTAAGCTAACGTGTGTTTGATCATGGAGACTCAGCGTTTTGTACAGCTTATAATGCACTTCTTTTGTTTGTTTTGTTTCAGTTACTATTATCACGTACATATATATCACGTACATATATGTATAATCCTGTGAAGAAAGAGTCTACATAAACAAGAAAAGCAAGCCTTGTGTGGGAGTCTCTTTTTTCATTGGAAGAGTTAGCTGGCTGTCTAGCTGCACACAGTCACGTGTCGTGAGGACAGCACACACACACACAGGTTGGTTAGACGTTACACACACATACACACGTAGGTTAGATGTTACACACAGACAGGTGGGTTATATGTTACACACACACCCGTTAGCTGGGCACCGTTACCTGGGTGATGGGCGTGTCTTTGATCTGCTTCCGTTGAGACACTTTGATTGGTGGGAGGTGCGTAACCGCGGAAACCAGAAAATTCATCAGGATGTCGTCGCAGTTCCACGTTCTGTCCACCAGGAGGCGCAATGACGGAGGCAGGAACCTGGAGAACAGGTGGTGGTAGTACCTGCACACACACACACACACACACACACATATGGGGTTACACATACACACACATGCACAGGTCAGACATACACACACACAACATGGAGTCACACACACACAGGGAGTCTCACACACACATACTCACACACACACACAGACACACGGGGTCAGACATACACACACACACACAACATGGAGTCACACACACACATACACACACACACAGACACACGGGGTCAGACATACACACACACACACAACATGGAGTCACACACACATATAGGGGGGTCACATACACACACAAACACACACACACACACACACACACACACGGGGTCAGACATACACACACACACAACATGGAGTCTCACACACACACACACACACACACACACACACACACAGGGAGTCACACACACACACATATAGGGTTACACATACACACACATACACAGGTCAGACATACACACACACAACATGGAGTCACACGCACACTCACTGACACACACACACAGGGAGTCTCTCACACACACACACACACAAATACACACATACACACAGGGCGTCTCACACACAAACACACACAGGGAGTCTCACACACACATACTTACACACACACACACAGGGAGTCTGTGGTGTGTGGTGAGTCAGCAGGTGTTAACTGGCCAGTGGGCGGGGTTTATCTGTCTGTCAGGTGTTTTTGTGGGCGGGGTTAACCTACAAGTGGGCGGAGCTTATCTGCTGGAGGGCAAGGTTAACCTGCTGGTGGGCGGGTTTACCCGCGTGTGGGCAGAACTTACCTGTGGTAGAACGCCGCCCCCGTCAGGACCATGGAGTACTCATTAGTCCACTTGGACGTGTACCCCCACACCTTCTTCACCGGGTCCCAGAAGTGGCTGCGAGGCGGGAACCCGACGATCCGGTCCGGGAAGCTCCTCCAGACCAGGAAGGCAAAGTCCACCTGAGGGGGGGGGACAGAGGAAAGGGGGGAGGAAGGCAGGAAGGACGGATGGAGGGCGGAGTCAGGGGGGTAGCATCATGGCCGTTAGCATGATGCTAGCTCGTTAGCATGATGCTAGCTCGTTAGCATCATGCTAGCTCGTTAGCATCATGCTAGCTCGTTAGCATCATGCTAGGTCGTTAACGGCGCTCACCTCGCTCGTCAGCAGCACCGTGTCGTCGTCCAGGCTAAGCACCGCCTCCGTTTCTATGGCAACGTGTGGCAAGAAGCGGCTAGTGGTCTGAGAGAGGAGAACGTTAGTCCTGGACCCACCCGGACCCTCCTGGACCCTCCCGGACCCACCCGGACCCTCCCGGACCCACCCGGACCCACCCGGACCCTCCCGGACCCTCCCGGACCCACCCGGACCCACCCGGACCCAACCGGACCGGGTCCTTACCTTCCTCCGGCCGTCCGTCACGGTCAGCGGGACGGGCATGGGCGGCCACCGGGTCCGGTTGGGGGGGGGCTTCTCGCTGTTCCACACAATGATGATCTGGAGAACGACCGGGTCAAAGTCAGAGGTTATCGACCGGGATGGGACTGAGGAGGACGAAAGGGGGGGGGCATAGAGGGATGGGGGGGTCTTTACCTGCGAGCAGAACCTGGACCTGGAGACGACCTGGAGGAGCTTCATGATTGGCTGAGACTGTGAGACCAAAGGTGAGACGGCGTGAATGATGGCAGTGAATTCCGGGGGAGGAGTCACGCCTAAAAAAAAAAAACAAAAGAAAAATACGGTTAAAAACTACAAAAAAAGATGGCGGTGAATTCAGGAGGCGGAGTCACTCCTGGAAAAAATATATTGTGAAAACCTACAAAAGATAAAAACTACTGAAAAACACACCTAAAAAAAAAAAAGAGAAAAAAAAACAAATAAAGAACTACAGATTTCTGAAAAAAACACCACAGAAGAACATTTTTAAAAAACTATAGAAGAAAAAAATACTAAAATAATACTGAAAAATACTCCAAAAAACACCAGAGAATAAAAAGATTTCTGTTTTTAAATTGTTTTTATTGCTTTTTTTAGTTTTAATAAAACAGTTTGGGATTTTTTGTGTTGTAGTTCCTTCATCCGCCACCAGAGAGAGCCATACACCATCTTTCCTTACCCACACCTGTACCTCGTTACCTGCTGCCAGCTTAAACCCGCCTCTCCTTCACCCCCTCCTGCCATGCCCGCCTCCTGACCCAGATGCCAGATCCTAACCACCCCTGCCCCTTCCAACCCCCATGTACCTCTTTCATGCCCCCCTCTTATCCCCTTTGCCCCTCCCTTACCCACTCCTTTAAAAGCTTTAGTGTAAATTATCTCCATCGAATGGATTCGGCCAGTTTACTGAGAGGGGCGGGGCTTACCTAAGGCTGGGTGGTAGATGGGTGCGGGCTTACCAAAGGCTGGTGGTAGAAGGGGCGGGGCTTACCTAAGGCCAGTCGGTAGAAAGGGCGGGGCTTACCTAAGGCTGGGTAGTTGAAGGGGCGGGGCTTACTTAAGGCCAGCGGTAGAAGGGGCGGGGCTTACCTAAGGCCAGGCTGTAGAGAGGGCGGAACTTACCTATGGCCGGGCGGTAGAAGGGGCGGGGCTTACCTAAGGCCAGGTGGTAGAATGGGTAGTCCAGCAGGTGGGGTGAATATTCCGGGAGGACCAGAAGACCGCCCGGTAACGAGTTCCACATGAAACGGTTTCTGGATTCAGAGTAGACCCGGTCCATGATGATCTGAGGACACACTTCCTGTTACATCACTTCCTGTTTACACACACACACACATACACATATACACACACACATGCATATACACACACATATACACCCCACACACATACACACACCACACACACACATACAGTACATATACACACACACATACACTCACACACACACACCTCCAGCGTGGTGAGGACGATCTTGTCCACGGAGGAGAAGTAGGCATCCCAGAGCATCTGCGTTCTCTGTCGGAGCGCCAGGACCCTCTCACTGGCGACGGCTCGGACCATGGACGGAACCTGGCAGAGAGAACCGGGTCAGAACCAGGGAGGGCTGGCGTCTTCCTGGTCCCTGGTGTGTGTGGGCATCGTACCTGCAGCAGGAGCCTCTCGTCGCCCTCGATCACCGCCTGGTTCCACTGGATCACCTCGGAGAACGGGAGCTCCCAGCCGTTGCTCAGCAACACGGGGATGCACGCCGCCTGAACACACACACACGACAGGATGGGGGGCGTAAAGCGGGCGGTGATGTGATGCCAGAGCATGCCAGGTGTATGCCAGGTTCATGCCCGTGGGAAACGCCCCTTTTTCTTTTTTTCGTACTAATTAAGTGCTGTACGTTGGTGCAGTGGGTACCACCGTGGCCACACAGCAAGAGGGTCAGGGTTTGAGCGTGTGTGTGTGTGTTTGTGTGTATGTGTGTGAAAGAGAGAGAGTGTGTGTGTGTGTGTGTGTGTGTGTGTGTGTGAGAGAGAGTGTGTGAGTGTGTGTGTGTGTGTGTGTGTGTGTGTGTGTGTGTGTGTGTGTGTGTGTGTGTGTGTGAAAGAGAGAGAGAGAGAGTGTGTGTGTGTGTGTGTGTGTGTGTAAACATGGCATCTCCATGTGTGTGTGTGTGAGTGTGTGTGTGTATTTGTGTGTAAACATGGCGTCTCCATGTGAGTGTGTGTGTGTGTGTGTGTGTGTGTGTGTGTGTGTGTGTGTGTGTGTGTGTGTGTGTGTGTGTGTGTGTGTGTGTGTGTGTGTGTGTGTGTGTGTGTGAGAGAGAGTGTGTGGGTGTGTGTGTGTAAAAACATGACGTCTCCATGTGTGTGTATGTGTGTGTGTGTCTGTGTGTGTGTGTGTAAACATGGCGTCTCCATGTGTGTGTATGTGTGTGTGTGTAAAAACATGACGTCTCCATGTGTGTGTATGTGTGTGTGTGTGTGTGTGTGTGTGTGTGTGTGTGTGTGTGTGTGAGAGTGTGTGGGTATGTGTGTGTGTGTTAACATGGCGTCTCCATGTGAGTGTGTGTGTATGTGTGTGTGGCCCTGAAACAGACTAGTGACCTGTTCGGGGTGTACCCTGCCTCTCACCTGACATTAGCCAGGCTAGGCTCCTGTATCCTCGGCACCCCGTTAGGAACGTTTAAAAAAAAAACATAATAAAGTGTAATTACACCTTCCCCTCCACCAGGTGGCGCTCTCAGAGTGTGTGCAGGGGGTGTAGCTGCAGGGTGAAGGGTGTGTTTGGAGGTGGGGGGTGCAGGAGGGTGCAGGGGGGTTCTACCTGCAGGGATTCCAGGAAGCGGAAGGATCCGAGGCGCCGTCCTCTCGGAACCAAACAGAACGTGGAGTTCTGGAGGAGTTCCTGGTAGTCCAACCTGGAACCGAAAAAACACGCTTAGAAAAAATAAAATACCGGGTCCTATCAAACCAACCCCTCCTCACCCTACCTACCCTCCCCCCTCATCGCCCCCCCATACCCGCTCCCCATTCCTCCCCCATCCTCCCCGCCCGTCCAACCTGGAACCGAAAAAACACGCTTAGAAAAAATAAAATACCGGGTCCTATCAAACCAACCCCCCCTCACCCTTCTTCACCCCCCTCCTCCTCTTGCCCCTCTACGCTCTCGTCCTCCCCGCCCATCCTCCGCCCATCCTCCGCCCATCCTCCGCCCATCCTCCGCCCCCCTCCCCCTCCTCCTCTTGCCCCTCTACTCTCTCGTCCTCCGCCCCCCTCCCCCTCCTCCCTCCATCTGCAGCATGCCAGGTCCTTCCAGGGTAATCTATGGAGGATCTGCTCCTTCACCTGGAGACACCTTTTAAACAGTCTATCCCTTCTTCCACCCGTCACGCCAACAACACACCAACAACACGCCAACAACACGCCAACAACACGCCAACAACACGCCAACAACACGCCAACTCCCCATGCCCCTTCCTAAACGCCAACATGCCAACTCCCCATGCCCTTTACCACACGCCAATATGTTCTCTCTCTGTCATTATGGGATATTTTGTGTTGACAATTTTATTTATTTTAGAAAAAGACTGTAACATAAAAAATGTGGTAAAACTGAGATGCTGTGAATATTTTCTGCTGGAACTGGTCAGTGTGTCTGCTACATGTATACAGTTTGATGCCCCCCCACCTCCACACACACACACACACACACACACACAGCTTTGTGTGACTGAACATAATCAAACACTGCAGCACATCAAGCTGGCAGAGTCGTGTCCAACATGTAAATTATATTTTATAAATTTAACTAAAGCAGGAACGTAGATCCTGGTTACCATGGTGAGGGTAGGAACATAGATCCTGGTTACCATGGTGAGGGTAGGAACATAGATCCTGGTTACCATGGTGAGGGTAGGAACGTAGATCCTGGTTACCATGGTGAGGGTAGGAACGTAGATCCTGGTTACCATGGTGAGGGTAGGAACGTAGATCCTGGTTACCATGGTGAGGGTAGAAACGTAGATCCTGGTTACCATGGTGAGGGTAGGAACGTAGATCCTGGTTACCATGGTGAGGGTAGGAACGTAGATCCTGGTTACCATGGTGAGGGTAGGAACGTAGATCCTGGTTACCATGGTGAGGGTAGAAACGTAGATCCTGGTTACCATGGTGAGGGTAGGAACGTAGATCCTGGTTACCATGGTGAGGGTAGAAACGTAGATCCTGGTTACCATGGTGAGGGTAGAAACATAGATCTGGTTACCATGGTGAGGGTAGTAACGTAGATCCTGGTTACCATGGTGAGGGTAGAAATGTAGATCCTGGTTACCATGGTGAGGGTAGGAACGTAGATCCTGGTTACCATGGTGAGGGTAGGAACGTAGATCCTGGTTACCATGGTGAGGGTAGAAACGTAGATCCTGGTTACCATGGTGAGGGAAGGAACGTAGATCCTGGTTACCATGGTGAGGGTAGAAACGTAGATCCTAGTTACCATGGTGAGGGTAGGAATGTAGATCCTGGTTACCATGGTGAGGATAGAAACGTAGATCCTGGTTACCATGGTGAGGGTAGGAACGTAGATCCTGGTTACCGTGGTGAGGGTAGGAACGTAGATCCTGGTTACCATGGTGAGGGTAGGAACGTAGATCCTGGTTACCATGGTGAGGGTAGAAACGTAGATCCTAGTTACCATGGTGAGGGTAGGAATGTAGATCCTGGTTACCATGGTGAGGATAGAAACGTAGATCCTGGTTACCATGGTGAGGGTAGGAACGTAGATCCTGGTTACCGTGGTGAGGGTAGGAACGTAGATCCTGGTTACCATGGTGAAGGTAGAAACGTAGATCCTGGTTACCATGGTGAGGGTAGGAACGTAGATCCTGGTTACCATGGTGAGGGTAGGAATGTAGATCCTGGTTACCATGGTGAGGGTGGGAACGTAGATCTTGGTTACCATGGTGAGGGTGGGAACGTAGATCCTGGTTACCATGGTGAGGGTGGGAACGTAGATCCTGGTTACCATGGTGAAGGTAGGAACGTAGATCCTGGTTACCATGGTGAGGGTAGGAACGTAGATCTTGGTTACCATGGTGAGGGTAGGAATGTAGATCCTGGTTACCATGGTGAGGGTGGGAACGTAGATCCTGGTTACCATGGTGAAGGTAGGAACATAGATCCTGGTTACCATGGTGAGGGTAGGAACGTAGATCTTGGTTACCATGGTGAGGGTAGGAACGTAGATCGACTTGTAAATCGAGAGCTTTGCTTTTCGGCTTAGCTCTTTCTTCACCATGTCGGACCGATGTCGTGGCGAGGTGACCCTGTGGGTGGTGACCGAAAGAATGAGATCGCGGGTACAAGCGGCCGAAATGAGCTTCCTCCACAGGGTGGCTGGGCTCTCACTCAGAGATCGGGTGAGGAGCTCTGCCATCCGGGAGGAGCTCGGTGTCGAGCCGCTCCTCCTCCAGGTCGTGAGGAGGGTGGTTCAGGCATCTGGTCAGGATGCCCCCCGAGCGCCTCGCGGGCGAGGTGTTTTGGGCACATTCCACCAGGAGGAGACCAAGGGGCAGACCCCGGACCCGCTGGAGAGACTATGTCTCACAGCTGGCCGGGGAACGACTTGGGATCCTTCGGGGCGAGCTGGAGGATGCAGCCGGGGAGAGAGAGGCCTGGGCTGCCCGCTTGAGGCTGTTGCCCCCGCGACCCGACCCCGGAACAAGCAGAAGATGATGGAACGGAAATTTAACTAAAGTTATTTCTGCTTTGATGTGTTTTTATTATAAACTGGTGAATCAGTCAGCTGAGTGAGGTCCAAGTCTCATCCTTCATTATTATTTAGAATATTTAGGGGTTTTTTTTTTGTATGTTTATAAAATAAAAATGTTATGACATAGAACTAGAAGGTTTTTTTTTTTAAAAACACTTCTCAAATTGAATGACGCTGCACTGCGTGTAAACAATACGTTACTTCCAGGTTGATGTCCACCGTCACTTTAAGACTTTTTATTATTAGAATAAAATTTGTTTATAATAGATTTAATATAAGTTTATCTGAGTTTTTGTTTTTATTTTTGTTTTACTCCAGTAGAAGTTTTTTTTTTTTTTTTTTTATTATATTTTTTTCCGTAACACAGCGTGCACGCATTCACCGTGCACGTGAGCGGTGTTGAAGCGCGTTATGTTGTTAAAATGAAGAATCATGTGGAAATGATTTATAAAAGTCTTCTCCTTCCGTCATTTCCCTTTAGGGGGCGCCACATCAAGTCAGTTTCTTCCATCTAACCCTATCTGCTGCATCCTCTTCGGTCACACCAACTATCTTCATGTCTTCCTTCACTGTATCCATGAACCTCCTCTTTGGTCTTCCTCTAGTCCTCTTTCCTGGTGGTTCCAAACCCAGCATCCTTCTTCTGATGTACTCTCTCTCTCTCCTCTGCACATGTCCAAACCATCTCAGTCTGACCTCTCTGACTTTAAAACCTCTAACATGTGCTGTTCCTCTGATCCTGTCCATCCTGGTCACTCCCAGAGAGATCCTCAGCATCTTCATCTCTGATACAAACATCTCTGCTTCCTGTCTTTGAATCAGTGACACTGTTTCTAGACCAATCAGCATGGCCGCTCTCACCACACTGTCTCCAGACCAATCAGCATGGCCTCTCTCACCACACTGTCTCTAGACCAATCAGCACGGTTGCTCTCACCACACTGTCTCTAGACCAATCAGCATGGCCGCTCTCACCACACTGTCTCCAGACCAATCAGCATGGCCGCTCTCACCACACTGTCTCTAGACCAATCAGCATGTCCGCTCTCACCACACTGTCTCTAGACCAATCAGCATGGCCGCTCTCACCACACTGTCTCCAGACCAATCAGCATGGCCGCTCTCACCACACTGTCTCTAGACCAATCAGCATGGCCGCTCTCACCACACTGTCTCTAGACCAATCAGCATGGCCGCTCTCACCACACTGTCTCTAGACCAATCAGCATGGCCGCTCTCACCACACTGTCTCTAGACCAATCAGCACGGTTGCTCTCACCACACTGTCTCTAGACCAATCAGCATGGCCGCTCTCACCACACTGTCTCTAGACCAATCAGCATGGCCGCTCTCACCACACTGTCTCTAGACCAATCAGCATGGCCGCTCTCACCACACTGTCTCTAGACCAATCAGCATGGCCGCTCTCACCACACTGTCTCTAGACCAATCAGCATGGCCGCTCTCACCACACTGTCTCTAGACCAATCAGCATGGCCGCTCTCACCACACTGTCTCTAGACCAATCAGCATGGCCGCTCTCACCACACTGTCTCTAGACCAATCAGCATGTCCGCTCTCACCACACTGTCTCTAGACCAATCAGCATGGCCGCTCTCACCACACTGTCTCTAGACCAATCAGCATGGCCGCTCTCACCACACTGTCTCTAGACCAATCAGCATGGCCGCTCTCACCACACTGTCTCTAGACCAATCAGCATGTCCGCTCTCACCACACTGTCTCTAGACCAATCAGCATGGCTGCTCTCACCACACTGTCTCTAGACCAATCAGCACGGTTGCTCTCACCACACTGTCTCTAGACCAATCAGCATGGCCGCTCTCACCACACTGTCTCTAGACCAATCAGCATGTCCGCTCTCACCACACTGTCTCTAGACCAATCAGCATGGCCGCTCTCACCACACTGTCTCTAGACCAATCAGCATCGCCGCTCTCACCACACTGTCTCCAGACCAATCAGCATGTCCGCTCTCACCACACTGTCTCAAGACCAATCAGCATGGCCGCTCTCACCACACTGTCTCTAGACCAATCAGCATGGCCGCTCTCACCACACTGTCTCTAGACCAATCAGCATGGCCTCTCTCACCACACTGTCTCTAGACCAATCAGCATGGCCGCTCTCACCACACTGTCTCTAGATCAATCAGCATGGCCGCTCTCACCACACTGTCTCTAGACCAATCAGCATGGCCTCTCTCACCACACTGTCTCTAGACCAATCAGCATGGCCGCTCTCACCACACTGTCTCTAGACCAATCAGGATGGCCGCTCTCACCACACTGTCTCTAGACCAATCAGCACGGTTGCTCTCACCACACTGTCTCTAGACCAATCAGCATGGCCGCTCTCACCACACTGTCTCTAGACCAATCAGCATGGCCGCTCTCACCACACTGTCTCTAGACCAATCAGCATGGCCGCTCTCACCACACTGTCTCTAGACCAATCAGCATGGCCGCTCTCACCACACTGTCTCTAGACCAATCAGGATGGCCGCTCTCACCACACTGTCTCTAGACCAATCAGCATGGCCGCTCTCACCACACTGTCTCTAGACCAATCAGCATGGCCGCTCTCACCACACTGTCTCTAGACCAATCAGCATGGCCGCTCTCACCACACTGTCTCTAGACCAATCAGCATGGCCGCTCTCACCACACTGTCTCTAGATACTCTATGTGGAAATGATTTATAAAAGTGATTTCTAGATTAAAAAAAAAAAAACTTTAATCCATTCACTGATTAATAAAGATAATCCTACTGCAGTAGAAGTCCAGCTGAGTGGGGGACGGGGTAACCCACACAAAAACCCACACAAACATGTGGAGAACATGTAAACTCCACACAGAAAGGCCACTGTGCCACCGATAGAGTGATTCTTTTATTTATTTAGAATTTACCAGCGTACGGTTGGCGGCGGCTCCATAATGACGGTGTTTGTTAGACGATGAATTTTCTGTGTTTAGTTTTTCTAAAGTTAAAAAAAAAAAAACAGTGTGATGTCACTGAACCCGGAAGTCGGCCATTTTGGATCCATCGATCAGAAACAAAGGATTTTTTTATTTATTTTTATTATATTTTTTTTAGATTTTTTTTATTTTTTATCTTAAAGTTTGTTTATATTTTTGTTGTTTGTTTGTTTTTACGTCGTTAATGTGAAGCAAGAAAAATCAACTTTGTTTTAAAAATTTTATAGTTTATTGTTTATATATGACATCATGAAACAGGAAGTAAATGTAAACAGAAAACAAAAAAAAACAAAGGGACCCACCGTAACCCACCGTATGCCCACCGTATGCCCACCGTATGCCCACCGTAACCCACCGTGTGCCCACCGTAACCCACCGTATGCCCACCGTAACCCACCGTATGCCCACCGTAACCCACCGTATGCCCACCGTATGCCCACCGTAACCCACCGTATGCCCACCGTAACCCACCGTATGCCCACCGTAACCCTCCCTACATCTCTCTAGTTTGTTTCACTTATCGTTGTTTATTTTGTTTTTGTTTCTTTCTTTTCTTACACACATGAAGTTATTTATCTCATTTATTTATAGTACTCTACACGTTTACTGTATTGTTTACAAGGTGATATATTTGAGGTGTGCGCCATTGGATTGTTTTTTTTTTGTGTTTTTGTTCTTTTTTTGTTTACTTTGTATCAGTTCGTACATCAAATAAAAATATTAATAAAATAAATAAATAAATGGTCGACTTCCTGGTTGGTGACATCACGTCTATGGGCGGGTTTATTTTAAAAAGAAGGAGGAGCTAACGAGAACACGATGATGTCATCATTAGCTGTTTTTATCTTTTAATATTCCGTTCGTTCCGTTCGGGCGTCTTCCACTCATCCGGGAGGTCGGGTCGTCGAGGGCAACAGCCTAGGACGGGAAGCCCCGCCTCCTCTCACCCTGCATCTCACCCAGGAGGATCCTGAGGTGTTCCCTGCCAGCTGGGAGACATAGTCTCTCCAGCAGGACCTGGGTCTGCCCGCGAGGCGCTCGGGGGCATCCTGACCAGATGCCCAAACCACCCCATCTGGCTCTAAACATCTGCTCATCTGGCATTAAAATTTAGACGAGCTTTAGCCTCATTAGGACACCTGTAAGCCCCGCCCCCTCCATCACCCTCCCGCCTCCTCATGACTCCCTCCCATCTCGCCTCCTCCCGCCTCCTCCTACCTGTCGTACTCCTGGTTGTCATGGTCACAGCGGGTGTCCTTGTGCTTCTCCCAGTCTTTGCCGTGACGACAGGTCGTCAAGGAAACGATGTCCTTCCCGTTGTGGATGTGGTGCAGAGCGTTCCGGGTCTCGGACCCGATCCCGGTCAGGTACCGTTTCCCCTTGAACATCAGCAGGTACTTCCTGCGCGGCGGCGTGGTGTTGCGTAGCAACCGGCCCCGCCCCCCGGCCTTCTGGGGGTGCTGGCGCGGGAAGAGAGGGATGGAGACGTCGAAACCGGGTCTGAAGCTCTGCGTGTTGGGGCTGGCTTTAGCCAGCATGGCGTGACCCAGGCTGAAACCCAGGTCCTCCGTGTAGTCCGGCCACGTGCCCGCGTACAGGTTAAAGATTAGGTGGTTACGCCCGCCGTTCCACAGGCGGTAACCACGGATACGGTCGTCCAGGCTGCGGACGAACTGCGGAGACAGGCGGTCGCGGTCCAGCGTGTCCACGCCGAGAACGAAGAGGCAGGCTTGGCGAGGGTCGGCGGTGTAGAACCGCGACTCCACGATGGAGGTCAGAATCTTCCGGTAACTCTCGGACACGCCCCCTTCCACCGGGTAGACGAACACCCGGAACCCGTCCCGCCCCCGCCGGCGGCACCGCGACAGGTCGAAGCAGGTCTCCATGCGGCACCGCCCGGCCTGGTAGGCGGAGCTCCACGTCCGACGCCGCTGCCATGGCGACCCTCCCACCTCCGCCTGCAGCTCGTCCAGGTGGGCGTAGCGAGGGAGGGAGGGGTCGGTCCAGTTGGGCCACGTTCGGACCCCTTCGCCCCCCCGCTTCCAAAGACGACCCCAAGAAAGAAGAACCAACCAGAAGCAAGCGAACGAGGTCAGGAGGGCACACCGCTTCCTGGTCTGCATGGGATCCTTAGACCCTGTTAGACGGACCCCGAACGCCCATCAGACGCCCATCAGATGCCCATCAGATGCCCGTCAGATGCCCATCGGACCCCCATGGGGCGCCCATAACGCCCACTAACCCCCCCACGGACAGACCGGACGGACCGCCTTCTTCCTGGTCCCGTTAGACCCTCTTAAAGATCAGACCCGGTCCTAAAACAAAAAAAACACAAATTATAACCAGTAAAAAACATAAACAAAGACACACACATATACACACTGATACACACACACACACACATATATACACGTACATACACACACACACTCATATACACATAAACACACTAAAACAGACATACACACACACGCAAAAAACACTCTCATATATATACACAGGTACATTCAAATACACACAAACACATACATACATAATAATAATAACACACTCATACACACACTAACACATACACATATACACACACATACATACACACACATATACTCATACATACCTACACACACACACATACATACACATACATACACAGACACACATATACTCATACATACCTACACACACCACACACACACACATATACACACACATACATACACATACACATATACTCATACACAAATTCATATACACACAGACAGATATTCAAACACACACACACATTCATATTCACACACTCATACACACTCATACACATATTCAAACACACACACTCTTATAGACACACACACTCATATAGACAGACACACACACACATTCATATACACACAGGCATATACACAGGGACACATATTCAAACACAAATACACACACACCCATACACACACACATTCATATAGACACACACACTCATACAGACACACACACACACACCCATACACTCATTCATATATACACAGACATACAGTATATTCAAACACACACACACATCCCCACCCACCTGCATCCCAGTGCGCTGACCGTCTCCCCGGTAACCCGATCTCCTCACACGCAGGGGATCCGCGTGCACGCGCAGCACGGACCGGATGCAGATCAAAGGTTCCGTTCAATCCGGATCTGATCCGATCAGAGGCTGCGCGCGCACATCTGGACGCGCAGGCGTGGAGGGCGGCGACGTCACGGTCCATGTAGGAGACGACGTGACGTCACACGCACAAACACCTGTCTGTCTGTGTGTGTGTGTGTGTGCGTGCGTGTGTGTGTGTGCTCACCCAGGTTGCAGTGAAACAGCGCCACCATGTGATAGAATGGTGGTGCAGTCTGTCTCCCTCTGCTGGTGGAAATATTGTATCTTCACTTCTGTTATATTATAATATTAAATTATATATAAATAAAAAATATATCATAGATAATATAATTAATATAAATATTATATATTAATTATATCATCGTTTCAAATCTATTTTATTTAAGATATTTATAAACATAAATAATCATGACAGACAATCAGCAGCAAAACACACTGATTTTCATTTAAAAAAAAAAGAAGAAACATTAACACTTCAACATAAACTTGTTTTGGTATCAAAAAAGTTCATTTTTATGTTTATACAATATAAACAGAATAAAAACAACTTGTTTTGGTTTAATATTTATGCATCTTCATCAGATTTAAGAAGATTTTTTAGACTCATACGTCTTCGAGATGCAATATTTGAACTGTAAATTTAACCAATAAATAAATCTGTTTCAGAAGTTTTTAATAATTAAATCTAATTGTGTGTGTGTGTGTGTGTGTGTGTGTGTGTGTGTGTGTGTGTGTGTGTGTGTGTGTGTGTGTGTGTGTGTAACTGTAAGGAGTGTAAATATCCTTCCAATCAGACATAATGATCATAATCATCACACGTATGATTTATGTGAAGCCCCGCCCACACGGGTTTATAAAACACATAAATTAATAATAAAAACAAGCAGACAGATTAAACAGTTATACACATATTAAACATAAAGGGTCCTCTTACCTCTAACCCTGACCCTGATCCTAACCCTAACCCTCTAACCCTGATCCTAACCCTCTAACCCTGACCTTAACCCTAACCCTCTAACCCTAACCCTAACCCTCTAACCCTGACCATAACCCTGACCCTAACCCTCTAACCCTGACCTTAACCCTGACCCTAGCTCCCAGGCCATCCACATAATTTCCTAGTTTAAAAATAAATAGTTAAATAGTTCAAACATTTATGCCCATTTTTTTTCATCTGACATTAAAATCAAGTTCAAATTAAAGAATATTTTACAACGAAAATCATAATAAAAGAAAAAATGTATTTAATTTTCAGTCAGTCAGTCATCTTCTTATCCGTCTGTCCCTTTCGGGGCTGCGGGGGGTGCTGGAGCCCATCCCGGCTGATTTAAGGCGAAGGGCAGGGTACACCCTGAACAGATCACCAGTCTGTCACGGGGCCTCACACACACACACACACTCATTCCTAGGGGCCAATCAACCTGGCATGCATGTCTTTGGAGGGTGGGAGGAAACCGGAGTGCATGGAGGAAACCCAAACAAACACACACATACACACATACAGGAGAACATGCAAACTCCACACAGAAAGGAGAATGTTTTCACGCCTCGTCCGCCCTGGACTCAAACCCACCCACCGCCTAACCCCAGACTTCTATCCCATGATCTGAAAAGGGACAGACACAGGCCGTCCCGCGTCCAGGCCGTCCCGCGTCCAGGCCGTCCCGCGTCCAGGCCGTCCCGCGTCCAGGCCGTCCCGTGTCCAGGCCGTCCCGCGTCCAGGCCGTCCCGCGTCCAGGCCGTCCCGCGTCCAGGCCGTCCCGTGTCCAGGCCGTCCCGCGTCCAGGCTCTAACGAAGCTTTGACTCCTTCATTAAATTTTTGTCTAATTAATCCCAATTTTTTGTAAGTTTTGGTAAATAATAAACTTTTGAGACTTTTTTAACTTTTTAGAAAATTAAAATTGGTTAAATCAGCCGGGATGGGCTCCAACACCTCCGTCACCCCTTAAGGGATAGACGGATAACAAGGTGACTGACTGACCCGCCTCTTCCTTCTGTGTGTGTGTGTGTGTGTGTGTGTGTGTGTGTGTGTGTGTGTGTGTGTGTGTGTGGTTACCATGGTGACCTCACAGCAGGAAGTTTGGAAGGGAGGTTTGAATCCCTGTCTTTTCTGTGCGGAGTGTGCATGTTCTTCTCGTTAAAAGTGAGGTTCAAAAGTTGAGGCACCCCAAGGGAGAATTGGCCATCGGTAAATAAATTTAAAAAAAACAGAAAAAAAACGGACACAAATACAGAAAATAATAAATAAAAACGATGATTATCTGATTCAGTGACGTGTTCCATGTGTAAAAAAATCAATATAGAAATCAAATAAAATCACTAAAATTAAAACAATGTCTTGTTAAAATTTGTTAACGCCCCCCCCTCATTGTCCCCCCCCCCCACACACACACACACACAAACACACGCGCGCACACACTCACATTTTTAACTAATTAAATCTGCCCTCTTTGTAAAAACTTTAAACACAGCTGTTCTAAAATGAAGCTGTGGTTTCTTTTTTTTTCAGGCTCCTGAACGCATCCCGGAAGTCTGTCATCAGGCGGAAGCGGAACTAAAAAAAAAATCAGGTAAAAAGTCAAGTTTTTATTTCTTTCATTTTTAAGTTTGTTTTTATTTGTTTTTATTTAAAAATTAAAGATACATTTAAGCGTTTTTTCAAAACAAGAAAAACCGCTTTTATTTTTTTTAAAAACGTCTTGATTTTTTATAAATAATGTGCTTTTAATGTGTTAAAATGAAATTTCTAATGACATGATTGACAGGATTCCTGTTTTTAGATAAACAGTTGTTTACTTTAAAAACATTTTATTTTAAATCTTATTAATAAAGAAACAAATTTAAATATTTACAACAAAAACAAACTGCAAACTTTTTGTTTGTTTTTACTTTATTTGTTTTATTTCAAAGTTTTTTCAGTCAGATTTAATTAAAAGGTTTTTTTTTTTTCTGAAACCTCTGAGTGAACAAAGTGTTAAAAAAAAAAAAACATTAACAAATAAAACAAGGTTAAGACCGGTGACGTAATGGTTACCATGGTGACCCCACAGCTAGAAGGTCAGGGGTTGGAGTCCTGGAGAGGAGGCTGATCTTTCAGCTCCGTGAAGTTGGCCCCTCCCTCTTTAAAAAAATATGAACAAAAAACCAAAAAATATGTCAATCATTGACAGGGGGCGTGGTCTGGGGGCGTGGTCTGGAGTGGGTGTAGTCTGGAGGGCGTGGCCTGGAGTGGGTGTGGTCTAAGCAGAACGTTAAGGTCTCCTCATGTCTCCTCAGATCCGATAGGAACCATGTTGGGCCAGCAGGCGGACCGGGTCATGTTGGTGTCGGACTGGGAGGAGCGCTGGCAGGAAGACCGGATCGGGTTTCACCAGGAAAACGTCCACAAGTAAGTTTAAATTATTTTTACACTAATTCACACACACACCGCAGCAGGCTGCCAGGGCAGCGCCAATGTTGGGAGAAATGGGGGGTTAAGTGTCTTCCCCACAGACACCGAGACATGAGCTCAGTGATGGTGGTATGTGCCACCTCCGTGTAGCTGGCACGTGTGTGTGTGTGTGTGTGTGTGTGTGTGTGTGTGTGTGTGTGTGTGTGTGTGTGTGTGTGTGTGTGTGTGTGTGTGTGTGTGTGTGTGTGTGTGTGTGGAGTCCATTAACCCTTCACAGGGTGGGGGCGGAGCTTAAAACACTGGTATATTATGGTATTGATTTGGGGCGTGGCTTCGATCCGGTGACTGGCGTTACCCACCTCTCTAACGCCACCCGTTGCCCTGGCACCTGCTATTTTTTTTTTCAAACAGGATGTTGGAGAAACACCTGGAGACGGTTCTGAACGGGCGGGCATCCGTACGCTTCTTCTTCCCTCTCTGTGGTAAAGCTGTGGACATGAAATGGTAGGACCCACCGGTGCCAGGGAGCATTTCAGGTGCCCACACTCATCCTGTCCTTCTCAGGCTGGCAGACCTCGGGCACTCGGTGGTCGGGGTGGAGATCTCCGGCAAAGCCATCCGCCAGTTCTACGAAGAGAGCAACCTGAAGTACCACGAAGAACCGGTTCCTTCCGTACCCGACGGAAAGGTGTTCAAGGTAAGGGTCTGGGTAAGAGGGACCGGGGGCACGGTGCCCGGTCTGACACTGGCATTTGTCTGGCAGTGCACTGAGAAGAACATCTGGATCTACCAGCTGGACCTTTATAACTTCTCCTCGGACATGTGCGGGCGTTTCGGTGCCATCTGGGACCGGGGATCTCTGGTGGCGATCAACCCTCCGGACCGGAGCAGGTGAGACAGACCGGGTGATCCAGGTCTGGTCGGGTGTGGCATGGACCAGGTGTGACCCGGACCGGGTGCGACCCGGACCAGGTGTGACCCGGGTCTGGACCGGGTGTGACCCGGACCGGGTGGGACCCGGGCCAGGTGTGACCCGGACCAGGTGTGACCCGGACCAGGTGAGGTCTGAAGAATCCGTTTCTCCGGCAGGTACGCGGAGCTGATGATGTCACTGATGGAGAAGGACTGCCGCTACCTGGTGGACACGTTCCTGTACGACCCCAACCTCCACGCAGGTGTGTGTGTGTGTGTGTGTGTGTGTGTGTGTGTGTGTGTGTGTGTGTGTGTGTGTGTGTGTGTGTGTGTGTGTGTGTGTGTGTGTGTGTGTGTGTGTGTGTGTGTGTGTGTGTGTGTGTGTGTGTGTATATACAGTGGTGGTCAAAAGTTTACATACACTTGTAAAGAACATAATGTCATGGCTGTCTTGAGTTTCCAGTTATTTCAACAACTCTGATTTTTCTCTGATATAGTGATTGGAACAGATCCTTCTTTGTCACAAAAAACATTCATGAAGTTTGATTCTTTTATGACTTTATTATGGGTAAACTGAAAATGTGACGAAATCAGCTGGGTCAAAAATATACATACAGCAACATGAATGAGCAATTTTGGAGACTTAGAAAGTTGTGTCAATGACATGAGCATCATAGCATGACCGCTTAACTTCTTGTGAGTGATTATGAGTGACTACAGCTGGTGACTTCTCTGAGGCCATTTAAAAAGGGCTCATTGGATAAAAACACCCACAAACGCTACAATGGGAAAGTCAAAGGAGCTCAGCACAGATTTGAAAAAGAGAATCATTGACTTGAACAAGTCAGGAAAGTCACTTGGAGCCATTTCAAAGCAGCTGCAGGTTCCAAGAGCAACAGTGCAAACAATTGTTTGTAAGTATAAAGTGCTTTGCACTGTTTTGTCACTGCCACAATCAGGAAGAAAACGCAAGCTGTCACCTGCTGCTGAGAGAAAACTGGTCAGGAGGGTGAAGAGTCAACCCAGAAGCACCAAAAAGCAGATCTGCCAAGAATTAGAAGCTGCTGGAACACAGGTGTCAGTGTCCACAGTCAAGCGTGTTTTGCATCGCCATGGACTGAGAGGTTGCCGTGCAAGAAGGAAGCCCTTGCTCCAAAAGCGGCACCTTAAGGCTCGACTAAAGTTTGCTGCTGATCACATGGACAAAGTTCTGTGGTCAGATGAAACAAAAATTGAGCTGTTTGGCCACAATGCCCAGCAATATGTTTGGAGGAGAAAAGGTGAGGCCTTTAACCCCAAGAACACCATGCCTACCATCAAGCACTGTGGTGGTAGTATTATGCTGTGGGCCTGTTTTGCTGCCAATGGAACTGGTGCTTTACAGAGAGTCAATGGGACAATGAAGAAGGAGGATTACCTTCAAATTCTTCAAGAAAACCTAAAGTCATCAGCCCAAAGGTTGGGTCTTGGGCGCAGTTGGGTGTTCCAACAGGACAATGACCCCAAACACACATCAAAAGTGGTAATGGAATGGCTAAATCAGGCTAGAATTAAGGTTTTAGAATGGCCTTCCCAAAGTCCTGACTTAAATCCCATTGAGAACATGTGGATAATGCTGAAGAAACAAGTCCATGTCAGAAAGCCAACAAATTTAACTGAACTGCACCAATTCTGTCAAGAGGAGTGGTCAAAGATTCAACCAGAAACTTGCCAGAAGCTTGTGGATGGCTACCAAAAGCGCCTAATTGAAGTAAAAATGGCCAAAGGACATGTAACCAAATATTAGCATTGCTGTATGTATATTTTTGACCCAGCTGATTTCGTCACATTTTCAGTTTACCCATAATAAAGTCATAAAAGAATCAAACTTCATGAATGTTTTTTGTGACAAAGAAGGATCTGTTCCAATCACTATATCAGAGAAAAATCAGAGAAACTCAAGACAGCCATGACATTATGTTCTTTACAAGTGGATGTAAACTTTTGACCACCACTGTATGTGTGTATGTGTTTGTGTACAAGTATATATCTACTGTATGTGTGTGTGTGTGTGTGTGTATATGTGTGTGTATATATGTGTATATTTGTGTTCGTGCGTGCGTGCGTGTGTGCGTGTGTGTGTACCTCGGGTGGTAACGTGTTCCTCCTCACAGGTCCCCCGTTCTTCGTGCCCGATGAGCAGCTCCTCAGCCTGTTCGGTGAGAGCCTCCCGGTGGGCGTTCAGGTGGGCATCGTTAAATCAGATCTAACGTATCGTTTCTCGTTAGGCGGGCGCTGCCACGTGGAGCTGCTCCACACGGAGGACGCCCTGACGGACAGACAGCGGGCATGGGGGTTGGACAGCTTCGAAGAGAGGGTTCATCTCGTCACCCTGAAAACCACCTGAACGTCGTACCACCTGCAGCGGGTTCTCCTGTAGCCCTGAGGACAGCCGTCATAGGACCCACATAGTGCCCACACGATGCCCACCCCAATGGTTTTACATAAAATCAAACTGTAAATCATCAAAAAAAAAACACTAAATTAAACAAATTGGGAAAAATGTTATAAAATTATGAATAAAATATGATTAAAAATACATTTTTAATTATGTGGAAATTTGTTGCTTTCTCTTTGACCCCGCCCACTGGCCCCGCCCACTGACTCCACCATCACTAACCTCCATCCACTAACCCCTCCCCTGACACCGCCCCTAACCTCCCTGGCCCCGCCCACTGACTCCACCATCACTAACCTCCATCCGCTAACCCCTCCCCTGACACCGCCCCTAACCTCCCTGGCCCCGCCCACTGACTCCACCATCACTAACCTCCATCCGCTAACCCCTCCCCTAACCTCCCTGGCCCCGCCCACTGACTCCTCACCCCGACACTAACCCCATTAACCCAACCCACTGACCCCCCTCATTGACTCCGCCCACTGCTTCATTTAAAATTCTGTCACAAACTTAAAGCGTTTTTTTTTTTTTTTTTTTAACTCCTCCCACACCGGGTAAACTCCTGTGCCGCCTTACACCGCAGCAGGCTGCCATGACAGTGCCAACGGGAGAGAAACGGGGGGTTAGACATCTTCCCCAAGGACACCTAGAAATGAGCTCAGTGGGCATCGACCTGGCTTCACCAGGTCTGAGGGCGAACACTCTACCACTGAGCCAACGCTTTGTCACAGACGGCCGAACAGATCAAAGTAAAGCATGTTAAGCTTCAGCAGCTAGGTCAGGGATTGCAGGCATCATTTCAGGATTAAAAGGTACAGGGTGATTTTGTGGGCATCGGGAATGGTGGCACAGGTGACCGTCGGTCTGCGGGGTTTTATGGGCTGTGTTTGAAGATGCAGTGCTGGGTATCACCAGTGGAGGGCGCTCGATGCTTTCCCTGTAGCTGACTCCGCGAAGAAGTAGAAGGAGGGTTTTTTTGGGGGGGTTTTTATGATTGAACGAGAACGCAACGTTTATGCGAACTTGGGATTAAAATTTAAACATGCCAACGGATGAGATGCCCATCAACAATTACATCCAATCAGAGACCAGAGATGACTGTGTCCGTCCGCCCTGTTTGTAGTCACATCCAATCAGAGACGTCCGCCATGTTTGTAGTCTCTTTACAGATTGAAATAAAGAACAAAAAAAAAAAAAAAAACACATTGATGTCAGGGGAGGCGCTGATCCTTCAAGAATTAGATTTAGAAACACAAGACATGAAAACACACACTCACACACACATACACACACATACACACACATACACTCATACACACACACTCACACACACACACACACACCGTCACATAGACATACACACACTCATATACACATTTACAAACACACACACACTCACACAGACATACTGT
>LR738551.1:29237186-29239686 GCA_902685375.1 Neostethus bicornis | reverse complement strand
TTTAAATAAATAAACCTTGTTACTGTTGTATTTTTTCTGTCATTCTTATTTTTGTCACTAGATGTCGCCAAAAATACACCAACACTGCTCCCATTAAAATGTGTGTGTCTCCGCGTCTACGTTTCTACCCTTACCATGGTAACTAGGATCTACGTTCGTACCCTCTCCATGGTAACCAGGATCTACGGTCCTACCCTCACCATGGTAACCAGGATCTAGGTTCCTACCCTCACCATGGTAACCAGGATCTATGTTCCTACCCTCAACATGGTAACCAGGATCTATGTTCCTACCCTCACCATGGTAACCAGGATCTATGTTCCTACCCTCAACATGGTAACCAGGATCTACGTTCCTACCCTCACCATGGTAACCAGGATCTACGTTCCTACCCTCAACATGGTAACCAGGATCTACGTTCCTACCCTCACCATGGTAACCAGGATCTACGTTCCTACCCTCACCATGGTAACCAGGATCTACGTTCCTACCCTCACCGTGGTAACCAGGATCTACGTTCCTACCCTCACCGTGGTAACCAGGATCTACGTTCCTATCCTCACCATGGTAACCAGGATCTACGTTCCTACCCTCACCATGGTAACCAGGATCTACGTTCCTACCCTCACCGTGGTAACCAGGATCTACGTTCCTACCCTCACCGTGGTAACCAGGATCTACGTTCCTACCCTCACCATGGTAACCAGGATCTACGTTCCTACCCTCACCATGGTAACCAGGATCTACGTTCCTACCCTCACCATGGTAACCAGGATCTACGTTCCTACCCTCACCATGGTAACCAGGATCTACGTTCCTACCCTCACCATGGTAACCAGGGTCTATGTTCCTACCCTCACCATGGTAACCAGGATCTACGTTCCTACCCTCAACGTGGTAACCAGGATCTACGTTCCTACCCTCACCATGGTAACCAGGATCTACGTTCCTACCCTCACCATGGTAACCAGGATCTACGTTCCTACCCTCACCATGGTAACCAGGATCTACGTTCCTACCCTCACCATGGTAACCAGGATCTACGTTCCTACCCTCACCATGGTAACCAGGATCTACGTTCCTACCCTCAACATAGTAACCAGGATCTACGTTCCTACCCTCACCATGGTAACCAGGATCTACGTTCCTACCCTCACCATGGTAACCAGGATCTATGTTCCTACCCTCACCATGGTAACCAGGATCTACATTACTACCCTCACCATGGTAACCAGGATCTACGTTCCTACCCTCACCATGGTAACCAGGATCTACGTTCCTACCCTCAACATGTAGATGGACGGACTTACTCTCTCCAAGAGTCTGGACTTCCAGAGGAGAACTGTACGGTCCGTAGTCCTCCACGGGTGGGGAAGGAGAAATAGGAGGGAGAGAGGGGGAGGAAGAGGAAACGGGGGAAGAGCGGGAGGAAGACGAGGAGGACGAGGAGGACGTCTGGAAGGAACGAATCTGGAAGACGTAGTTTGTTCCTGGTTTGAGATTCTTCACAATGATCCGAGTGGACGAGGTTTTCATGGTGGAGTACACCTGGTCTTTCTGGTCCTGCAGGTGGACAGTGAGGTCAGGTCTACAGCAGGTGAACAGGTCTACAGGTGGACGGGGTCTGTACCTTCTCGTAGTACTTGATCTGGTACTGGCTCGTGCTGTTGTTGGGTTCCTTCCAGACCAGCGTGACGCTTCGTTCCTCCACCTTCTCAGCTCGAAGGAAACTGACTAGAGATGGCGCTGCAGGACGAGAAAGCTCGTTACAGGTGAGTCAAACACCTGGCCCGCGGGCCGCATGTGGCCCACCGTACGGCCCACCAGACGGCCCACCGGACGGCCCACCGGACGGCCCACCTGACGGCCCACCGGACGGCCCACCAGACGGCCCACCGGACGGCCCACCGGACGGCCCACCGGACGGCCCACCGGACGGCCCACCAGACGGCCCACCAGACGGCCCACCAGACGGCCCACCTGACGGCCCACCAGACGGCCCACCAGACGGCCCACCTGACGGCCCACCAGACGGCCCACCTGACGGCCCACCGGACGGCCCACCGGACGGCCCACCAGACGGCCCACCTGACGGCCCACCTGACGGCCCACCAGACGGCCCACCAGACGGCCCACCAGACGGCCCACCTGACGGCCCACCTGACGGCCCACCTGACGGCCCACCTGACGGCCCACCTGACGGCCCACCTGATGGCCCACCAGACGGCCCACCAGAGGGCCCACCTGACGGCCCAACAGACGGCCCACCGGACGGCCCACCTGACGGCCCACCGGACGGCCCACCAGAGGGCCCACCAGACGGCCCACCAGAGGGCCCACCTGACGGCCCACCTGACGGCCCACCAGACGGCCCGTAGAATAAACGTTCATTATTTTAATAAATGTATTAATTTATTGTGAGTTTTTCCAACTTTGTTTATTAAAGTTTTTTTTTTTTTAACCAACAGACATACAGTGTGGCACGCAGATGGCAGCGAAG
>LR738551.1:29232270-29237086 GCA_902685375.1 Neostethus bicornis | reverse complement strand
CCCTTACCATGGTAACTAGGATCTACGTTCGTACCCTCTCCATGGTAACCAGGATCTACGGTCCTACCCTCACCATGGTAACCAGGATCTAGGTTCCTACCCTCACCATGGTAACCAGGATCTATGTTCCTACCCTCAACATGGTAACCAGGATCTATGTTCCTACCCTCACCATGGTAACCAGGATCTATGTTCCTACCCTCAACATGGTAACCAGGATCTACGTTCCTACCCTCACCATGGTAACCAGGATCTACGTTCCTACCCTCAACATGGTAACCAGGATCTACGTTCCTACCCTCACCATGGTAACCAGGATCTACGTTCCTACCCTCACCATGGTAACCAGGATCTACGTTCCTACCCTCACCGTGGTAACCAGGATCTACGTTCCTACCCTCACCGTGGTAACCAGGATCTACGTTCCTATCCTCACCATGGTAACCAGGATCTACGTTCCTACCCTCACCATGGTAACCAGGATCTACGTTCCTACCCTCACCGTGGTAACCAGGATCTACGTTCCTACCCTCACCGTGGTAACCAGGATCTACGTTCCTACCCTCACCATGGTAACCAGGATCTACGTTCCTACCCTCACCATGGTAACCAGGATCTACGTTCCTACCCTCACCATGGTAACCAGGATCTACGTTCCTACCCTCACCATGGTAACCAGGATCTACGTTCCTACCCTCACCATGGTAACCAGGGTCTATGTTCCTACCCTCACCATGGTAACCAGGATCTACGTTCCTACCCTCAACGTGGTAACCAGGATCTACGTTCCTACCCTCACCATGGTAACCAGGATCTACGTTCCTACCCTCACCATGGTAACCAGGATCTACGTTCCTACCCTCACCATGGTAACCAGGATCTACGTTCCTACCCTCACCATGGTAACCAGGATCTACGTTCCTACCCTCACCATGGTAACCAGGATCTACGTTCCTACCCTCAACATAGTAACCAGGATCTACGTTCCTACCCTCACCATGGTAACCAGGATCTACGTTCCTACCCTCACCATGGTAACCAGGATCTATGTTCCTACCCTCACCATGGTAACCAGGATCTACATTACTACCCTCACCATGGTAACCAGGATCTACGTTCCTACCCTCACCATGGTAACCAGGATCTACGTTCCTACCCTCAACATGTAGATGGACGGACTTACTCTCTCCAAGAGTCTGGACTTCCAGAGGAGAACTGTACGGTCCGTAGTCCTCCACGGGTGGGGAAGGAGAAATAGGAGGGAGAGAGGGGGAGGAAGAGGAAACGGGGGAAGAGCGGGAGGAAGACGAGGAGGACGAGGAGGACGTCTGGAAGGAACGAATCTGGAAGACGTAGTTTGTTCCTGGTTTGAGATTCTTCACAATGATCCGAGTGGACGAGGTTTTCATGGTGGAGTACACCTGGTCTTTCTGGTCCTGCAGGTGGACAGTGAGGTCAGGTCTACAGCAGGTGAACAGGTCTACAGGTGGACGGGGTCTGTACCTTCTCGTAGTACTTGATCTGGTACTGGCTCGTGCTGTTGTTGGGTTCCTTCCAGACCAGCGTGACGCTTCGTTCCTCCACCTTCTCAGCTCGAAGGAAACTGACTAGAGATGGCGCTGCAGGACGAGAAAGCTCGTTACAGGTGAGTCAAACACCTGGCCCGCGGGCCGCATGTGGCCCACCGTACGGCCCACCAGACGGCCCACCGGACGGCCCACCGGACGGCCCACCAGACGGCCCACCGGACGGCCCACCAGACGGCCCACCGGACGGCCCACCGGACGGCCCACCGGACGGCCCACCGGACGGCCCACCAGACGGCCCACCAGACGGCCCACCAGACGGCCCACCTGACGGCCCACCAGACGGCCCACCAGACGGCCCACCTGACGGCCCACCAGACGGCCCACCTGACGGCCCACCGGACGGCCCACCGGACGGCCCACCAGACGGCCCACCTGACGGCCCACCTGACGGCCCACCAGACGGCCCACCAGACGGCCCACCAGACGGCCCACCTGACGGCCCACCTGACGGCCCACCTGACGGCCCACCTGACGGCCCACCTGACGGCCCACCTGATGGCCCACCAGACGGCCCACCAGAGGGCCCACCTGACGGCCCAACAGACGGCCCACCGGACGGCCCACCTGACGGCCCACCGGACGGCCCACCAGAGGGCCCACCAGACGGCCCACCAGAGGGCCCACCTGACGGCCCACCTGACGGCCCACCAGACGGCCCGTAGAATAAACGTTCATTATTTTAATAAATGTATTAATTTATTGTGAGTTTTTCCAACTTTGTTTATTAAAGTTTTTTTTTTTTTAACCAACAGACATACAGTGTGGCACGCAGATGGCAGCGAAGCGACATTATCGAGTTAACATTACTCTGTTGCCCAACCCCCCATCTTCGCCCGGCCCTCAGCCCCGCCCCCTATCCCCTCCCCTGACCCCGCCCCCTCCCTCTGCAGCACTCAGTGCAGCAGGTAATCAGAGAGGGTGAGACCAACCGTCTGTAGTGGGCGCCATGTTTGCTGTCATGCCCCGCCTCCCTGCCAATAGCGTTAAGAATACTAGGGGCGGATCCAGGAGGAGTGGGGTTACGCCCCTCAAACCCCCACCCCCCCTCACTTTTGGTCCACAAAAAAAAAAAATGTTCTTATTACTTTAATTATTATAAAATTTGGGCAAAAAATGCAGAAAAATGACTCTTATTTTGTAAAATTTTCTGAGAGTGGGAAGATGCCCCCACACCCCACTATACCAGTGGGCGTCGCTAGATCCGCCCCAGCTGACGTGGCACCGGTGCCAAATGCTATGCCATCCCTGGTTGGGATACGAATGTGTGCCAGTATTCCTGCGCTGCGGTGTGCCCGCTCGGCGTTACCTGGCTGGTTGGTGGACACGTTGACCTGCGTGTAGAACCTCTTGGATGGCAGCAGCTCCGACACGCCGTTCAGCGCCTCCACGCTGAAGCTGTAGTTACTGTTCGGGAGGAGGTTCACCACGGTGACGCTGCGCTCCGTGAGACCCTGCTGCTGAGGAACGAACCCCACGCTGCTGCCGCACGCCTCGCACGCTTCGTCACCGCAGCGACGGCAGCCCACGCTGTAGCTCAGGTCCACGCGGCCGCCGGGGTCAGCGGGCGGAGACCACACTAAGACCAGGGTGGACTGTTTGAGGGTGTAGACCAGGTCTCTGGGGGGAGACGGTGGACCTGTAGGAGGGCAGAGGAGGGGTTAATGAGACTCAGATCAGGACCAACGCGGTTCCAGAGGGGCTAACACCAGGAGGTGATGGAGGATGAGATGCCCAGGAGGTTCTAAGGGAGTTCTGAGGAGGTTCTGATGGGTCCATACGTGTGCAGGGCGCAGCAGGGCTGTCCAGCGGCGTCCTGAAGTGGTCCTCCTCACACACACACAGCACGGCTCCTTCCTCTTCCGCAGCGCTGTGAGCCGGGCATGGCAGGCACTCCTGCTGCCGGGAGGACATCTTGTAGTGACCCGGTGGGCACGCTGTGGAGACAAACACACCCACATATCAACGGGTACACGATGGTGATGCAAGAAGAAGAGACCCGCCCACAACCTGCCCACAACGCTGACCATCCCTGTACCTTCTACCCTGTACCACGGTGAGGGTAGGAACGTAGATCCTGGTTACCACGGTGAGGGTAGGAACGTAGATCCTGGTTACCATGGTGAGGGTAGGAACATAGATCCTGGTTACCATGGTGAGGGTAGGAACATAGATCCTGGTTACCATGGTGAGGGTAGGACTGTAGATCCTGGTTACCATGGTGAGGGTAGGAACATAGATCCTGGTTACCATGGTGAGGGTAGGAACATAGATCCTGGTTACCATGGTGAGGGTAGGAACGTAGATCCTGGTTACCATGGTGAGGGTAGGAACATAGATCCTGGTTACCATGGTGAGGGTAGGACTGTAGATCCTGGTTACCATGGTGAGGGTAGGAACGTAGATCCTGGTTACCATGGTGAGGGTAGGAACATAGATCCTGGTTACCACGGTGAGGGTAGGAACATAGATCCTGGTTACCATGGTGAGGGTAGGACTGTAGATCCTGGTTACCATGGTGAGGGTAGGAACGTAGATCCTGGTTACCATGGTGAGGGTAGGAACATAGATCCTGGTTACCACGGTGAGGGTAAGAACGTAGATCCTGGTTACCATGGTGAGGGTAGGACTGTAGATCCTGGTTACCATGGTGAGGGTAGGAACGTAGATCCTGGTTACCATGGTGAGGGTAGGAACATAGATCCTGGTTACCATGGTGAGGGTAGGAACGTAGATCCTGGTTACCACGGTGAGGGTAGGAACGTAGATCCTGGTTACCATGGTGAGGGTAGGAACGTAGATCCTGGTTACCATGGTGAGGGTAGGAACGTAGATCCTGGTTACCATGGTGAGGGTAGGAACATAGATCCTGGTTACCATGGTGAGGGTAGGAACATAGATCCTGGTTACCATGGTGAGGGTAGGAACGTAGATCCTGGTTACCATGGTGAGGGTAGGAACGTAGATCCTGGTTACCATGGTGAGGGTAGGAACGTAGATCCTGGTTACCATGGTGAGGGTAGGAACGTAGATCCTGGTTACCACGGTGAGGGCAAGAACGTAGATCCTGGTTACCATGGTGAGGGTAGGAACGTAGATCCTGGTTACCATGGTGAGGGTAGGAACGTAGATCCTGGTTACCATGGTGAGGGTAAGAACGTAGATCCTGGTTACCATGGTGAGGGCAAGAACGTAGATCCTGGTTACCATGGTGAGGGTAGGAACGTAGA
>LR738551.1:29204770-29227270 GCA_902685375.1 Neostethus bicornis | reverse complement strand
TAGAGGGCATACTTCCTGGTCACACTCTGACCATCAGAGCGCCACTGCCTACTACAGCAGTGGCATCCTACAGAGGGTAACCTGGTACGGTAACCCTGTCTGGGCGGTGTGTTTGATGCCCGAGACGTTTCAACTTCCATCCAGAAATCTGAAGTCAAAACATTTCGATCCTAACCCGCCCCTAACCCACATCTAATCTCTAACTCACCCTTTAAACCCAAACCCATCCCTAACCCACACGTATACATATTCTTACACACATACACACCTTAGTACAGACTTAGACATCTAACCCGCTCTCTAATCCACCCCAAAGCCCCGCATGGTACCACGTTGTACCGTGTTGTACCACGGGAACTGCAAACACGGTAGGTTTCTAAAATGAGTCCAAAATTTTTTTATATTTTTTTATGATCTTCATTTAACTCCAGATAATTGTTTACGTCTAACTCTGTCTTTATTTTACCCTTTACCACCCTTATAACCCTAACCCAAACCTTAGGTTAACCCTAACCATACCCTTACCCACTGCCCATATAAATGCCCTAACCCTACCCTTAGGGTTAGGGTAAGGGTAATCCTAACTCTGCCCTTTACCCTTTACCACCCTTATAACCCTAACCCAAACCTTAGGTTAACCCTAACCATACCCTTACCCACTGCCCATATTAATGCCCTAACTCTACCCTTAGGGTTAGGCTTAACCCTAAGGGTAGAGGTTTAGGGCATTAATAACCCTCTACCCTTACCCTTTACCACCCTTAAAACCCTAATCCTTAGGCTAACCCTACCTTTAACCCTTGCCCCATTGATGCCCTAACCCCTCTAACCTTAGGGTAGGGTTACGGTAAGGGTAATCCTAACCTCACCCTTACCCACTGCCCATATTAATGCCCTAACCCTAACCTCACCCTTACTACTGCCCATATTAAGCTACCCTTGGGGTTAGGGTTAAGGTTAGGGTAAAGCCAACCCTAACCCTGCCCTTTACCCTTTACCACCCTTAAAACCCTAACCCTTAGGCTAACTCTACTCTCAACCACTGCCCATATTAATGCCCTAACTCTATCCTTAGTATTAGAGTTGGCTTAACCCTAACCCTAAGGGTAGAGGGTTAGGGCATTAATAAGCCTCTACCCTTACCCTTTACCACCCTTCAAACCCTACCCATAGGCTAATCCTACCTTTAACCCCTGCCCCTATTGATGCCCTAACCCCTCCAACCTTAGGGTAGGGTTAGGGTAAGGGTAATCCTACCCTTACCCACTGCCCTTATTAATGAACCCTTATTAATGCCCTCACATGGGTTAGAGTTAGGGCATTAATAAGGGCAGTGGGTAAGGGTTCAGACATTGTGAATTAATATATAAATCCTATTGTTTTGTTTGTTGTTTTTGTTTTGTTTTTGTTTTTTTACAAAAAGCTTGCATTCTGTTTCTGTTATTAGTCTTTGTTTACCTTAGAGTAAACAAAACGTAACCCTAGGGTTAGCTTAGGGTTAACCTAAGGTAAGGGTTTTAAGGGTGGTACAGGGTAAAGGGCAGAGTTAGGGTTAGCCTGACCCCGCAGGTTAACGCTAAGCTAACCCTAACCCTTACCCACTGCCCATATTAAAGGTCCCCTATTATGCCTTTTTTCCCTTATTTTATCCTGTGCTATGTATCTGATATGCATAATTTTACATTCCGCCACAATCTCAACACAATAGTTTATAAATACTACCCTGTTTGGGAGCGCAGTTTCAGACCCGGAAGTCAAAACAGCTTGTTTCAGTCTTTTTTTCTTTTTTTTTTCCCGGGACCCGCCCCGTTGGTTGCGATTGGTTGTCATTCATTGTGATTTCCCCACCCACCCAGCACAGCGTGGAGCGGGAGGGGCGAGGTGTGCTTCACAGTAGAGTGAAGCACGGAAATGGGTGGATATCAGGGTGGAGAGCAGGTAGAAGTGGGGGAGGGTGTTTGAGCTGCAGGGGGCTGAACAAAAAACAGATGTACGTCACTATGTTCCACCAGTCGTTAGAGGTTTGGAGAACACGCCCCTTACTTTGAATTTAAATATCTCAAAATAGCATGAATCACAATAAAACACACTTTGGGGGATTGTTTGGGGTAGTACTAAGTAAAATAAAAGGTTAAAACCTCATAAAAGTCAGTTTTGCATAATAGGGGACCTTTAATGCCCTAACCCCTCTAACCCCATCCTGAGCTCAGTTTAACAGGAACTGCTTCATGGGGGCGGAGTTTGGTGTCATTGTGGGCATGTGCAGAAGCGCCGAGCCTCTCATCTCAATGGGCATCAGAACCCGACAGAACACCGTCCTCCCGGTCCTACCTTCACAGCTGCTCTGGCCCTCCTCGTACCCGGCGCTGCAGATGCACTTCCCAACTGGCACCAGCCAGTCTCCCTCGGCGCTGCAGTGCATTCTGGGAGGACTCTCTGTCTCCACCTCCGAGTTGTTCACGCACGTTCCGTGGACCTCCACCAACGTGGCGAAGGCGGCTTCGGCCACCGTGTCCGGAAAGACGGCCAGGTTCCGCACGGTGGCCAGGCAGCGTTTGTAGTACACCCGTACCGTCACCAGCGCCACGCAGGCGCCCAAGTCCTGGAAGGCCAGGTGGAAGCCATTCCGGTTGAGGTGCCCGATCTCTCTCACCTCCGTGTTCAGCTTCATCTTTCTCTCGCCCAGGTCGCCCTGGGTGAAGCTTTCGTCCGCAGCGATGGTGTCCACCTTCGTGTAGCGGTCCTCCTGGACCAGGGCTCGCAGGTCGCTGTCCGACTCCACGTACAGCAGGTTAAAGGTCTCCTTGCAGGTCCCGGCCACGCCCGGGATGCTGTTGCAGTCTCTCAGCGTGAACTGGAGCTCTACAAAAATTCGCTGACCGCCACGCCGCGCCACCCAGCCAGTCTGCAGCCAGTTGTTCTGCTGAGTCGGCTCCATCACGTTGCACACCTGGTAGGTCCTGATTGGTCGGAACTTCTCATCCACGCCGCTGATCTCCTCCCACTGACGGTCAGAAGAAATGGAAAGGTGAGAGCAAAGTGGGTTTGGTAACCATGATAACCAGGATCTACGTTCCTGCCCTCACCCTGGTAACCAGGATCTACGTTCCTACCCTCACCCTGGTAACCAGGATCTACGTTCCTACCCTCACCATGGTAACCAAGATCTACGTTCCTACCCTCACCATGGTAACCAGGATCTACATTCCTACCCTCACCATGGTAACCAGGATCTACGTTCCTACCCTCACCCTGGTAACCAGGATCTACGTTCCTACCCTCACCCTGGTAACCAGGATTTACGTTCCTACCCTCACCATGGTAACCAGGATCTACGTTCCTACCCTCACCCTGGTAACCAGGATTTACGTTCCTACCCTCACCATGGTAACCAGGATCTACGTTCCTACCCTCACCATGGTAACCAGGATCTACGTTCCTACCCTCACCATGGTAACCAGGATCTACGTTCCTACCCTCACCATGGTAACCAGGATCTACGTTCCTGCCCTCACCCTGGTAACCAGGATCTATGTTCCTACCCTCACCATGGTAACCAGGATCTACGTTCCTACCCTCACCATGGTAACCAGGATCTACATTCCTACTCTCACCATGGTAACCAGGATCTACGTTCCTACCCTCACCATGGTAACCAGGATCTACGTTCCTACCCTCACCATGGTAACCAGGATCTACGTTCCTACCCTCACCATGGTAACCAGGATCTACGTTCCTACCCTCACCATGGTAACCAGGATCTATGTTCCTACCCTCACCATGGTAACCAGGATCTATGTTCCTACCTTCACCATGGTAACCAGGATCTACGTTCCTACCCTCACCGTGGTAACCAGGATCTACGTTCCTGGGACACCTGGTATGCCAGTCTGAGGCTGTTCCCCTGGCAACCCGGCCCAGTATAAATGGAAGAGAACGTAACAGAACAGGTTTCAGAAGGTTTTCCATCCAGAACCAGTAAAGTTCTCCTCACGAGTCCAGGGTGTAACATCTGCAACTCCGTTGGACCCATGGTAACCGTAAGCCAGGGTAACCCACTACCCTCATTAATGCCCCAACATTTCGAACCCTAACCCATCCTGAACGGAAGCTCAGTTTAACAGAGACTGCCTCGTGGGGGCGGAGTTTGGTGTCATTGTGGGCACGTGCAGAAGCGCCGAGCCTCTCATCTCGATGGGCATCAGAACCCGACAGAACGCTGGTCCTACTTTCGCAGCTGCTCTGTGCCATACTTCATCAGACCCATAGTAACGCTAACCCAGGCACGGGCAAACTATGACCCACGGGCCACATGTGACCCATTAAACTTTTAATCCGGTCGCAAAACTTGGAAAAAGTGAAATAAATAAACCTTGTTAATGTTTTATTTTCCTGTAATTCTTTTGTTTGGTCACTAGATGTCGCCAAAGATACAACAACACTGCTCCCATTAAAATATGTGTGTCTCCATGATGTAAAAATAAACAGTGTGTACAGATATGGAAAGCCATCAGGGCCAATACACACACGTAAACAAACGTGTTAGATGTTAAAACAAACAAAATGTTACATCAAGCACTTAGATTTCAAACCTAGCGCCGCTAGATTTAAAATTTAACGCTCTTGATGTAACATTTAGTGCTTGTTTAAAATCTAGCATCATTCTATCGGTCTAATCTAGCGGGTACCAAAGCATGCATCACCAAAATGGGCATCACAGAGACACACACATTTTAATAGGAGCAGTGTCGTTGTATTTTTGGCGCCATCTGGTGACGAAAAATCAAAATTACAGTAAAATAAAACATTAACAAGGGGCGGAAAATTAATGTTAGAACTCAATGTGGCCTGCCAATCAAAACGTTTGCCCGCCCATGCCCTCACCCTTTATGTTTAACACTAATCCAATAGAAACCGTTCATTCTGCCCTAGAGTTACCCGCCTCGGGTCAGAGGCTCCTCCTCCTGCATCCCTCGTTACCATGGCAGCAGCATGTAGAAGAGGTGGGTAAACTTACCCCATTGGGGGGGTACGAGGTCCAGCCCGCCTCAGGCGGCATCTCCTTCGAGTTCAGCAGCATAACTGCAGAGAGAAGCAAAGGTCAGAGTTCACCAGCTGGCAGAGCGTTACTGTGGCAACGGGATGGTGTGGGTGAGATGAATGACCCGTTTGGGCCAATCAGAGACTCTCTGATGCCACCCCATGAGGGCCCTTTTTAGATCTCATCGTTAGGGGTAATTAAGACCCAATTAGAGCCCCGTTTACCCGCCTCTCTCAGACGGATTTTAATCCGGAAAACATCGGATTCCTTCCGATTTTTCCGGAGCTCACTCGTCCTGCCGCAGGAGGAGAGAGAGAACGAGGGTTTTCTGGAGAGGGAGAGAGAGCGATGCCAAGGGGCGAGTTAAGGGAAGGAAGATTAAAGGGGGGGGGGGAGGGGGTGAGGAGAGGAGAGAGCGAGGGGAGGGGGGAAGGATGAGGCGGGTGACGGGAGGATAGGAGGGCGAGTAAATGAGATGCCAAGGTGTGTTACCGTAGAGACGAACAGAGGATGAGAGCAGGTTAGATTACCTCTGGAGGTGTGAGGCGCATCCGGGCATGACGAATTAACCCTCCCCCCCCTCCCTCCTCCCCTCCCTCCCCCTCCTCCCCCCCTCCCTCCCCCCCCTCCATCGCCCCCCTCCCTCCCCCCCTCCCTGCCCCCCTCCATCGCCCCGTCCCTCGCCCCCTCCCTCGCCCCGTCCCTCGCCCCCTCCCTCCCGCCCTCCCCCCTCCAACGGGACGGTCGGACTCCTGGTACTCCAACGGGACGGTCGGACCCCTGGTACTCCAACGGGACGGTCGGACCCCTGGTACTCCAACGGGACGGTCGGACCCCTGGTACTCCAGCGGGACGGTCGGACCCCTGGTACTCCAACGGGACGGTCGGACCCCTGGTACTCCAACGGGACGGTCGGACCCCTGGTACTCCAACGGGACGGTCGGACTCCTGGTACTCCAGTGGGACGGTCGGACCCCTAGTACTCCAGTGGACGGTCGAATGATCGGACCCCTGGTACTCCAGTAGGACGGTTGGACGGTCGGACCCCTGGTACTCCAGCGGGACGGTCGGATGATCGGACCCCTGGTACTCCAGTAGGACGGTTGGACGGTCGGACCCCTGGTACTCCAGCGGGACAGATGTTGAGATTAAATTGTTTCTGTGTCCCTGGGTAAGACCCTTCACCCGCGTTGCTTAGTCTGGATGGTGTGTGTGATGGGTTGGTGACGGTCAGAGGGGTCGATGGCTCCTGTCAGCCTGCCCCAGGGCAGCTGTGGGTACAACCGTAGCTCACACACACACACACACACACACACCCGGTATACGGATACAAGCGGCCAAAATGAGCTTCCTCCGCAGGGTGGCTGGGCTCTCACTCAGAGATCGGGTGAGAAGCTCTGCCATCCGGAGGAGCTCGGTGTCGAGCCGCTCCTCCTCCAGGTCGAGAGGAGCCAGATGGGGTGGTTCGCGCATCTGGTCAGGATGCCACCTGAGCGCCTCACGGGCGAAGTGTTTGGGCACGTCCCACCGGGAGGAGACCAAGAGGCAGACCCTGGACCTGCTGGACAGACTATGTCTCACAGCTGTCTGGGGAACGACTTGGGATCCTTCCGGGTGAGCTAGAGGATGCAGCCGGGGTGCGAGAGGCCTGGGCTACCCGTCTGAGGCAGTTGCCCCCGACGACCCGGCCCCGGAACAAATGGAAGATGACGGAACGGAACGGAGGATAAACCGGGGGAGCTCAACCAGGCGATCGTGGTCTACTGGTCGCCCGCGGACTGGTTCAAAGTCGACCGGGTTAAAAAAGCATCAAACAAACGTTTTTTTCTAGTTTTATGGAGATTTTTTGGAGTGTGTGTGTGTGTGTGTGTGTGTGTGTGTGTGTGTGTGTGTGTGTGTGTGTGTGTGTGTGTGTGTGTGTGTGTGTGTGTGTTGGTGTGTGTGCAAGAGAGAGAGGAACTTGTATGTGTGTGTATGGGTGTATGTGTCACACACACACACACACAAACAAACATACACACACATTCTTACACACACTGTCACACATTCAGTCTCTCAGTCTCACACACTCACATTCTCACACACGCACACACAGACATTCACACAAACACACACTCAGTCTCACACACTCACATTCTCACACACACACACTCACACACACTCTAACACACAGACACTCTCACACAGACACACACGCACCGTCACACACTCAGTATCTGTCACACACACAGACACACACACAAGCAGACATCCTGTCAGTCCAGAACCGGACGATCAGAACCTTGATCAGGTTTTCTGAAACGTTCATCTGGGACCAGCAGGGGAGCGGGGGGGAGGGGGGGGCACACAGATGGGGGCTGTGTGTGTGTGTGTGTGTGTGTGTGTGTGTGTGTGTGTGTGTGTGTGTGCCTACCTCGCTCTCCATGGCAGGTCCGGTCCAGGATGAGGATGCAGAGCAGCGGGATGAAACCTGAACAAAGATCCATCTTTCATCTCGCTCCGCTCCGCGCACGCGCACCGCCGCAGAGACCGTCCGCGTGCACAGCGTGCAAGAGCCGCTTTCATATGGACCAATCAGAGCGCAGCAGCACGTGCCCCTGGTACTCTAGCACAAAGCCAAACACACACACTTAAATATATATACACACTCTGTCTGTCTTTCTCTCTAATACACACTCACATACACACACACTGTCTCTCTTTCTCTCTAATACACACTCACATACACGCACTCACTCACACACACACTCACACACACACACACTGTCTCTCTTTCTCTCTAATACACACTCACATACACACACTCACTCACACACACACTCACACACACACACTCTGTCTCTCTTTCTCTCTAATACACACTCACATACACGCACTCACTCACACACACACTCACACACACACACACTGTCTCTCTTTCTCTCTAATACACACTCACATACACACACTCACTCACACACACACACACACACTGTCTCTCACACACACAAACACACACTTAAATATACTGTATACACACTCTGTCTCTCTTTTTCTCTAACACACACGTACACACACACTGAGTCTTACACACACACGCATATACACACACTCACACACACACTCTCTCTCACACACACATATAGACACACACACAACCACACACACACATACACACACACACAAACACAAACTCTCTCTCTCACACACATATAGACACACACACAACCACACACACACATACACACACACACAAACACACACTCTCTCTCTCACACACACACTAACATGTATGTTTGTAAACCATAGAAAACCCACACATACACAGGTAGAACATGCAAACTACACACAGAAAGAACAGGGTTTTAAACCTCATTCCCACTGGGGATTCAAACCCCTGCCCGTCTTACTGTGAGACCGACGTGCCGCCCACTGTGCTGCCCACTGTGCCGCCCACTGTGCCGCCCACTGTGCCGCCCACTGTGCCGCCCACTGTGCCGCCCACTGTGCCGCCCACTGTGCCGCCCACTGTGCCGCCCACTGTGCCGCCCACTGTGCCGCCCACTGTGCTGCCCACTGTGCTGCCCACTGTGCCACCCACTGTGCCGCCCACTGTGCCGCCCACTGTGCCACCCACTGTGCCGCCCACTGTGCCACCATGCCGCCCTCTTCACCGGTATAATATTTTATGAAGTGACTGTTTGTTTTTTTTAAATCTCGGAATAAAATAAACAACATTTATCAGCGGCCATCTTGGGTTAGGGTGAGGTCATCATCGTGACCCTTCAGGGTTAGGGTCATCACCCCACCCCTCACAGACCCCACCTGTTACAGACCCCCACCTCTCACAGACCCCCCCTCACACAGCCCCCACCTCTCACGGCCCCCCCCTCACAGCCTCCACCTCTCACAGACCCCACCCCTCACGGCCCCCCCTCACAGCCTCCACCTCTCACAGACCCCCCCTCACACAGCCCCCACCTCTCACAGACCCCACCTGTCACAGACCCCCACCTCTCACAGACCCCCCCTCACACAGCCCCCACCTCTCACGGCCCCCCCTCACAGCCTCCACCTCTCACAGACCCCACCTGTTACAGACCCCCACCTCTCACAGACCCCCCCTCACACAGCCCCCACCTCTCACGGCCCCCCCTCACAGCCTCCACCTCTCACAGACCCCACCCCTCACGGCCCCCCCTCACAGCCTCCACCTCTCACAGCCCCCACCTCTCACAGCCCCCACCTCTCACAGACCCCCCCTCACACAGCCCCCACCTCTCACAGACCCCACCCCTCACGGCCCCCCCTCACAGCCTCCACCTCTCACAGACCCCACCTCTCACAGACCCCACCTCTCACAGACCCCCCCTCACACAGCCCCCACCTCTCACAGACCCCACCCCTCACGGCCCCCCCTCACAGCCTCCACCTCTCACAGACCCCACCTCTCACAGACCCCACCTCTCACAGACCCCACCCCTCACGGCCCCCCCTCACAGCCTCCACCTCTCACAGCCCCCACCTCTCACAGCCCCCCCTCACAGCCTCCACCTCTCACAGACCCCACCTCTCAGAGCCCCCACCTCTCACAGACCCCACCCCTCACGGCCCCCCCTCACAGCCTCCACCTCTCACAGACCCCCCCTCACACAGCCCCCACCTCTCACAGACCCCACCTCTCACAGACCCCACCTGTCACAGACCCCCCCTCACACAGACCCCACCTCTCACAGACCCCCCCTCACACAGCCCCCACCTCTCACAGACCCCACCTCTCACAGACCCCCCCTCACACAGACCCCACCTCTCACAGACCCCCCCTCTCACAGCCCCCACCTGTTACAGACCCCACCTCTCACAGCCCCCACCTCTCACAGCCCCCACCTCTCACAGCCCCCACCTCTCACAGCCCCCCCACCTCAGTGACGTAAACAAAATAAACACCAGTTTCCTCTTTTTTAAACCGTCAGAGAGAGAGAGTACATCGTCAGAAGGATGCTGGGTTTGGAACCACCAGGAAAGAGGACTAGAGGAAGACCAAAGAGGAGGTTCATGGATACAGTGAAGGAAGACATGAAGATAGAGGATGCAGGAGATAGGGTTAGATGGAAGAAACTGACTTGATGTGGCGCCCCCTGGAGGGGGATGGAGGAAGAAGAACCGTCAGCTTTAGACGGCTAGTGTCAGGTTTGGGATGAGGGAGGACCCGAATGCAGAAGGGTTAGGGTCACTCTAGAATTCCTCCTCGAGCCGCCATCTTATCGCGGTGGAGGGGTTTGCGTGCCCCAATGATCCTAGGAGCTATGTTGTCCTGGGTTTAATGCCCCTGGTAGGGTCACCCAAGGCAAACAGGGCCTAGGGGCCAGACAAAGCGCGGCTCAAAATACCCCATGAAGAAATCAAACATGGCCAATTTGCCCTTGCCCAGACGCGGGTCACCGAGGCCCCCCCTTGGAGCCAGGCCCGAGGGTGGAGCACGAGAGCGAGCGCCTGGTGGCCGGGCTTTTACCCATGGGTCCCGGCCGGGCTTAGCCCGAACAGAGGACATAGGCCGCCCTTCTAGGGGACTCACCACCTGCAGGAGGGGCCATAGGGGTCGGGTGAAGGAAGAGATGGATGGCAGCCAACGGTGGGGACCCTGGCGATCAGATCCTCAGCTGCATAAGCTGGCAGACCCCGGACCCGCTGGAGAGACTGTCTCACAGCTGTCCGAGGAACAACTTGGGATCCTTCCAGGTGAGATGGAGGATGCAGACGGGCTGTTGCCCCTGACGGGCTGTTGCCCCTGGCGACCCGGCCCCAGAACAAGTGGAAGATGACGGAACGGATGGAATGGAGATTCTAGACAAACAGTCAAAACAATCTGGCATAAGATGAAGGGAAGACGCAGACTTTAACAAGAAGAGGAAACACAGGAGGGACCAATCAGAGAGGAGTAAACGATCACACCTGGACAGGAAGTGACACGGCCTGAAACGAGAGGAGAGTTAGTGTTTCAAAATAAAACAGGAAGTAACACAAGACAACACAAGCGAGACACACACCCTAACCAGCCTGCCGTGTACCCGCCAGCCTGCCGCGGGTCCACTAACGGAACGTGAGGCGTCCATGAGGGCCGTTAACGGAGCATGAGGCGTCCATGAGGGCCGTTAACGGAGCGTGAGGCGTCCATGAGGGCCGTTAACGGAGCGTGAGGCGTCCATGAGGGCCGTTAACGGAGCGTGAGGCGTCCATGAGGGCCGTTAACGGAACGTGAGGCGTCCATGAGGGCCGTTAACGGAACGTGAGGCGTCTATGAGGGCCATTAACGGAACGTGAGGCGTCCATGAGGGCCGTTAACGGAGCGTGAGGCGTCCATGAGGGCCGTTAACGGAACGTGAGGCGTCCATGAGGGCCGTTAACGGAGCGCGAGGCGTCCGTGAGGGCCGTTAACGGAACGTGAGGCGTCCATGAGGGCCGTTAACGGAGCGTGAGGCGTCCATGAGGGCCGTTAACGGAACGTGAGGCGTCCATGAGGGCCGTTAACTGAACGTGAGGCGTCCATGAGGGCCGTTAACGGAGCGTGAGGCGTCCATGAGGGCCGTTAACGGAACGTGAGGCGTCCATGAGGGCCGTTAACGGAGCGTGAGGCGTCCATGAGGGCCGTTAACGGAGCGTGAGGCGTCCATGAGGGCCGTTAACGGAACGTGAGGCGTCCATGAGGGCCGTTAACGGAGCGTGAGGCGTCCATGAGGGCCGTTAACGGAGCGTGAGGCGTCCATGAGGGCCGTTAACGGAACGTGAGGCGTCCATGAGGGCCGTTAACGGAACGTGAGGCGTCCATGAGGGCCGTTAACGGAGCGTGAGGCGTCCATGAGGGCCGTTAACGGAGCGTGAGGCGTCCATGAGGGCCGTTAACGGAACGTGAGGCGTCCATGAGGGCCGTTAACGGAGCGTGAGGCGTCCATGAGGGCCGTTAACGGAGCGTGAGGCGTCCATGAGGGCCGTTAACGGAACGTGAGGCGTCCATGAGGGCCGTTAACGGAACGTGAGGCGTCCATGAGGGCCGTTAACGGAACGTGAGGCGTCCATGAGGGCCGCTTACATAAGCCGTGTTTTTTCAGGGGGTGAATAATTAAAGAGAGAAAAACGCGCGTGTGTTTTTAAGGCCGCTGGATTAGAGTCTGGATGTGGAACGCCGTGTCCCGCTCCAGATGCTGCTTCCACACCAGCTGTTCCACCGTCCGTGAAGTAATCCCATCACGCTCACACGCGCTGCACTGTTTCAAACAGTTCACCTGCTTCATGCACCGGGAGGGGGACAGACCGGGAGGGGAGGACAGACCGGGAGGGGGACAGACCGGGAGGGGAGGACAGACCGGGACCGGGAGGGGGACAGACCGGGAGGGGGACAGACCGGGAGGGGAGGACAGACCGGGAGGGGGAGGATAGACCGGGAGGGGGACAGACCGGGAGGAGAGGACATACCGGGAGGGCGAGGACAGACCGGGAGGGGGGAAGGACAGACCGGGAGGGGGACAGACCGGGAGGGGGAGGACATACCGGGAGGAGAGGACATACCGGGAGGGGGAGGACAGACCGGGAGGGGGAGGACAAACCGGGAGGGCGAGGACAGACCGGGAGGGGGAGGACAGACCGGGAGGGGGATGCATCATGTATGCATGAGACCTCTGCTGCTCCAGGACCAGGTCCGGAGGGGGCGGGGGGGTCAGAACTGACTGTAATCAGTCACCTTCTCAGGAGACTGTGGCTCAGTGGGTAGAGTGGACCGGACGTTAACCGGAAGTTTGTTTTTTTACCAATGTTTTTATTAGCTTTTATTAGTTTTATTGCTTTTACTAGCTCTGATGGTAGAGAGGATGGTCAGGGTTATCCATGATGGTAGAGAGGATGGTCAGGGTTATCCATGATGGTAGAGAGGATGGTCAGGGTTATCCATGATGGTAGAGAGGATGGTCAGGGTTATCCATGATGGTAGAGAGGATGGTCAGGGTTATCTATGATGGTAGAGAGGATGGTCAGGGTTATCCATGATGGTAGAGAGGATGGTCAGGGTTATCCATGATGGTAGAGAGGATGGTCAGGGTTATCCATGATGGTAGAGAGGATGGTCAGGGTTATCCATGATGGTAGAGAGGATGGTCAGGGTTATCCATGATGGTAGAGAGGATGGTCAGGGTTATCTATGATGGTAGAGAGGATGGTCAGGGTTATCCATGATGGTAGAGAGGATGGTCAGGGTTATCCATGATGGTAGAGAGGATGGTCAGGGTTATCCATGATGGTAGAGAGGATGGTCAGGGTTATCCATGATGGTAGAGAGGATGGTCAGGGTTATCCATGATGGTAGAGAGGATGGTCAGGGTTATCCATGATGGTAGAGAGGATGGTCAGGGTTATCTATGATGGTAGAGAGGATGGTCAGGGTTATCCATGATGGTAGAGAGGATGGTCAGGGTTATCCATGATGGTAGAGAGGATGGTCAGGGTTATCCATGATGGTAGAGAGGATGGTCAGGGTTATCCATGATGGTAGAGAGGATGGTCAGGGTTATCCATGATGGTAGAGAGGATGGTCAGGGTTATCTATGATGGTAGAGAGGATGGTCAGGGTTATCCATGATGGTAGAGAGGATGGTCAGGGTTATCCATGACGGTAGAGAGGATGGTCAGGGTTATCCATGATGGTAGAGAGGATGGTCAGGGTTATCCATGATGGTAGAGAGGATGGTCAGGGTTATCCATGATGGTAGAGAGGATGGTCAGGGTTATCCATGATGGTAGAGAGGATGGTCAGGGTTATCCATGATGGTAGAGAGGATGGTCAGGGTTATCCATGATGGTAGAGAGGATGGTCAGGGTTATCCATGACGGTAGAGAGGATGGTCAGGGTTATCCATGATGGTAGAGAGGATGGTCAGGGTTATCCATGATGGTAGAGAGGATGGTCAGGGTTATCCATGATGGTAGAGAGGATGGTCAGGGTTATCCATGATGGTAGAGAGGATGGTCAGGGTTATCCATGATGGTAGAGAGGATGGTCAGGGTTATCCATGATGGTAGAGAGGATGGTCAGGGTTATCTATGATGGTAGAGAGGATGGTCAGGGTTATCCATGATGGTAGAGAGGATGGTCAGGGTTATCTGTGATGGTAGAGAGGATGGTCAGGGTTATCCATGATGGCAGAGAGGATGGTCAGGGTTATCCATGATGGTAGAGAGGATTGTCAGGGTTATCCATGATGGTAGAGAGGATGGTCAGGGTTATCTATGATGGTAGAGAGGATTGTCAGGGTTATCCGTGATGGTAGAGAGGATGGTCAGGGTTATCCATGATGGTAGAGAGGATTGTCAGGGTTATCCATGATGGTAGAGAGGATGGTCAGGGTTATCTATGATGGTAGAGAGGATTGTCAGGGTTATCCGTGATGGTAGAGAGGATTGTCAGGGTTATCCATGATGGTAGAGAGGATGGTCAGGGTTATCTATGATGGTAGAGAGGATGGTCAGGGTTATCCATGATGGTAGAGAGGATGGTCAGGGTTATCCATGATGGTAGAGAGGATTGTCAGGGTTATCCATGATGGTAGAGAGGATGGTCAGGGTTATCTATGATGGTAGAGAGGATGGTCAGGGTTATCCATGATGGTAGAGAGGATGGTCAGGGTTATCCATGATGGTAGAGAGGATGGTCAGGGTTATCTATGATGGTAGAGAGGATGGTCAGGGTTATCCATGATGGTAGAGAGGATGGTCAGGGTTATCCATGATGGTAGAGAGGATGGTCAGGGTTATCCATGATGGTAGAGAGGATGGTCAGGGTTATCCATGATGGTAGAGAGGATGGTCAGGGTTATCCATGATGGTAGAGAGGATGGTCAGGGTTATCCATGATGGTAGAGAGGATGGTCAGGGTTATCCATGATGGTAGAGAGGATGGTCAGGGTTATTCATGATGGTAGAGAGGATGGTCATGGTTATTCATGATGGTAGAGAGGATGGTCAGGGTTATCCATGATGGTAGAGAGGATGGTCAGGGTTATCCATGATGGTAGAGAGGATGGTCAGGGTTATCCATGATGGTAGAGAGGATGGTCAGGGTTATCCATGATGGTAGAGAGGATGGTCAGGGTTATACATGATGGTAGAGAGGATGGTCAGGGTTATCCATGATGGTAGAGAGGATGGTCAGGGTTATCCATGATGGTAGAGAGGATGGTCAGGGTTATCCATGATGGTAGAGAGGATGGTCAGGGTTATCCATGATGGTAGAGAGGATGGTCAGGGTTATCCATGATGGTAGAGAGGATGATCATGGTTATCCATGATGGTAGAGAGGATGGTCAGGGTTGTCCATGATGGTAGAGAGGATGGTCAGGATTATCCATGATGGTAGAGAGGATGGTCATGGTTATCCATGACGGTAGAGAGGATGGTCAGGGTGATCCATGATGGTAGAGAGGATGGTCAGGGTTATCCGTGATGGTAGAGAGGATGGTCATGGTTATCCATGATGGTAGAGAGGATGGTCAGGGTTATCCATGATGGTAGAGAGGATGGTCAGGGTTATACATGATGGTAGAGAGGATGGTCAGGGTTATCCATGATGGTAGAGAGGATGGTCAGGGTTATCCATGATGGTAGAGAGGATGGTCAGGGTTATCCATGATGGTAGAGAGGATGGTCAGGGTTATCCATGATGGTAGAGAGGACGGTGAGGGTGGTCTAGAGGATGGTCAAGGTGGTAGAGAGGATGGTGAGGGTCATCCATCTTTTTTTCTCTATAGTTTGTTATTTTATTTTGTTTATTTTTGTCTTTGAAACACTTTGAATGAACTTGTGTTTGACTTGAGCTTTATTTAAGCTCGACTGGCATCATTTTTAATTGATTATTCTGGGATGGAGGACTCGGTTTCTACGGAAACGCTTTCAGACTTTTGCTTAATTTTTCATGAGTTCATTTTAAAAAAAAATGTAAAAATGCTGAGTCACTAAAAAAGACTGAGCTGGCACATTGTGCACGCTCACATGCACACGGGCTGCTGTTCACACTCACATGCGCACACACAGGTCACCGTTCACGCTCACATGCGTACACACACACATATACACAAACAGGTCACTGCGCATGCGCGCATTCACAGTGGCACACAGTGCGCACACATTCACACACAAAGATCGCCGTCCACGCTCACATGCACACAGACCGCGGTGCACACGCACACCAGGCGCCACGCACGCGCACACAGGTTGCCGTGCACGCGCACACAGGTTGTCGTGCACGCGCACATGCACACAGGGCATTAGGTCTACGTGCGGCTTAAATTCCAATAATAACACAGAAAATTGAACTGAAAGGAAGTGACGTCAGAATTAAAGTAACTTCCTGTTAAAGATGGCGACGTGACTGGTCTACAGGGTGGGGGGTTCAGCAGGGTGCAGGGTTGGGGTGTACATGCTGGGGGGGTTGCAGTCTGATGGTAACAGCTGGTAATTTAATCCACTGAGGATTAAAATCTCTCTTTTTTCTCTCTCCCTCATCTCACCCCCCCATGCCATCCATTCTCTTCTCTTCACCTCCTCACCCCTCCACCCATCCTCCATTCTTCCTCCTCTCTCTGAGTTTATCCTCCTTTCTTCACACACACACACACACACACACACACACACACACACACACACACACACACACACCTGAGAAAGTGTGACCAATTCATGCTGAAAATAAAAAATAATCTGAGCTCTTTTACCAAGAGGATTATTTTCACCCCCCTCCTAAACACACACATACACACACACACACATATACACACACGCTAATATATACACACACACATACACACATACACACACACGCTAATATATACACACACACATACACACATACACACACACGCTAATATATACACATACACACACACACATACACACACACACGCTATTATATACACACATACACACACACACACATATACACACACGCTAATATATACACACACACATACACACACACATATACACACACGCTAATATACACACCGACACATACACACACACCCACATACACACACACACACACTCACTCACACATACACCGAAACATACACACACAAATACACTGATACACACACACACATACACACACACGCTAATATATACACACACACACCGACACATACACACATAGAGACACAAACATACACACACACTCACACACATACACACACACACCCTCCAGCTCACCCAGGAAGATCACGGACAATGGGTGGCATGAAATCCCCCATGTAGAAATCAACCATGGCCAACACACACGTATGTGTATGTGTGTGTGTGTGTCTGTGTATAGGTGTATGTGATTATATGTGTGTATGTGTGTGTGTGTGTGTGTGTGGGTGTGTGTGTCTGGCATGTCTTAAAAATAAACAAAAAATATGTCAATTTCAATTCAAACTGCATCCTGTCCTGCGCTTGTGCCCTCAGGCCCCACGCTCAACCGCAGTCTGTTTAACGTATTTGGGTATTTTTTAGAGAATTTTTTTGGGGCATCTTAAAATAACAAAACACTCTTTTTGCTAAAGTCACATTTTTCTCGTTAAAAGACGGTGAAACTGTGTAATTATACCTTTTAATGACCAGTCATTAGTCACGCCGCTCTGCTCCGATGTGCCCTTATACCAGGCGACACACACTCTGCCCACCAGCAGAGAAAACACTCATTAAGAGCAGTGATTCATGCATAGCCTGTACTGAACATTCTCTAGGTGTGAACACGTGTGCCACTACTCCCCTAACGGGCAGCGACGAGGTGGAGATGGAGTCAACCGGACTGGAATGAGAACCCTGACAGAGCAGGGTGTCGTTCCTGTGAAAGCTCCTCCATGTTTGTAGTTCCTGTGAAAGCTCCTCCATGTTTGTAGTTCCTGTGAAAGCTCCTCCATGTTTGTAGTTCCTGTGAAAGCTCCTCCATGTTTGTAGTTCCTGTGAAAGCTCCTCCATGTTTGTAGTTCCTATGAAAGCTCCTCCATGTTTGTAGTTCCTATGAAAGCTCCTCCATGTTTGTAGTTCCTGTGAAAGCTCCTCCATGTTTGTAGTTCCTATGAAAGCTCCTCCATGTTTGTAGTTCCTGTGAAGCTCCTCCATGTTTGTAGTTCCTATGAAAGCTCCTCCATGTTTGTAGTTCCTGTGAAAGCCCCTCCATGTTTGATCGGACGTGAGCGGGTGCAGCAGAGGAGGATTGAAGCTGGTGTCGGGATCCGTTCCGTCGTCTTCTGCTTATTCAGGGCTGGGTCGCCGGGGCAACAGCCTCAGACGGGAAGCCCAGACCTCTCTCACCCCGGCCGCATCCTCAGCTCACCCAGGAGGATCCCAGACGAAGCGTAGCATGAAATCCCCCTACGTAAAGATCAACCATAGCCAAGTTGCGGGTCATCGGGCCTCCCCGTGGAGTCAGGCTCGGGGGTGGGTACAATGTGAGCGCCTGGTGGCTAGGCTTTTACCCATGGGGCATGACAGAGGTCAGCCCGAACAGGGTACATGGGTCAGCGGGGATCCATCGTAGAAAACTTCCATGTGTTTGATCGGGACGTTCAGACTTCTGTCTGAAGGATCCTGGGACCTGGTTCTACTCGAGCGATCGTTGCTCGCTCGTGTCTCCGGACATGAGACACTGTCTCACTGCGTGACACGATAAACTGTCCTGGAAGCAGATCAGCTGACCTCCATGAAGCCCCGCCCTCTTAAAAAAATATCAACAAAAAACAAACAAAAAATATCTCAATCGTTTTGTGCTGTTTTACTTTATATGTTTTATTATTTTAAGAAATACAATATGGACGATGACGTCATCCAGACCTTCATTTATTTTCGGGCGTCGCCATCTTTGATGACGTCATCGTCCAACTCATATTTCTTGAAACAAAAAACTAAAATAGCACAAAATATTTTTGTTTATTTTTGTTTATTTATATTATTTAAGAGGCTCAGCTTCATGGAGGTGATAGGCTCCTCCCCGGGAAGTGATAGGCTCCTCCTGCGGGAGGTGATTGGCTCTTCCCCCGGGAGGTGATCGGCTCCTCCCCCGGGAAGTATAGGCTCCTCCCCCAGGAGGTATAGGCTCCTCCCCTGGGAGGTGATCAATTCCTCCTCCGGCTCCTTTCTTGGGAGGTGATCACCCGTCCGTTTTTCACCTGTCCGTTTTTAACGCGTATTTTTCTCCGTTTCCTGCTCGTTAGCATCCGGATGAGTCACAGCTTTAATCAGTGCTTTAATGATGGTCTTAATTAGTTGGTAACCAGGGGCAACCGGCAGCTGGATGCCAGCTGGGTGGCTGCTGGCATAAAATCACATCTCACACAACGAGTCAAAAAAAAACAAAACATGTTTTTACTGGGATTAAAATCTGATGTTTTATGGGATTAAAATCTGATATTTTTACTGGTTTCACTGGGATTAAAGCTGGTATTTTACTGGGCATTAAGGCTGACGTCCCAATGCCCAAACAGATGGTATAAGGGGGGTCGGGCCAAACCAACACGTTTCTATGGAAACAGATTAAAACAGGAAGAGACATCATCAGAGAATCTGGTTAATTATTATCTTTTTAAAAAATTAATTAGTTAGAAAATAAAGTCATTTAATTATAAAATTAGTAAAAATTACATGTAAAATATTTGAGGTTTTTCACAAATATTATAATATTCTTTTTCAAATAATAATAATAAATGGAATTTATTAATAATAATAATTGATCATTAATAATAATATTCTTATTAATAAGAAGAATTTAAATAATAATAAAAAGTTTCAATAATAAGTTTCTAAAACAATAATAATAAATTTTATTTCATAATCATACAATTTTTAAATAATAATTATTTAATAATATTTTTTAAATAATATTTTTAATAATAGTAATCAATTTTATTTAATAATTAATCCTTTTTTTTTCATAATTAATCATTTTTAAATAAAATGCCACTCATTCCTAGGGGCACCTACCATGCATGTCTTTGGAGGTTGGGAGAGACCTACGCATACAAGGGGAGAACATGCAAACTCCACACAGAAAGGACAGTGTTCCAAGCCTCGTCCCCACCCGGGACTGGAACCCCTGACCTTCTTGCTGTGAGGCCACCGCGCCGCGGTGTGACCGGGTGTTTATGTAGAAGTGTAAATAAGAGAGGCGCCCAAATCAAAGAATCTGCTTTTAAAACGTCTCCTGTGCCAGCTTCGGTGGTTCTCTACCCGGGTTTGAGCCAGCTTCGATGCCAGTTTGCCCACCGTAAGGTGTGGTTTATTAAAACCAGTTTTCATTCGTTTTGATATAAATAGTAAAATAAAGTTTAAAATGAAGGTTTAACTTTAAAATCAAACACGGTACAACAGCACCACCTCTGGACAGACTGTAGAATTACACCTGCAAATTAATCTTTGAACTCAGTCACTTTCTTCAGTCACCACATACGAGGTGCCAGGGGGTGCCAGAGCCCATCCCGGCTGGTTCAAGTCGAGGGGCAGGGTACACCCTGAACAGGTCGCCAGTCTGTCAAGGGGCCACACACACACTCATTCCTAGGGGCAATCAATCTAACATGTATGTTTTAGAGGAAACCAGAGAAAACCCACACATACACACGGAGAACATGCAAACTACACACAGAAAGACCAGTGTTCTAAACCTCATCCCCACCCCACAACTTGAACCCTGACCTTCTTGCTGTGAGGCCACTGTGCCACCAACTTGATTCGTTTTTAACTGAAAAGTTTTCACTTTTTTTTTCATTATTGATTTTTTTTTAATGGATTTTTTGTTAGTAATTTCTTATTATTTATTTTCTTTATTATTACTGATTTTTATAATTTTTTAAAATAATTTTATTATTGATTTATTATTTTTTATTATTGCTTTTTTATTATTTTTACTATTGATTTTTTTATTAGTGATATTAATTTCTTTTATTGCTTCTTTATATTTAATTATTTTACTATTATTTTTTATATTTTTATTACTAATTTTTATTATTAATTTTTATGATTAATATATATTTTTTATAATTGATTCTTAATTTTTTTATTATCATTAATAAAAAAAATCAATAATATTTTGAATTTTTATCAGATTTTTATTATTGATTATTTTTATTAATAATTACTTTTACTATTGATTATTTTATTATAATTTTTTTATTATTATTAATTATCTTTACAATAAAAGAACAATGTTCTGTGCCCAGTTCCAGAACTTTATTGAAACTGGATTTAAAAAAAACATAAAACAATATACAACAATAATCCTGATACTGGCACACTGGGTTCTGGTTGGGCACGCCGGGTTCTGGTAGGGGCACACCCATCTCGGTCACAGTCCGGTTGCACAGAGCGACGTGAGACGGTTCTGGAGGAAAGAAAGAAACCATGAAGCAGGGCCGGAACGTTCTGAGCATGCTCAGAAGAGCTGAGCCAGCTCCTTTTGACAGAGAGGGAGGGGCTGAGCATTCAGAGTTCTGAGCATGCTCAGAAGAGCTAAGCCTGCTCATTTGACAGAGAGGGAGGGGCGGAGGATTCAGAGTTCTGAGCCTGCTCAGAAGAGCTAAGCCTGCTCATTTGACAGAGAGGGAGGGGCGGAGGATTCAGAGTTCTGAGCATGCTCAGAAGAGCTAAGTCTGCTCATTTGACAGAGAGGGAGGGGCGGAGGATTCAGAGTTCTGAGCATGCTCAGAAGAGCTAAGCCTGCTCATTTGACAGAGAGGGAGGGGCGGAGGATTCAGAGTTCTGAGCATGCTCAGAAGAGCTAAGCCTGCTCATTTGACAGAGAGGGAGGGGCGGAGGATTCAGAGTTCTGAGCCTGCTCAGAAGAGCTAAGCCTGCTCATTTGACAGAGAGGGAGGGGCGGAGGATTCAGAGTTCTGAGCATGCTCAGAAGAGCTAAGTCTGCTCATTTGACAGAGAGGGAGGGGCGGAGGATTCAGAGTTCTGAGCATGCTCAGAAGAGCTAAGCCTGCTCATTTGACAGAGAGGGAGGGGCGGAGGATTCAGAGTTCTGAGCATGCTCAGAAGAGCTAAGCCTGCTCATTTGACAGAGAGGGAGGGGCGGAGAATTCAGAGTTCTGAGCATGCTCAGAAGAGCTAAGCCTGCTCATTTGACAGAGAGGGAGGGGCGGAGGATTCAGGGTTCTGAGCATGCTCAGAAGAGCTAAGCCTGCTCATTTTGACAGAGAGGGAGGGGCAGAGCATTCAGAGTTCTGAGCATGCTCAGAAGAGCTAAGCCTGCTCCTTTTGACAGAGAGGGAGGGGGGGAGCATTCAGAGTTCTGAGCATGCTCAGAAGAACTAAGCCAGCTCATTTTGACAGAGAGGGAGGGGCAGAGCATTCAGAGCTCTGAGCATGCTCAGTAGCCTCTCGCTGTGTCTGTGAGGAGCCGTACCTGCAGCAGGCGGATGCTCCGGACGGCCGTGTCGTCCAGCAGGCTGAGATCCATG
>LR738551.1:29189770-29192270 GCA_902685375.1 Neostethus bicornis | reverse complement strand
GAGCTCCTCTTTGGGGGAGGGGCTAACTCAGGGTAGTTTAGAACCATTCTAAGTCCATTTGAAACGTCTCGATTAAAAAACACCAGAAAACAATGTTAAAGTTTTTTTTTGGTTTTTCTTAAGATGAATCCCTGCTGGATGAATGAGGGATTACACCATTTAATTCTGGGTCCAATCAAAACGTCTCGATCCTCAAACACGACGATGGAGACGTTAAAGCCTTTTCTCTGATCCCTGCTGGAGATCTCCGTGAAGCCCCGCCCCTCTTATAATATATATAAACAAAAATAAACAAAAAATATGTAAATCGTTGTGCTATTTTAATTTTTTTATTTATTCAAAGAAATACGATATGGACGATGACGTCATCAAAGATGGCGACACCTGGAAATAAATGAATGTCTTAAAAAGGGGCCAGCTTCACGGACCCCTGCTGGAGGAACGAGGAATTACACAGACGTGTGTGTGTGTGTGTGTGTGTGTGTGTGTGTGTGTGTGTGTGTGTGTGTGTGTGTGTGTGTGTGTGTGTGTGTGTGTGTGTGTGTGTGGGCGGGGCTTCAGAAGAGAATCCTTTCACTTCATAAAAACATGAATATTTTAACAGTTCGAGTCTCCATGGTTACGCCACCATCTAGATCTGCTCTGTCATTGGTTGTATCCATGGTTACGTCACCATCTAGATCTGCTCTGTCATTGGTTGTATCCATGGTTACCGCTCGTCTAGACGTACTCCTTCATGGGCAGGCTGGCGCTGGTGATCGGTTTGGGAGGCTCCGGTGCAGGCGAGTTGGCGAAGCTTCGACCGATGTAACCGCGGCGATAGCGGCCGCCCCGCTCCATCAGAGGACAGGTGCTGCTCAGCACGGCGCCGCTCAGCATCAGGATGACGGCGGCGGCCCATCCCAAGTAGATAGCCTGGCCCAGCTCACGCTTGTGCATGACGGGCACGTTGGGGTTGTAGAAGTCACGCACCACGGTGTTGGCGGTCCAGGAGACGGGCACGAGCACGCATAGGCCGGTGAGGATGAAGAGGATTCCACCGGCTAGGGCGATGCCCGCTTTGGCGCGGCGGTCATCCCCGGCGCAGGTGGTACACTTCATCCCGCAGCAGGACACGGTGCAGGACAACCATCCCAGGAAGATGCTAATGCACATGAGGGCGCGCGCCGCTTGGATGTCCGGCGCCAGCGCCAACATGGAGTCATAAGTCTTACACTGCATGTGCCCGGTGGTCTGGTACACGCAGGACATCCAGATGCCCTCCCACTTCATCTCCGACGTCAGGATGTTGTTTCCGATAAAAGCCGAAACTTTCCACTGCGGCAACGCCGTGGCGGCGATCGCCATGATCCAACCCGTCACCGCGCAGGTGAAGCTGATCAGCTGCATTCCCGTGTTCACCATGGCGACCTGCGGCTGGTTGGAGTTCACACAACCTCACCTGCCATCAGACCCTTGTCCAGTGTGTAACCCCCTAGTCCACTCTCAGATGGTCCGTAGACGCTCTGGTATGTCTGTACCCTCCTGGTCTCTGACCGTGGCCTCCTGGTTGAGGGTTTCAGTTGATCTTCAGACCCCCTCGGTTCAGTCTGTACCCTCCAGGTCTGGTCTGTACCCTCCAGGTCCGGTCTGTGGCTCGGTCTGCTCGGTCCGAGCGTTCATCGTCTCTGAAACAGTGTCGTCTTTCGAAGGCAGATCAAAACAGAACCTGATACCCTGGGATCGAATCACCATCAGCTGAGGGTAGAACCTGGCATTGGTGCCAATGGGTCCAGAATCAGATGGAAGATGGAGGCAGGAAGCAGACGGGGTGGATGCCAGGGGTGTTGATCTTTACCTGGTGATGATGGGTGGGCTTCAGGTGTGTCTCCATCAGAATAAACAGGTGGTTTCTAACTGTCCCTACTGAGCATGCTCAGTCTGAAGCATGAATTAAACATCCGACATGGAGACCCGCTGCTCGAGTTTCTCTCTGGAATGGCCTCATATCGCCATGGCAACCGAGTGTCCGGTCCGTCAAGAAGTGGAGAACAAGGCCAAGAGTGGTTTCCATGGTAACAGCGGTGGAAAACATCCACCTGTTTGGGTCCAGAGAACCCGGACAGACCGTAATGTCAGAGCGGTTTTCTGGTGTCACTGAAACCCACTGTAACTGGCTCAGTGAAGCCCCGCCCCTCTTAAAAAATAAACAAAAAATATGTAAATCGTTTGTGCTCCAAAAATCACGTGTGTGCTATTTTAGTTTTTTTTTTTTTATTTAAAAACTACATTGGACGATGACGTCATCCACAAATTATTTCCGGGCGTCGCAATCTTGGACCATTTTCAAGCAAAATGAGGGGCTGGATTGACGTAAAAAAAAAATCGTAAATATCTAAAAAACTAAAACAGCACAAACGATTGACGTATTTTTATTATTTTTGTCTATTTTTTTTAAGAGGGGCGGGGCTTCATGGAGGTGTTTTAAATCCGTTTTTTTTTAAGTGTTGTCAGACCAATA
>LR738551.1:29182270-29184770 GCA_902685375.1 Neostethus bicornis | reverse complement strand
TTTTATTTAATTTATAATTATTATTTATAAAAACATTCATAATTTAATAATTAATACTATTTTATTTATTTAATAATGCAATATTCTTTAATTTAATAATTTAATTTAGTAATTTAATATATTTTTTTATTTAAACATTTTAATATTACTTCCTAAATTTAATTAAATAAGGTTAAATTAAATTAAATATTTAATTAAAAAAAACTATTTAATTCATTTATTCAAATAAAGTAATGTTTATGTTTCGCCCAGATCATCACAGGGGTTGTGTCAGGACGGGCATCCGACGTAAAACTACGCCAATTATTAATATCAGTTCTAGAAAGGGAAAAGATGGAAGGACAAGATTTAAATTAAGTAATGTTATTTATTTAAATATTTAATTATTATTTTTAATTTATTTAAATATTATAATATTATTTCTCAAGTAAAATAAAGTTGGCTTCATTTTGGATCTTTTTAACCATGAGGTGGCGCTGTCATGGACATCTGGACTGGTACCAGAACCAGTAAAACCGGTACCCACCCTCTCGGCCTTGTCGGAGCAGAACAGGCGGGTGTGGTGTCGTTTCTGGACCACGATGTAGGTGATGCCAGGTCGGTAGTCCTCCTCCAGACTGATGCAGGCCTTCCTGATGGCGATCAGTTCGGGCCATGCCACCTGTGAACAGAACGGGTTGGTGATCCGTATGACCCGTAGGACTGCCCACCCCTCACCCACCCCACACCTGGACCCGTAGGACCCCTCCCTCCTGACTCACCTGCTTCATCTGGCCCTCAGAGACGCCGCCCCGGTAGTAGATGATGCGCGTGGGCTTGAAGCGGGTGGACTTGTAGAACTGGATCAGGAGTTCTCGCACCATGTTGGTCAGGTCCTGGATCACTTCCTGGCTGAAAAGCTGCTCCTGTGGAGGACCGGAAAGACCGTCAGGGACCAGAACCGATCCGGTAAGACCGTCAGGAACCAGAACCGACCGACCAGGTAAGACCGTCAGGAACCAGAACCGACCGACCAGGTAAGACCGTCAGGAACCAGAACCGACCCGGTAAGACCGTCAGGAACCAGAACCGACCCGGTAAGACCGTCATGAACCAGAACCGACCCGGTAAGACCGTCATGAACCGAAGGAGTGACTCGTGTTTAAAATTATTAACACATTATTTATATTATTTAAGGTGTTATTTTCAGATTGAACACCAGAGGGCAATAAAAGCTCATGTTGATCCATTTTAAAAGGGCTGGAAAAAAAAATGGCAGGAAGCGAAAACCCTATTTTTCAGAATAAAAGCTATTTAAAAAAAAAACATGTTTCTGAAAAAAAAAACAGAGGAGTGAAAAATGTATCTACGTTCCTACCCTCACCATGGTAACCAGGATCTACATTTCTACCCTCACCATGGTAACCAGTATCCATGTTACTACCCTCACCATGGTAACCAGGATCTACATTTCTACCCTCACCATGGTAACCAGTATCCATGTTACTACCCTCACCATGGTAACCAGTATCCATGTTACTACCCTCACCATGGTAACCAGGATCTACATTTCTACCATCACCATGGTAACCAGGATCTACGTTCCTACCCTCACCATGGTAACCAGTATCCACGTTCCTACCCTCACCATGGTAACCAGGATCTACATTTCTACCATCACCATGGTAACCAGGATCTACGTTCCTACCCTCACCATGGTAACCAGTATCCATGTTACTACCCTCACCATGGTAACCAGGATCTACATTTCTACCATCACCATGGTAACCAGGATCTACGTTCCTACCCTCACCATGGTAACTAGGATCTACGTTCCTACCCTCACCATGGTAACCAGGATCTACGTTCCTACCCTCACCATGGTAACCAGGATCTACGTTCCTACCCTCACCATGGTAACCAGGATCTACGTTCCTACCCTCACCATGGTAACCAGGATCTACGTTCCTACCCTCACCATGGTAACCAGGATCTACGTTCCTACCCTCACCATGGTAACCAGGATCTACGTTCCTACCCTCACCATGGTAACCAGGATCTATGTTCCTACCCTCACCATGGTAACCAGGATCTACGTTCCTACCCTTACCATGGTAACCAGGATCTACGTTCCTACCCTCACCATGGTAACCAGGATCTACGTTCCTACCCTCACCATGGTAACCAGGATCTACGTTCCTACCCTCACCATGGTAACCAGGATCTACGTTCCTACCCTCACCATGGTAACCAGGATCTACGTTCCTACCCTCACCATGGTAACCAGGATCTACGTTCCTTCCCTCACCATGGTAACCAGGATCTACGTTCCTACCCTCACCATGGTAACCAGGCTCTACGTTCCTACCCTCACCATGGTAACCAGGATCTACGTTCCTACCCTCACCATGGTAACCAGGATCTACGTTCCTACCCTCACCATGGTAACCAGGATCTACGTTCCTACCCTCACCATGGTAACCAGGATCTACGTTCCTACCCTCACCATGGTAACCAGGAT
>LR738551.1:29127270-29172270 GCA_902685375.1 Neostethus bicornis | reverse complement strand
ACCAGCTTTATCTCTGTCCCGCCCCCACCACACCTCTACAGCTCCATATATGGATCAACCAATCAGAGCCTCCAGTGGAGGGGCGTGGCTCCGGCTGGGTCATGTCTGGTCACGTCGTTAGGTCGTCCGGTCAGCCCCCGTCTGGTCAGCTCCCCGTCCGGTCAGGGCCCCGTCCGGTCAGCTCCCCGTCCGGTCAGGCCCCCGTCCGGTCAGGCCCCCGTCTGGTCAGCTCCCCGTCCGGTCAGCTCCCCGTCCGGTCAGCTCCCCGTCCGGTCAGGCTCCCGTCCGGTCAGCTCCCCGTCCGGTCAGCTCCCCGTCCGGTCAGGGCCCCGTCCGGTCAGGCCCCCGTCCGGTCAGGCCCCCGTCCGGTCAGGCCCCCGTCCGGTCAGGCCCCCGTCCGGTCAGGCCCCCGTCCGGTCAGGGCCCCGTCCGGTCAGGCCCCGTCCGGTCAGGCCCCCGTCCGGTCAGGCCCCCGTCCGGTCAGCTCCCCGTCCGGTCAGCCCCCGTCCGGTCAGCCTCCGTCCGGTCAGGCCCCCGTCCGGTCAGGTCCCGTCCGGTCAGCCCCCGTCCGGTCAGGCCCCCGTCCGGTCAGGCCCCCGTCCGGTCAGGCCCCCGTCCGGTCAGGCCCCGTCTGGTCAGCTCCCCGTCCGGTCAGCTCCCCGTCCGGTCAGGCCCCCGTCCGGTCAGGTCCCGTCCCCGTGCGTTGAACCCCGACCAGGTAAACGGAGTTTTTCCAGCTGGCGATGCTGGCGATCTAATGCCCGCTGTTCAGTTCACTACATCTTGTGTCCACAAGGTGTCGTCTATTCCCCGCCCACTCCCTCAACCTTACAGACCAATCAGATCCTTTCAGACCAATCAGATGGCTTAAAGCCCGCCCACATCCTGACAGACCAATCAGATTTAAGTCTGCTTCACTTCATAAATGAGGCCCTTCATTCTTACGGAACCTGAAACCGGGCTCGTTAGGAACCGATCCTGGTTCTGAATCCAGACGGTGAGTCTCAGCTCAGCCTCCTCTGATTGGTCGAATGAAAACCAGGAAGTTAGATTTGGAATGCGGTCATAATGACATCATCAGTTCAGGTAATTTAACCAATCAGATTTTAAAAACAGTAACAGCCAATCAGAGAGCAGCTGAGATGCACCATGAGGGGAGGGGCTTCAGGGGGTATTCGCCCCTGTAACCCCTCCCCTTACCCCGCCCGTACCCCCCACACCCGTCCCGTTACTCACCCGTCCACAGTCCCTCCCTGTGTCGGTACTCACCCGGCCCCCATACTGCAGCATGGGCGCTGGGAGGACACGCCCCGTCACCTCCGTCATGTCGTTATGGACAACGATACCGAACTCTTTCAGGTAAGGGTCGGGCCCGCCCACCATGCTGTTGCTCTTCACCTGTGGAGGTCACAAGAGGGGTCAGGCATGTGTGTGTGTGTGTGTGTGTGTGTATATAACTCTGTGTGTGTATGTGTGTGTGTGTGTATGCGTCTCTCACCAGCCTGCTGATCTCTTCCTGGCGGTCGGGGGCGGACCTTGCCGTGGCTTTAATCATGGTGGACGTCTGGTTATCCGTTAGCTTCTTGATGCAGCGCTGGCCGGCCACGATGTTACACACCTGCAGGTGGGGGGCGGGGGCAAGCAGGGGACAGGGCACGCAGGGGCGGGACAAACAGAGGGTGAGATATGACCGTATGAGGGCGGGGCTAACAGCTCAGATATGACAATACGGGAGCGAGACGGCCTCCGTCTGCCCGGAGGACGTGTGTACCCACGCAGGGCGTCTTACCTCCAGCGGCAGGTAGGTGTGCTTCTGTTCCTGGCCCACCTGCAGGCAGGGCAGGTGCGGGTATTTCAGCTGCAGGTTGTATTTCTGTTTGAAGTATTGAGCCACCGTGCATTCCATGGCCTGCCCGTTCTCTAGCTGCAGGGGGAACCTGTGGACGGGGGAGGGTAGAGGGAGCGAGAGGAAGGGGTAAACAGGGACACGTCAGCAGGTCTTTACCCACCAGAACACCAGAAAGACCAGTGTTCTAAGTCCTGACCCCAATCCCTGACCTACTTGCTGTGAGGTAACCTTAGATAAGCAGGGGTTAAACCCGCCGCCATGTTTTTTCTTACGTTTGGTGACTCGCCGGCCGCCGCGTCACGTTGCAGACGCGGTACTTCCTCTTCATCTGGCCGCAGTGCGTCACCTCCACCTTCAGGCCTGGAGGAAAAGTGCATGGATTAAAAAACCCCGCCGCCGTCTGGAATACACACCGTTACACACACACACCGTTACACACACACACACCGTTACACACACACACCGTTACACACACACACACACCCACACACCGTTACACACACACACACACCGTTACACACACACACACCGTTACACACACACACACACCGTTACACACACACACACACACCGTTACACACACACACACACCGTTACACACACACACACACCGTTACACACACACACCGTTACACACACACACACACACCGTTACACACACACACCGTTACACACACACACCGTTACACACACACACACCGTTACACACACACACACCGTTACACACACACACACACCGTGATACACACACACACCGTGATACACACACACACCGTTACACACACACACCGTTACACACACACACACCGTTACACACACACACACCGTTACACACACACACACCGTGACACACACACACACCGTGATACACACACACACCGTTACACACACACACACACCGTTACACACACACACACCGTTACACACACACACACCGTTACACACACACACCGTTACACACACACACACACCCACACACCGTTACACACACACACACACCGTTACACACACACACACCGTTACACACACACACCGTTACACACACACACACCGTTACACACACACACACCGTTACACACACACACACCGTTACACACACACACCGTTACACACACACACACCGTTACACACACACACACCGTTACACACACACACCGTTACACACACACACACACCCACACACCGTTACACACACACACACACCGTTACACACACACACACCGTTACACACACACACCGTTACACACACACACACCGTTACACACACACACACCGTTACAAACACACACACCGTTACACACACACACACCGTTACACACACACACACCGTTACACACACACACACCGTTACACACACACACCGTTACACACACACACACACCCACACACCGTTACACACACACACACACCGTTACACACACACACACCGTTACACACACACACCGTTACACACACACACACCGTTACACACACACACACCGTTACACACACACACACCGTTACACACACACACCGTTACACACACACACACACACACCGTTACACACACACACACCGTTACACACACACACACACACACCGTTACACACACACACACCGTTACACACACACACACCGTTACACACACACACACCGTTACACACACACACACCGTTACACACACACACACACACCGTTACACACACACACACCGTTACACACACACACCGTTACACACACACACACACACACCGTTACACACACACACCGTTACACACACACACACACACACCGTTACACACACACACACACCGTTACACACACACACACCGTTACACACACACACACCGTTACACACACACACACACCGTTACACACACACACACCGTTACACACACCGTTACACACACCGTTACACACACACACCGTTACACACACACACACCGTGATACACACACACACACCGTTACACACACACACACCGTTACACACACACACACACACCGTTACACACACACACACCGTTACACACACACACACACCGTTACACACACACACACCGTGATACACACACACACACCGTTACACACACACACCGTTACACACACACACCGTTACACACACACACCGTTACACACACACACACACACACCGTTACACACACACACCGTTACACACACACACCGTTACACACACACACACACCGTTACACACACACACACCGTTACACACACCGTTACACACACCGTTACACACACACACACACCGTTACACACACACACCGTTACACACACACACACACCGTTACACACACACACACCGTTACACACACACACACACCGTTACACACACACACCGTTACACACACACACACACACCGTTACACACACCGTTACACACACCGTTACACACACACACACACCGTTACACACACACACCGTTACACACACACACACCGTTACACACACACACACCGTTACACACACACACACACACCGTGATACACACACACACACCGTGATACACACACACACACCGTGATACACACACACACACCGTTACACACACACACACCGTTACACACACACACCGTTACACACACACACACACCGTTACACACACACACCGTTACACACACACACCGTTACACACACACACACACACACCGTTACACACACACACACACACCCACACACCGTTACACACACACACACACCGTTACACACACACACACACACACCGTTACACACACACACCGTTACACACACACACCGTTACACACACACACACCGTTACACACACACACACCGTTACACACACACACACCGTTACACACACACACACCGTTACACACACACACCGTTACACACACACACCGTTACACACACACACACACCGTTACACACACACACACCGTTACACACACACACACACCGTGATACACACACACACACCGTGATACACACACACACACCGTGATACACACACACACACCGTGATACACACACACACACCGTTACACACACACACACCGTTACACACACACACCGTTACACACACACACCGTTACACACACACACACCGTTACACACACACACACCGTTACACACACACACCGTTACACACACACACCGTTACACACACACACACCGTTACACACACACACACACACCGTTACACACACACACCGTGATACACACACACACACACACCGTTACACACACACACACACACCGTGATACACACACACACCGTTACACACACACACCGTTACACACACACACCGTTACACACACAAACACCGTTACACACACACACACCGTTACACACACACACACCGTTACACACACACACACCGTTACACACACACACCGTTACACACACACACACACACCGTTACACACACACACCGTTACACACACACACACACACCGTTACACACACACACCGTGATACACACACACACACACACCGTTACACACACACACACACACCGTGATACACACACACACCGTTACACACACACACACCGTTACACACACACACACCGTTACACACACACACCGTTACACACACACACACCGTTACACACACACACACACCGTTACACACACACACACACCGTTACACACACACACACACCGTTACACACACACACACACCGTTACACACACACACACCGTTACACACACACACACACCGTTACACACACACACACACACACCGTTAGACACACACACACCGTTACACACACACACACACCGTTACACACACACACACACCGTTACACACACACACACACCGTTACACACACACACACCGTTACACACACACACACACCGTTACACACACACACACACCGTTACACACACACACACACCGTTAGACACACACACACCGTTAGACACACACACACCGTTACACACACACACACCGTTACACACACACACACCGTTACACACACACACACCGTTACACACACACACCGTTACACACACACACCGTTACACACACACACACCGTTACACACACACACACCGTTACACACACACACACCGTTACACACACACACACCGTTACACACACACACACCGTTACACACACACACACCGTTACACACACACACACCGTGATACACACACACACACCGTTACACACACACACACACCGTTACACACACACACACACCGTTACACACACACACACACCGTTACACACACACACACCGTTACACACACACACACCGTTACACACACACACCGTTACACACACACACCGTTACACACACACACCGTTACACACACACACACCGTTACACACACACACACCGTTACACACACACACCGTTACACACACACACCGTTACACACACACACCGTTACACACACACACACCGTTACACACACACACACCGTGATACACACACACACACCGTTACACACACACACACACCGTTACACACACACACCGTTACACACACACACACCGTGATACACACACACACCGTTACACACACACACCGTTACACACACACACACCGTTACACACACACACCGTTACACACACACACACCGTGATACACACACACACCGTGATACACACACACACACCGTTACACACACACACACGTTACACACACACACACCGTTACACACACACACACCGTTACACACACACACACCGTGATACACACACACACCGTGATACACACACACACACCGTTACACACACACACACCGTGATACACACACACACACCGTTACACACACACACACGTTACACACACACACACACCGTTACACACACACACCGTTACACACACACACACACCGTTACACACACACACCGTTACACACACACCGTTACACACAAACACCGTTACACACACACACACCGTTACACACACACCGTTACACACACACACACACCGTGATACACACACACCGTTACACACACACACCGTTACACACACACACCGTTAGACACACATACACCCCGTTACACACACACACACACCGTTACACACACACACACACACCGTTACACACACACACACACACACCGTTACACACACACACACACCGTTACACACACACACACCGTTACACACACACACCGTGACACACACACACCGTTACACACACACACACACACACCGTTACACACACACACCGTTACACACACACACACACCGTTACACACACACACACCGTGATACACACACACACACCGTTACACACACACACCGTTACACACACACACCGTTACACACACACACACACACACCGTTACACACACACACCGTTACACACACACACCGTTACACACACACACACACCGTTACACACACACACACCGTTACACACACCGTTACACACACCGTTACACACACACACACACCGTTACACACACACACACACCGTTACACACACACACACACCGTTACACACACACACCGTTACACACACACACACACCGTTACACACACCGTTACACACACCGTTACACACACACACACACCGTTACACACACACACACCGTTACACACACACACACCGTTACACACACACACACCGTTACACACACACACACCGTTACACACACACACACACACACCGTGATACACACACACACACCGTTACACACACACACACCGTTACACACACACACCGTTACACACACACACACACCGTTACACACACACACCGTTACACACACACACACACACCGTTACACACACACACACCGTTACACACACACACACACCCACACACCGTTACACACACACACACACCGTTACACACACACACACACACCGTTACACACACACACCGTTACACACACACACCGTTACACACACACACACCGTTACACACACACACACACACACACACCGTTACACACACACACACCGTTACACCCACACACCGTTACACACACACACACACCCACACACCGTTACACACACACACACCGTTACACACACACACACCGTTACACACACACACACACACCGTTACACACACACACACACACCGTTACACACACACACACACCGTGATACACACACACACACCGTGATACACACACACACACCGTGATACACACACACACACCGTGATACACACACACACACCGTTACACACACACACCGTTACACACACACACACCGTTACACACACACACCGTTACACACACACACACCGTTACACACACACACACCGTTACACACACACACCGTTACACACACACACCGTTACACACACACACACCGTTACACACACACACACACACCGTTACACACACACACCGTGATACACACACACACACACACCGTTACACACACACACCGTTACACACACACACCGTTACACACACACACACCGTTACACACACACACACCGTTACACACACACACACCGTTACACACACACACACCGTTACACACACACACACCGTTACACACACACACACACACCGTTACACACACACACCGTTACACACACACACACACACCGTTACACACACACACCGTGATACACACACACACACACACCGTTACACACACCCACACACACCGTGATACACACACACACCGTTACACACACACACCGTTACACACACACACACCGTTACACACACACACACCGTTACACACACACACCGTTACACACACACACACCGTTACACACACACACACACCGTTACACACACACACACACACACCGTTACACACACACACACACCGTTACACACACACACACCGTTACACACACACACACCGTTACAAACACACACACCGTTACACACACACACACACCGTTACACACACACACACACCATTACACACACACACACACCGTTACACACACACACACCGTTAGACACACACACACCGTTACACACACACACACCGTTACACACACACACACCGTTACACACACACACACCGTTACACACACACACCGTTACACACACACACACACACCGTTACACACACACCGTTACACACACACACACCGTTACACACACACACACCGTTACACACACACACACCGTTACACACACACACACCGTGATACACACACACACACCGTTACACACACACACACACCGTTACACACACACACACACCGTTACACACACACACACACCGTTACACACACACACACCGTTACACACACACACCGTTACACACACACACCGTTACACACACACACCGTTACACACACACACCGTTACACACACACACACCGTTACACACACACACCGTTACACACACACACCGTTACACACACACACCGTTACACACACACACCGTTACACACACACACACCGTTACACACACACACACACCGTGATACACACACACACACCGTTACACACACACACACACCGTTACACACACACACCGTTACACACACACACCGTTACACACACACACACCGTGATACACACACACACCGTTACACACACACACACCGTTACACACACACACCGTTACACACACACACACCGTTACACACACACACACCGTGATACACACACACACACCGTTACAAACACACACACCGTTACACACACACACACCGTGATACACACACACACACCGTTACACACACACACACCGTGATACACACACACACACCGTTACACACACACACACCGTGATACACACACACGTTACACACACACACACCGTTACACACACACACACCGTTACACACACACACACCGTGATACACACACACACACCGTTACACACACACACACCGTGATACACACACACACACCGTTACACACACACACACCGTTACACACACACACCGTTACACACACACACCGTTACACACACACACACACCGTTACACACACACACCGTTACACACACACCGTTACACACAAACACCGTTACACACACACACCGTTACACACACACACACACCGTGATACACACACACCGTTACACACACACACCGTTACACACACACACCGTTAGACACACATACACCCCGTTACACACACACACACCGTTACACACACACACACACACCGTTACACACACACACACACACACCGTTACACACACACACACACCGTTACACACACACACACACACCGTTACACACACACACCGTGACACACACACACACACACCGTGATACACACACACACCGTTACACACACACACCGTTACACACACACACACACACACACTCACTCACTCACTCACTCACTCTCACACACACACAAACACTCATACAGACACACACACTCAATCACACACACACACACCGTTACACACACACACACACACACCGTGATACACACACACACACACACACACACCGTTACACACACACACACCGTTACACACACACACACCGTTACACACACACACACACCGTTACACACACACACACCGTTACACACACACACACACACCGTGATACACACACACACACACACCGTTACACACACACACACCGTTACACACACACACACACACCGTGATACACACACACACACACACCGTTACACACACACACACACCGTTACACACACACACACCGTTACACACACACACACACACCGTGATACACACACACACACACACACCGTTACACACACACACACCGTTACACACACACACACCGTTACACACACACACACACACCGTGATACACACACACACACACACCGTTACACACACACACACACCGTTACACACACACACACCGTTACACACACACACACCGTGATACACACACACACACACACACACCGTTACACACACACACACCGTTACACACACACACACCGTTACACACACACACACACACACACACACACACACACACACACACACACACCGTTTTACACACACACACCGTTACACACACACACCGTTACACACACACACACCGTTACACACACACACCGTTACACACACACACCGTGATACACACACCGTTACACACACACACCGTTACACACACACACACCGTTACACACACACACACACCGTTACACACACACACACCGTTACACACACACACACACCGTGATACACACACCGTTACACACACACACCGTTACACACACACCGTGATACACACACACACCGTTACACACACACACCGTTACACACACACACACCGTTACACACACACACACCGTTACACACACACACACCGTTACACACACACACACCGTTACACACACACACACACCGTTACACACACACACACACGTTACACACACACACACCGTTACACACACACACCGTTACACACACACACCGTTACACACACACACACACACCGTTACACACACACACACCGTTACACACACACACCGTTACACACACACACCGTTACACACACACACACACCGTGATACACACACACCGTTACACACACACACCGTTAGACACACATACACACACCGTTACACACACACACACACACCGTTACACACACACACACACACCGTTACACACACACACACACCGTTACACACACACACACACACACACACCGTTACACACACACACACACCGTTACACACACACACCGTTACACACACACACCGTGACACACACACACACACACCGTGATACACACACACACCGTTACACACACACACCGTTACACACACACACCGTTACACACACACACCGTTACACACACACACACCGTTACACACACACACCGTTACACACACACACCGTTACACACACACACACCGTTACACACACACACACACACCGTTACACACACACACACACACCGTGATACACACACACACACCGTTACACACACACACACACCGTTACACACACACACACCGTTACACACACACACACCGTTACACACACACACCGTTACACACACACACACCGTTACACACACACACACCGTTACACACACACACACCGTTACACACACACACCGTTACACACACACACACGTTATACACACACACCGTTACACACACACACACACCGTTACACACACACACACACCGTTACACACACACACACACCGTTACACACACACACCGTTACACACACACACCGTTACACACACACACACACCGTTACACACACACACCGTTACACACACACACCGTTACACACACACACACACACCGTTACACACACACACACACACCGTTACACACACACACACACCGTTACACACACACACCGTTACACACACACACACCGTTACACACACACACCGTTACACACACACACACCGTTACACACACACACCGTTACACACACACACACGTGATACACACACACCGTTACACACACACCGTTATACACACAATAATACACACAGAGATAGCCTGTACACACACACCAGGATACACACACACACACACACACACAGTAATACACACACACACACAGTGATACACACACACGCTGTGATGCTCACTGTGTTACACACACCAGAATACACACACACGCTGTGATACCATGAGTGTGTGTCTGTCTCCAGGTGTGTGTGTGTGTGTGTGTATGGTATGTGTGTGTGTGTGTGTGTATGGTGTGTGTGTGTGTGTGTATGGTGTGTGTGTGTGTTACCTCTGATCTCCTTGGTGAATTTAACCCTCTGTGAGTCCGTCAGCGGCTTCGTTTGGTGTGTGTGTGTGTACGGTGTGTGTGTGTGTGTACGGTGTGTGTGTGTGTGTACGGTGTGTGTGTGTATGGTGTGTGTGTGTACGGTGTGTGTGTGTGTGTACGGTGTGTGTGTGTGTGTACGGTGTGTGTGTGTTACCTCTGATCTCCTTGGTGAATTTAACCCTCTGTGAGTCCGTCAGCGGCTTCGTTTGGTGTGTGTGTGTGTATGGTGTGTGTGTGTATGGTGTGTGTGTGTACGGTGTGTGTGTGTGTGTATGGTGTGTGTGTGTATGGTGTGTGTGTGTATGGTGTGTGTGTGTACGGTGTGTGTGTGTGTGTATGGTGTGTGTGTGTATGGTGTGTGTGGGTATGTGTGTGTACGGTGTGTGTGTGTGTGTGTATGGTGTGTGTGTGGGTATGTGTGTGTACGGTGTGTGTGTGTGTATGGTGTGTGTGGGTATGTGTGTGTACGGTGTGTGTGTGTGTATGGTGTGTGTGGGTATGTGTGTGTACGGTGTGTGTGTGTGTGTGTGTTACCTCTGATCTCCTTGGTGAATTTAACCCTCTGGGAGTCCGTCAGCGGCTTCGTTTGGTGTGTGTGTGTATGGTGTGTGTGGGTACGGTGTGTGTGTGTGTATGGTGTGTGTGGGTATGTGTGTGTACGGTGTGTGTGTGTTACCTCTGATCTCCTTGGTGAATTTAACCCTCTGTGAGTCCGTCAGCGGCTTCGTTTGGTGTGTGTGTGTATGGTGTGTGTGGGTACGGTGTGTGTGGGTACGGTGTGTGTGTGTGTGTATGGTGTGTGTGGGTATGTGTGTGTACGGTGTGTGTGTGTGTGTGTGTGTTACCTCTGATCTCCTTGGTGAATTTAACCCTCTGTGAGTCCGTCAGCGGCTTCGTTTGGTGTGTGTGTATGGTGTGTGTGGGTACGGTGTGTGTGTGTGTATGGTGTGTGTGGGTATGTGTGTGTACGGTGTGTGTGTGTGTGTGTTACCTCTGATCTCCTTGGTGAATTTAACCCTCTGTGAGTCCGTCAGCGGCTTCGTTTGCTCGTTAATGTTCTGAATGTCCAACACTTCACACATGAACTCGATGACGGGCTGGGCGCGGTAGAACGCCGTGGCAGAGACTGGCAGAGGAAAAAAACGACAATTACAAACGGTCCATGAACGCAACATGGCAGTGGGTGAGGGCCGAGGTGGGTACCATCAATGTTCAACATCATGTTCCACATGGCAGGACGGACGGACTGATGGAAGCCAAACCAAACCTCCCGACCGCCACCCAGAGGGTGGTAGTAACCTTCAGGAGGAGAGAAGAAGGAGCGGCCCACGGGGGTGTACCTGTGGAGGAGAGAGGGAGGGAAACATGGTAACCAGGATCTACGTTCCTACCCTCACCATGGTAACCAGGATCTATGTTCCTACCCTCACCATGGTAACCAGGATCTACGTTCCTACCCTCACCATGGTAACCAGGATCTACGCTCCTACCCTCACCATGGTAACCAGGATCTATGTTCCTACCCTCACCATGGTAACCAGGATCTACGTTCCTACCCTCACCATGGTAACCAGGATCTATGTTCCTACCCTCACCATGGTAACCAGGATCTATGTTCCTACCCTCACCATGGTAACCAGGATCTACGTTCCTACCCTCACCATAGTAACCAGGATCTATGTTCCTACCCTCACCATGGTAACCAGGATCTATGTTCCTACCCTCACCATGGTAACCAGGATCTACGTTCCTACCCTCACCATGGTAACCAGGATCTACGCTCCTACCCTCACCATGGTAACCAGGATCTATGTTCCTACCCTCACCATGGTAACCAGGATCTACGTTCCTACCCTCACCATGGTAACCAGGATCTACGTTCCTACCCTCACCATGGTAACCAGGATCTACGTTCCTACCCTCACCATGGTAACCAGGATCTATGTTCCTACCCTCACCATGGTAACCAGGATCTATGTTCCTACCCTCACCATGGTAACCAGGATCTACGTTCCTACCCTCACCATGGTAACCAGGATCTACGCTCCTACCCTCACCATGGTAACCAGGATCTATGTTCCTACCCTCACCATGGTAACCAGGATCTACGTTCCTACCCTCACCATGGTAACCAGGATCTACGTTCCTACCCTCACCATGGTAACCAGGATCTATGTTCCTACCCTCACCATGGTAACCAGGATCTACGTTCCTACCCTCACCATGGTAACCAGGATCTACGTTCCTACCCTCACCATGGTAACCAGGATCTATGTTCCTACCCTCACCATGGTAACCAGGATCTACGTTCCTACCCTCACCATGGTAACCAGGATCTATGTTCCTACCCTCACCATGGTAACCAGGATCTATGTTCCTACCCTCACCACGGTAACCAGGATCTACGTTCCCATCCTCACCGTGGTGTAAGGGTGTGTGTAATAGTTTGTGTGTGTGTATGTGTGTGTGTGTGTATCTGTGTGTGTTACCTCATAGACGGCAGATGGCGTGTAATGACGTCCAGCGCCTGCACAGAATCATCTGGGACTTCGTTGAGGTGCCCGGACAGAGCTTCGAGCAGCAACTGCAGACTGACCACCGATACCCACTGCAGAGACACCTTGAAGGTCTGATCCTTCCCTTCACCAGGTAGGGTCACCTCCAGGTCCACCTGGGTGAGGGGGCACAGGGACATCTCCATGGTAACAAGTCTAACCACACATTGGAGTTTAAACCTAAGACATTCATTCATCCTCTAAACCTCGGGTGCCCGACCTTTTTAGACCCAAGATATACCAGTCTGGTGTGGTGTCGAGATCTGCACCACACCAGGCTGGTATATCCGGTGAGATCTGCGACTTTGCTCCTCTGCACATGCCCGGGACGCGTCATTCCCCTCCCTCTCCCTTCCTGATGATCTAAACATCGGAGATCTGCGACCTGGCGTGACACTAACTTCCATTAAAATTAGCTTTTTTTTGCACCTGATCTGCATTTTTTTTATGAAAAATCTACACTTTTAAAGGTACAAGTGTGTTTTTTATTACTTTTATAAAATGATGTAGAAAAACGGTTTCTAACTTTTTGCGTTTTATCATAGAGACCTTTGTTAGGATGTGTTAGCATGTGTTAGCATTAACACCCATTGATTTTAGCATAGGTTTATAAAACCCCCGCCCACATTTTCCTGTTTAAAGGTCCCCTATTATGCTTTTTTTCCTTATTTTATCCTGTGCTATGTATCTGATATGCATAATTTTACATTCCGCCACAATCTCAACACAATAGTTTTTAAATACTACCCTGTTTAGGAGCGCAGTTTCATACCCGGAACTCAAAACAGCTTGTTTCAGTCTTTTTTTCTTTTTTTTTTCCCGGGACCCGCCCCGTTGGTTGCGATTGGTTGTCATTCATTGTGATTTCCCCACCCACCCAGCACAGCGTGGAGCGGGAGGGGCGAGGTGTGCTTCACAGTAGAGTGAAGCACGGAAATGGGTGGATATCAGGGTGGAGAGCAGGTAGAAGTGGGGGAGGGTGTTTGAGCTGCAGGGGGCTGAACAAAAAACAGATGTACGTCACTATGTTCCACCAGTCGTTAGAGGTTTGGAGAACACGCCCCTTACTTTGACTTTAAATATCTCAAAATAGCATGAATCACAATAAAACACACTTTGGGGGATTGTTTGGGGTAGTACTAAGTAAAATAAAAGGTTAAAACCTCATAAAAGTCAGTTTTGCATAATAGGGGACCTTTAAAGGACACACAGTTTTCCCCTCTTTTATTCTGAAAGGATTCGTTTTGAAACTAACAGGAAACAGGAAGTAATCTTGTTTTCAGACGTTAGTTTTGGGATGAAAACCCTTTCAAAATGCCCGCTATCTTCCTGGCAGGGCTTAAGAGTATGAGTATCAATGAGATGGTATCGGTAACCATCTAAACCCGGTGGTACTGACCCGGTCTCGTCCGATGGGCAGCGGGTGAGCCGTGTACATGTTCCTCTTGCCGTCGTATCCCGGTTGCCGGTCTCCAAAGATCTGCATCTTGAAGTGCCGCACCATGGTGTCCACCACCTCCCTGCAAGAGGACGACACATTCTGTTCAGAACCGACCCGGCTGGCACGACCAGCACCCCTGACCCGGTACGACCCGCACCTGTTGACCCGGCGAGGCCGTTTCTCAGGCTTGATGTCGATGTCATAGTGGTAGACGTCGATCTTGGGGATCTGGACCTGGAAGTGGTTGGCCAGGAGACGGATGGGTTTCCCCACGGTGCCGAGGCCGGGACGGCGCGGAGGCTGGAACAGAGAGGGGGGAGCAGGCGGGCCTGGGGGAGAGAGGGAGGGCACAAGGTCACGTGGCATCTAAACAGTCCTCGCTCACCCGGATGGCAGCGGGGGAGAGAGGGAGAGATGATATGAGGACCAATCAGAAACATTTTAACATTAATTAACATTAAATTCATCTTCAGAGCTGCACATCCTTGAAGATTATCCTGATCTGATTGCTCCATCCTCTCGCTCTCTCAGGTCTTCCACATCCATCCAACCTCCCCTCCCGCGCCACCCCTCCGCCATCCTCCTAGTTGTCAGTCGGTTGGGCTGCCACACACACACACACTCCAAAAACGTACATGTTAGGTTGATTGGCTGCTAGGTGTGTGTGTGTGTGTGTGTGTGTGTGTGTGTGTGTGTGTGTGTGTGTGTGTGTGTGTGTGTGTGTGTGTGTGTGTGTGTGTGTGTGTGTGTGTCTCGAACCCCTGACCTTCTTGCTGTGAGGCCAATGCCGCCCTGAATGTGTTTATTTTTTATTTAAATTTATTGATTAGGATTCTTGTTTATTTATAAAAATAAAACATTGAATAAAATTATTTTAACAGCAAAACTAAATATTTTCAAAATAAAAAAAAAAAAAAAAAGTTGGATTTTTCCTTCAGTTTTCGTCCGAGTCGAGACGTCCCGTCCTGAGACGATGACCCACGAGGTGCCACGCTGCGGTGACATAACCACGTCCTTAAACACACGTCTTTTCAAGCGTGTGAATCCAACCGTTTTCTCAGACGTCCAATCAGGCGGAAGGATTTAATCACTGACGCGTTAACGACGGGATGTATTGTCTGATTCCATATGTCGGAGGTTAAAGACGCAGCCATCCAACCGGGTCGTAACGAGGACTCTGATTCGCTCTGGTTCACGTCCTCTTCTGATTGGACGAGAACTTCTCCAAATAAAATCTATGAAGTTTATCCAGGGCCGGGTCACCGGGGGTAACACCCTCAGACATAAACCCAGGCTTCTCTCACCCCGACTGCATCCTCCAGCTCACCCAGGAGGATCCTGAGGTGTTCCCTGTCCAGATGTGAGACAGTCTCTCCAGGAGGTCTGGGGTCTGCCTCGTGGTCTCCTCCTGATGGGACGGAACACCTCACCAGAGAGGGAGGCATCCTAACAAGATGCCCAAACCACCCCATCTGGCTTCTCTCGACTTGGAGGAGGAGTTTCTCACCCGATCTCTGAATAAGAGCACGGCCACCCTGCAGAGGAAGCTCATTTCGGCTGCTTGTATCTGTGATTCGAATCAACTTTATTGATCAAACAGAACGACAGGATGAGGAGAGGATGATGGAGGACGGCTGCTCCGAGCAGTGAGGTCGCAGGAGGCCCAAGATGGAGGGCGTGCGAGGGATGCCAACCACAGATCCAGTCCTCCTGGTCAGCTGGTTTAGGTCCCTGGCGTCCTTTGGGCTCCACGCCAGCTCCCCAACCGAGAAAAACAGGACATGGAGGCCCTCTCCACGATGGACGCCTTCTCCACCATGGACCCCCAGAACACAGAGGCCCTCTCCATCATGGAGGCCCTCTCCACGATGGAGGCCAGAACATGGAGACCCTCTCCATCATGGACGCCTTCTCCACCATGGACCCCCAGAACACAGAAGCCCTCTCCATCATGGAGGCCTAGAACATGGAGACCATCTCCATGATGGAGGACTTTCCATGATGGAGAGCCTCTCCATCATGGATGCCCTGACCAAGATGGAGGTCCTCTCCATGGTGGACCGGTAGGACATCATGGAGAGGGTCCTACCAGCGAGGCTCTCTCTCAATCAGAGAGCCCGCCCACCCTGCAGATGAAGATCATTTCATCCGCTTGTATCCGTGATTTTGTTCGTTGTCGTTACTTTTATTTAAACGTCATTTTAAAAAATAAATCAACCTGGGCAGCACTTGGACTCCCTCTAGTGGTCGATATTAGTACTGCTGAGTGGCGAGCTTCTAAATTTATAACCGGAGGAAACCTACACGAGGAGAACATGCAAACTCCACACAGAAAGACCAGCGATTCAAGCCTCATTTCATCCTGGACTCGACCCCTGACGTTCTTGCTTTGAGGCCGCCATGGTAACCACTGCACCGCCCATTTGTTAATTTAAATAAATTGTTAGATATTTGGGCAGCACGATGGCGAAGTGGGTAGCACAGTGACCTCACAGCAAGAAGGTCAGGGTTCGAGTCCTGGGTGGGGACGAGGCTTGGAACACTGTTCTTTCTGTGTGGAGTTTGCATGTTCTCCCCGTGTTTGCGTGGGTTTCGTCCGGGTACTCCGGTTTCCTCCCATCCTCCAAAAACATGCATGTTAGGTTGATTGGCCGGTGCCAAATTGCCCCTAGGAATGAATGTGTGTGTGGATGGTTGTATGTGTGTGGCCCTGCGACAGACTGGCAACCTGTTCGGGGTGTACTCTGCCCTTCGCCTTAAATTGGCCGGGATGAGCTTCGGCACCCCCCGTAACCCCAAAAGGGACAGACGAATAAGAAGACGACTGACTGTTAGATATTTAAATAAACATCATATAAATGTGATTAACATTAATGGGCGGAGCTTCTGCCAGCATGCGTACGTCACCAGCCAATCACACACACTCACACTGACGGCAATTTAAACCAAAAAACAAATATTATTTCAAATGAAAAATTAAAATTTTCCACAATAATATTTTTTATGGGACCCAGTTTGACGTTCAGGCGGCCAGTTTCTGGACCCGGACCTGATGTTTGGCACCACAGAGATTAAGAGCCTGATGATGCGCACTGAGCGCCCCCCCAGATACCGCCACAGAGCCTCCCACTCTCCACACACACACACACACACACACACACACACACACACACATCCTCATTAACAAAAAACAATAAAACCCCTCCCCCCACCCACTCTGTAACACCCCCACTGTACCCCCCGTTTGCCATATGCCGTTACCGTTATGACGTGCACACATGCACACACTCACACACACACACATACACACACACATACACAGCGTCTGATTGGCTGCCAAATTTATAAAAAACTTTTTTCTTTTTAAATCTCAGTGTTTTTTTTAAGTAAAAACAGTTAAAAATAATAATAAAAATGTTTAAAAAATTGAAACAAATAAAAAAACACAGTCACACAGAAACACACAGAAACACACAGTCACACAGAAACACACAGTCACACACAGTCACACAGAAACACACAGTCACACAGAAACACACAGTCACACATACACACACAGTCACACAGAAACACACAGTCACACAGAAACACACAGTCACACAGAAACACATACACACTCATATAGACACACAAACACACACTCAGAAACACACACACACACATATACACATACACACTTATATACATACGCACTCTCACACACACACACACACACACACACACACATTCCTAACCAACCTAACATGCATGTTTTTGGAGGGAACCAGAGAACATGCAAACTACACACTGGAAGACCAGTAATTGAAGCCTGGCCCTCACCAGGTACTTGAACCCTGACCTTGTTGCTCTAAAGGCCACCTTGGTACCCACAGCGCCACCGTGTGGTCCAAGTTAGAACAAAAAAAAGATCAATATTAACGTTAAACATAGCTTTTTTTAATGTTTAAACAATCATTTAAACAGATTTAAAAAAATAAAAATTAGTTTTATTTGTTATCGATTAAATGATTTATTACATCATTTTAATAACAAAATGTAAATCTAGGACGACATGGAGGTGTCGTGGTTACCATGGTGACCTCACAGCAAGAAGGCAGGGGTTCGAGTCCTGGAGTGGTGGTGGGGTTTAAAACATGTTCTACCTGTGTGTGTGTGGGTTTTCTCTAGTTTCCTACCAGCCAAAATTTACACACACACACACACGCACACACAAACACTCACTCACTCACACACTGGCACTCACACAAACACAGGTACACGCTGAAACATTCTCTCTCACACACACATACACACACACACTCTCTCACACAGAAACACAAATGGAGACTCACAGACACACACACACACTCGTACACAATGAAACACACACACTCTCGTATACAATGAAACACACACACTCTCGTACACACTTAAACGCACACAGACTCATTCACACACATGCACACACATGCACACACACTCTCGTACACACTTAAACACACACACTCATAGACACACATAAACACACACACTCATAGACACACATAAACACACACACTCATAGACACACATAAACACACACACTCATAGACACACATAAACACACACACTCATAGACACACATAAACACACACACTCATAGACACACTTAAACACACACACTCATAGACACACATAAACACACTCTTGTACACACTTAAACACACACACTCATAGACACACATAAACACACACACTCATAGACACACATAAACACACACACTCATAGACACACATAAACACACACACTCATAGACACACACTCATAGACACACATAAACACACACACTCATAGACACACATAAACACACACACTCATAGACACACATAAACACAAACACTCATAGACACACATAAACACACTCTTGTACACACTTAAACACACACACTCATAGACACACATAAACACACACACTCATAGACACACATAAACACACACACTCATAGACACACATAAACACACACACTCATAGACACACATAAACACACACACTCATAGACACACATAAACACACACACTCATAGACACACTTAAACACACACACTCATAGACACACATAAACACACACACTCATAGACACACTTAAACACACACACTCATAGACACACTTAAACACACACACTCATAGACACACTTAAACACACACACTCATAGACACACTTAAACACACACACTCATAGACACACATAAACACACTCTTGTACACACTTAAACACACACACTCATAGACACACATAAACACACACACTCATAGACACACATAAACACACACACTCATAGACACACATAAACACACACACTCATAGACACACACTCATAGACACACATAAACACACACACTCATAGACACACATAAACACACACACTCATAGACACACATAAACACAAACACTCATAGACACACATAAACACACTCTTGTACACACTTAAACACACACACTCATAGACACACATAAACACACACACTCATAGACACACATAAACACACACACTCATAGACACACATAAACACACACACTCATAGACACACATAAACACACACACTCATAGACACACATAAACACACTCTTGTACACACTTAAACACACACACTCATAGACACACTTAAACACACACACTCATAGACACACATAAACACACTCTTGTACACACACTTAAATAGCACTTAGAGATCTCCACTGGAAATGTAAATAAAATGTATTATTATCAAAAACACACACATGAGGAATTTTCCCTCAGGGATTAATAAAGTATTTTGATTCTGATACACACACACACACACACACTCTCACATACACACACACACACACTTTCACATACACACACACAATCACATACATACAAATACATACACACATATAGAAACACACAGAGTCAGATACAGACACACACACTCACATACACACGTACACACACACAATCACACACATACAAATACATACACACATATAGAAACACACAGAGTCAGATACACACACACACACTCTCACATACACACGTACACACATACAATCACACACATACAAATACATACACACATATAGAAACACACAGAGTCAGATACACACACACACACACACATACACACGTACACACATACAATCACACACATACAAATACATACACACATATAGAAACACACAGAGTCAGATACACACACACTCTCACATACACACGTACACACACAATCACACACATACAAATACATACACACATACTATAAAAAACACATAGTGTCAGATACACACACACACACATACACACACATAATCACACACATACAAATACATACACACATATAGAAACACACAGAGTCAGATACAGACACACACACACACTCTCTCACATACACACGTACACACATACAATCACACACATACAAATACATACACACATATAGAAACACACAGAGTCAGATACACACACACTCTCACATACACACGTACACACACACAATCACACACATACAAATACATACACACATATAGAAACACACAGAGTCAGATACACACACACTCTCACATACACACGTACACACACACACAATCACACACATACAAATACATACACACATACTATAGAAACACACAGTCAGAAACACACACACACATACAGTTGCATGCATACAAATAAATACACATACACACACGGACACAGAAACACACACTCCCATATACACACGCACATATACGTACATTACATACATACATAGAGACAGACAGACAGACACACACACACACACACACACACACACACGTGCACACTGAAATGCTCATACACACAGAAATACACACACATACACACTAACACACAAACATACACACAGGCCTCAATGCGGCCTCCCCCTTTCTCTCTCTCTCTCACCCTCACACACACAAACACACACATTTATAAATATAAATATACACACTCTCACACACAGCCCCCCCCGCCCCCCTCACACACACACACACACACACACACACACAGAGTCAGGCTTCCGCGCGGCCTCCTCCCCCCTTGTCTCCCTCCCCCTTCCTCCCCCTCCGTGTCTCACCCGGTCCGAGCGCTTCCATGGCCGAGGCCTCTCTCTCCGTCTCTGTCCCGGCCTGGCGGCTCCGTACCGACGCTGAGATTGGGGGCGGTATCTCGAAGCTGAGGGGGGGCTCCCTAAAAGAAACGGAGTGGCTTTATTTTTATCTGCGTGGATCCGCTGCGTGGAAACCTTCTTCTTCTTCTTCCTCTTGGGGGGGGGGGCGGATTTACAGCTGCGCATGCGCCATTTACCGACCCACTCCACCCCCCTCAGCGCATGCGCCACTTTGGCGTTGTGCGCATGCGTAATTTACTAATCATACCTTCGATTTTCATTTAAATTATTTTTATACATTTAAAATAAACACAGAATGAGGCGCGTGTGTTTGGTTCATTGTGCGCATGCGTAATTTATCAACCATGCCGCAGAATTTAATTGCCGCAAATTAATTAATTGCTTTGTTTACTTTTGTTCATTTATAACCCTATTTTGAATTATTTAATTAGTAAAACCGTTAAAAACACATAAAAAACGTGTGTTTGGTTCATCGTGCGCATGCGTAATTTATCAATTAGGCTGTAGGATTTAATCAAAATCATTTATTGCAACGTTTTTATTTTCAACCAATGAGAGAAAAGTTTTTATAAAATAAAACTGACGTCATTTGATTGATTTAAAGCAGATTTTAAGTTACATTATTAATAAAAATTAACAATTTTATTTCGCATTAAATTAATTTGCAAAAAAATTAAAAACGCACACAATGTGTTTAGTTCATAGTGCGCATGCGTCCGCTGCTTCTCATCTTTAAGGAATAAGATTCTGGTCTGATGCAGTGGTTACCATGGTGACCTCACAGGGTTCGAGTCCCGGAGTGGGGCCATGCTTGAAACACTGGTTCTTTCTGTGTGTAGTTTGCATGTTCTCCTGTGTATTAGATCAGAATGACTTTATTGGGAAAGTTGTGCGTTACCGCAGCAACAAGAAAGAAATAGACAGTATTTATACAAGAAGGAAAATAAAAAATAATAAAATATTAAATAAATAGAAGGAATAATGTGACAAAACATGGAGGTCAAAACATCGAGGTCAATACAGACTGAAAGTTCATGTGCATGTGTGTGTGTGTTTTCTCTGGTTTCCTCCAAAAACATACATGTTAGGTTGATTGGCTGCTAGGAATGAGTGTGTGTGTGAATGGTTGTGGATGTGTGTGTGTGTGTGTGTGTGTGTGTGTATGTGTGTAAATGGTTGTGTGTGTGTGTGTGTGTGTGTGTGTGTGTGTGTGTGTGTGTGTCAAACAGGACTGTTAGAACCAGAACCAAGAGATTCTGGTATTACCTCATCATTAGTTTCACCACATGGAGCAGAGACAACGGTCTGGTTCTGAACTCCTCCAAGACCAAGTAGCAGGAAGCCATTGAAGCCCTGATCAATGGAGAGAGCATTGAGGTTGTTAACCCCTACAAATATCTGGGTGTGCATCTTGACTGCAAACTGGACTGGTCAGAGCTGGCTGTTTTTCTTGAGAACTTTTCATGTGTGTGGCGACATGTTGAACATCTTTGATCAGTCTGTCGTAGCGGTCGTCTGCTGGGGAGGACAGCCATTGGCTGGACAGACTGATAAGGAAGTGTGGATCTGTGGTGGGAGAAATGTAGACTCTGTGGGAGCTGTTTTAGAGGGGAGGATCAGGGTTTTAATGCAGGGTATCCTGAATAACCCCCGTCACCCTCTTCATGATGTTATCACGACCCAGAAGACGACCTGAAGTAAGAGGTTCCTCTCACTGCGCTGCAGAACTGAGTTCTTTAGGAGGTCGTTCACCCCTTCAGCCCTCAGGCAGATGTTTCTGGAGGGAACTGAGTCCTGTTTTATTTTATATGTACTATGTTCCGTTCCGTCGTCTTCCGTTCATACAGGGCCAGGTTGCAGGGGCAACAGCCTCAAACAGGAAGCCCAGGCTTCTCTCACCCCGGCTGCATCCTCCAGCTCACCTGGTGTTCCCCGGCCAGCTGTGAGACATAGTCTCTCCAGCAGGTCCGGGGTCTGCCCTTTGGTCTCCTCCCGGTGGAATGTGTCCAAAACACCTGACCTGCGAGGCGCTCGGGGGGCATCCCGACCAGATGCCAGAACCACCCCATCTGGCTTCTCTCGACCTGGAGGAGGAGCGGCTCGACAGCGAGCTCCTCCCGGATGGCAGAGCTCCTCACCCCATTTCTGAGAGAGAGAGCCCAGCCACTCTGCGGAGGAAGCTCATTTCGGCTGCTTGTATCTGCAATCTCATTCTTTCGGTCACCACCCACAGGTGAGGGTAGGAACGTAGATCCTGGTTACCAAGGTGAGGGTAGGAACGTAGATCCTGGTTACCATGGTGAAGGTAGGAAAGTAGATCCTGGTTACCATGGTGAGGGTAGGAACGTAGATCCTGGTTACCACGGTGAGGGTAGGAACGTAGATCCTGGTTACCATGGTGAGGGTAGGAACGTAGATCCTGGTTACCATGGTGACAATAGGAACGTAGATCCTGGTTACCACGGTGAGGGTAGGAACGTAGATCCTGGTTACCATGGTGAGGGTAGGAACGTAGATCCTGGTTACCATGGTGACAATAGGAACGTAGATCGACTTGTAAATCGAGAGTATGTTGAATGTTGTTTTTATTTATTTGTATGTACAGTTTGTGTGATTTCTGTTGCTGCTGGACACCAGAATTTATCCTGAGAGATTAATAATCTATCTATCTATCTATCTATCTATCCATGGGTACTAGGAGGCAGTAAAACACCGGAATAAATGTACAATAAATGTACAATAAAAATACATGGTGTTAAAACACTGAAAGGTAGTAATACCCCTAAATGAACACTAGATGATAGTAAGACACCGGAATAAATGTGTCAACAACAAAAATATATAGTGTTAAAAATCCTGAGAGGCAGTAATACTGCTAAATGAACACTAGATGGTAGTAAAACTCCATGAAGACAAATATCACCATTTAAAAATCAAAAGAAGAAGACTGTGTTTACAGAAGAAGTAATGGCGGACGGATGACGTCACATGGAGGAGGGCTCATTGTTACAGCGCCAAATGTAAAAAACTTCCGGTTAGAGTGGCGGGAGGAAAAAAAAAGAAACGGTACCGGAGAAAGAGCCGTGCTTTGTCCGGATAGTGGAGCTTCATGTCAGGCGGTGGAGCTGAAGGTTTCCCGGTTATCAGAGCTTATTGTCCGGTTGAGGAGCGGGACTCAACCCCGGTGTCTCCCCGGTGGTCAGAGCCTTTCCTCCGGTTCTAAAGCAGGAGTAAGCCCGGTGTCTCCCCGGTGGTCAGAGCCTTTCCTCCGGTTCTAAAGCGGGACTAAAGCCCGGTGTCTCCCCGGTGGTCAGAGCCTTTCCTCCGGTAATAAAGCGGGACCAAAGCCCGGTGTCTCCCCGGTGGTCAGAGCCTTTCCTCCGGTTCTAAAGCGGGACTAAGCCCGGTGTCTCCCCGGGTACCAGAGCGTCTTTTCCGGCTGTAAATCCGCAGTGATCCCGCTGTTTTTAAAGGTTTGTTTTTAAACTAGTTTTATTTTTTATAAATGTTATATTTATTTAAATAAAAACCAGATTAAACTGTTTTTATTTCCATTTATAATTATTTTGAAGAGTTTAATTGAGTTAAAAAATAATGAATGAATAATAATAAACTAAAAAGTGGGAAAATTAAATACATTTGAATTATTATTCATTTTAATAATGAAGTTTTAATGACTCTCAAATTAAATTGATTAATTTTGATAATAAATCAAACGTTTCTATAAATTTTATTAATTATAATTGATTAAATTTGAATTATTATTATTATTTGTAATATTTTTCTCTAAATAAAAAATGGTTTGTTTTTAATCGTTTTTACTTCTTTTAACTTTTTCTAGTTTTTGATGAAACATTTTGGATTTTTTTTTTTTGAAAATGTAAACATTTATTATTATTTTATTATAATTAATATTAAAACAACATATTTAAACACAAACAGTGTTTAAATCTAAACTGCCAGCAGACTGTAATCTGTGTAATCTGTGCTCAAGTTGAGATAAAAACACACCTGTTAGTTTATACCAGGGATGCCCACCTGTCCACCTGATCCCAAATCGACCACCAGGTGTGTTAAAAAAAAAAAAAAAAAAAGGCGATAGGTCAGTGGAACGTTCGTCCTTGAACCAGAAGTTCACAGGTTGGAATCCCACTGAGTTCATGTCTAGGTGTCCTTGGAGAAGACACCTAGCCCCCGTTTCTCCCACCATTGGCACGGTTCTGGCAGCCTGCTGCGGTGTAATGCAGCACACTCATTTTCCCGTTGAAGGATAAATAAAATATATTTAATTAAATTCATTAACTAATCTATAATTATATAGAGACGCCATTTTTAATCGAATATTCCGACCTGGAAGTAAGCAGGAAGTAAAACTCCTGTAAACTCTGACCATCTCACTGCTTCTGTCCTTCATTCCTTTCCAGCTTCTACAAGGACCTCCTTCATTACTGGGGTGTTCCCATCCAAATGAAGGAGGCGGTCATGGCCTGGGCAGAGGAAGAGGCTCAGGAGGAGGAGCAGGAGGAGACCCAGGAAGAAGAAGAGTCCCAGGCCTCGGTGCAGGAGGAGACTCAGACCGAGGAGGAGACCCAGGAAGAAGAAGTGTCCCAGGCTGCGGTGCAGGAGGAGCAGGAGGAGACCCAGGAAGAAGAAGAGTCCCAGGCCTCGGTGCAGGAGGAGCAGAAGGAGGAGGCACAGACGGAGGAGCAGCAGTCCCAGGGTGAAGATGGATCCGAGGCTGCGGTGGCGGATCACTCTGCCAGCCTGATAAGCCTCCCTGGCGAGGCCTCGGAAAGCGGTGAGAAATGAATCTGCGTTGACGCCGCAAACATCAAAACGTAACGGCTGGCGTCTGTTTTGGTGGATTCTCATGAGCTGGCAGACATATGGGGCACGTGTCCTGGGCAAACCCCTTGGGTTTCATCCTCTGAACCTTATATCATTAATGGGATCGCAGAGAGGGTGAGGGGCGGAGCCTATCACGGGTGATTTTAGGCAAGAGGGAGGATACACCCCGAACAGGTCGCCAGTCTGTTGCGGGCCACACACACACACACACACACACACACACACACACACACTCATTCCTAGCAGCCAATCAATCTAACATGTATGTTTTTGGAGGAAACCAGAGAAAACTCACACATACACAGGAAGAACATGCAAACTACACACAGAAAGACCTGTGTTCCAAACTTCACCCCCACTCCTGGACTCGAACCCATGACCTTCTTGCTGAGCGGTCGCCATGGTAACCACTGTACCACCCCTCTACGTGTGATGCTGAAACTAGTACCAACGTCTGCCTTGGTTGTCAGATCAATCAACCCAGAAAAGGTCAACTTTTCGTTTATCGCTACCCGCATCGCTACCCGCATAAGCTGCAGGTGATTTAACATCGATGTGTTGCCCGAACGCCAAGTCGAACCTTCATTGGTTTGACTCTGAATCGAAGAGGGCGTATCGTGTACCCGCTTCCAGTTGGAAACGTTGGCACGTCGGCCGTTTCAACGTTGGTGATTCTAACCGTTCCTTTCCACAGATGACGAGGAGGATGTCATAGGTCGTAGGAAGGCTCGGCGCCACGCCATCAGGGACAGCGAGGACGAAGAGGAAGATGGAGAAAATGAGGAGGAGAGTGAAGAAGAGAGACGAAGTAAGAAGAAGAGCAAGACGTCGAGAAGAAAGAAGATCTGTGAGGAGGTGGAGGTGAGTTTAATCCAAAATAAACTTATACAGAAGAGCAGAGTGGTGGAGTGGTGCCATTCTGCCGCAGAGCGCCATCGTTCCGCCGCAGAGCGCCATCGTTCCGCTGCGGAGCGCCATCGTTTAGCTGCGGAGCGCCATCGTTCTGCTGCGTAGCGCCATCGTTTAGCTGCAGAGCGGTGCCATTCTGCTAACATCAAACATCGTATAATCCTGATTGTTTTAAACAAACCACTTTAAAACATTTAATCCACTTCATTTAAAACAACAAAACGTTTTACTATCCGTCTTAAACATTCTACTAACTTTAACTCTGTTCAGAACCGTCTCAACGATCAGGACCTGTTTGATGCCGATCTGGGAGACGACGACGAGGAACCAGAACCACTGCCAAACAGACCTGTGAGTATCTCCTTGACTTCCTGTTCTACTGCAAAGCGCCCTCGTTCCTCCGAGGAGCGCCGTCGTTCTGCTGATTAGTGTCACCATTCTGGTGTTGGATGCCGTTCTGCTGCGGAGTGACATCATTCTGCTTTCAACCAATCAGATGCTGTATAATCCTGATTGACTTAAACCACTTTAAAACATTTAATCCACGTCTTTAAAATTCCACTGAAAGTCTGTACAGAACCAGAACAGCTGTCTCAGAGATCAGGACCTGTTCGATGCCGATCTGGGAGACGACGATGAGGAACCAGAACCCCTGCCAAACAGACCTGTGAGTATCTCCCCGACTCCCCGTTCTACGTCTGCCCGTTCTGTTCCGGTTAGACGGGTTCTGTTTCTGCCTGTAGGAGAGGAAGGCGGCCCGGGCGAGCCGGGAGGCCATCAAGCAGCTGCACAGCGAGTCCCAGCGCCTGCTCAGAGGTAAGAGACCCCGACCCTCAGCATCTGGATCGATCCGAACCAAACCTTATACTTTTATTAAGGCAAAAATATTTCAAGACGGGCATCGCGCTTTCGATCTTACAAGAAACGGTTCACTTCTTGAATAATCTCCATTTATAACGTGAGAAGATGCTTTTCAGCCATTTTGTAAGTAGTGTGGCTGCTTTTGGGCGCTACTTTAGCCCTCTAAAGGGTTAATAAACATCAATATTAATGTAAAAAATGTCAGATTTTATCCATTAGTTTATTTCTGTTAAAATAAAACATATTAAAGCACAGAGTAAACGAAGCAGGAGTAATTAATAAACATAAAAGTCATGGTTTACAACACATTGAAGCGGCTGAAATGATCTTCCTCTGCGGGTGGCTGGGCTCCCTCTCAGAGGTAGAAGGAGGAGCTCCGTCACCCGGGAGGATGGAGGAGTAGAGCTGGTGCTCCTCTGGGTCGAGAGAAGCCAGATGGGTTGGTTCAGGCATCTGCTTACGATGCCTCCGTCTCTGGTGAGGTGTTCCGTCCCACCAGAAGGAGACCCAGAGGCAGACCCCAGACCTGCTGAAGGGACTATGTCTCACAGCTGGACAGGGAACACCTCAGGATCCTCCTGGGTGGGGTGGAGGATGCAGCCGGGATGAGAGAAGCCTGGCTTCCCGTCTGAGGCTGCTTACCCGGCGACCTGGGTAAGAGGAAGATGACGGAACATGATGGGGTAACGGTGAAGGAGTTTTATGCGGTTGAAATAAAGTGCTGTGGGTGTGGGCAACAGGTGCTTCTCTTCTAGATGTTGGTAACCTGTGGGTGTGGGTAAGAGGTGCTTCTCTTCCAGATGTTGGTAACCTGTTCCACTGAACACAGAACCAAACCTCACCGTGTTCCTGTCTGTCCTCCACAGAATCCCTTCTCGGGCTTCCTTACCACATGCCAGAGCCGAAGACAATCCAACAGTTCTACAAGAACCGAGCGCGGCCGCAGGGACCCGCCATGGCGCTGCTGAAGTATGTTTACACCCCATTCTGGGTCAAAGGTAACCGGGGTTACCTGAATCAGATTTTAATTCAATCTTTCTTCAGATCGTCCAGGTACTCTGAGATGATGCTGGGTACGACCACGGCCTCTCAACAACAAACCACGCCCACTACGCAACAAGCCACGCCCCCTCAGCAACAACACACGCCATCTAAGCACCAAGCCACGCCTCCTAAGCAACCAGCCACGCCACCTCAGCAACTACACACGCCGTCTAAGCAACAAACCACGCCCACTGAGGAACAAACTACACCCACCAAGGTGCCCACGCCTGTTAAACAGCAGTCTACACCTATTAAGCAGCTGGTAACACCCGCTGAGCAGCAGGCCACACCCCCATCCGCCCAGTTACCAGTCCCCGACTCAGTAGAATCATCAGAGGTTTCGTTGCCAAGGTGGGGCCCCATGCTTTTCCTGTCTGAGAGCCTCCAGGGCCTGGACTCTGCCAGGGATGCCACTCAGACTCAGAACCGTCCCACAAGACTGAAGGATAAGCTCAAAGCGCTGGGCCTGGAGCCCCCTCCTGTGGCCACGCTGTGCCCAGACCAGGGAGCCTTCGTCCAGCTGGAGCCGCCCAGCCTCGGTAAGTCTGACTGAACCCGTCCGCTCTCGCTCCGGGTCTGATTGTTTCCGTTTCCGTCTGCAGGGGTGGAGGCTTTGAAGGAGCGTTACCTGCGCCACGTGAAAGCTCCGACTCGCACGCACGGCGAGCACCGCATGCAGCTGAGCATCGTGCGTAAGGAGAGCGCCCCTTCTGGTCAGGAGGAGCTACGCTCCGAGTCTGTGACTGTCACTGTAAAAGACGGACCCAAGGAACCCGCTCCAATCCGACCCGGTAAACGTGGCGCTGCTTATTTGTTTGTGTATAACGCGTGAAATTTTATACCAAACACACCATCGAAGAGAGGAGGTGGGCGTTAGACACGAGGACTGACGTTTCACCTCTTCAACGAGAGAGGGCGCACAGTGAGGATTGCTCGTGTACATCCGTGTCACGAGAACGCGCAACAGTCCCGTTGGAGCGTGCTCTGTGTCAGCCGCAGGGATGCACAGCATCCACAAGCTAGAGACACAGACACACTACCACCTTCCGTTCTGTAGGAGAAAAAAAAAATGTGTGGAAAAAAAAATTTATACCCATTTTCAGGCCAAAAATTTAGGGTGCGCGTTATATTTGAATAAATACGGTACACCTGCATGACTCCTGGTTATCGATACTCAGACTAGTTTCAAGCTTAACAACGTGCTTTCACGTCATGGATGACAAAAATATAAACTAGAAAAAACTGCCAGATTAAGAAAAAAATAAGAGTAGCTACATTTTTAGCGACTCTGGCAACTAGAGCAGGGTTAGGCAAACTTTTTCATTCGCGGCCACGTTGAGCTCTAACATTTGAGAAAGGAGACGGAACAGGAGCAGATGGATGGCATGGTGTGGTACCCTCACCTCATTGGCATCTGGAGAAAAAATATGATTTAATTTCCAATGAAAATGAAGAAAAGCATTAAGACAAAATGTTTTATTTTGAAATGAGTCTTTAAACACTGAAAATAAAATGAATATTTTATTTTGAAGGTCTCTGACCCTACAGCAAGTCACAATCACTCTCATCCTGACGTTTTTCAAAAACATCAAGTATGTAAAATTTCAAATCTCACACGCAAGCGCTTAAAAAAACATGCATCTAGCGCTAGATGACACACGTGTGGTGACCCCAACGGCTTTCCATAGTAGCGCACAAGGTTTGGAATCTGACGTGCTTGTTTACGTGCGTGTATTGGCCTCGATGGCTTTGTATATGTATGCACGGTTTATTTTGACAACGTGTGCATCACGGACACACACATTTTAATGGAAGCAGTGGTGTTGTATTTTTAGCACCATCTAGTGAGAAAACATGAGAATTGCAGGTAAAATAAAACGTAAACATAATAATACATTGTACTTTTTTCAAGTCCCGGTGGGCCGGGTTAAACCGTTTAACGGGCCGCATGTGGCCCGCCGACCGTCGTTTGCTCAAGCCAACTACTGGACTAGAAGGTCTGAATGCCCGCTATTTATACCATCAAAGTCGCTGAGTTTAAATCACTGACTTTTTTTGGTAATTATTTTCTTCACACCTGACGGTCGACTTGGAATCAGTCCGCGGGCCACCAGGGGACCGCGATCCTCTGGTTGGGTACCCCCAGTGTAGGGTTTTTTGTACCGAGCAGGCGATAGGAAGTTAGGAAGTGCACCAGGAGATAGTGGCGAGTGGGAGGGCGCCAACTGTTTTATTCTTGCTAACTGGTAACAGTAAATAATTAAGAAGCCTTAGCTTAGCGTTAGGCTCAAATCCACGGACTCTCACGTCTTTACGGATCGCTCTATTTACATAAAAGCTAACGAACGCTTAGATTTTAACGTAAGCACGCTTCGTAAATAAAACGAACCAATCAGGAGGTTTGATCCTGACCTGCTCGCTGTCTGACCCGGTCTAATTACCCGCAGGGGAAAACCTGCGGACTCTGCAGCAGCGCCTGCAGGCTGCCATGGCGCGCCGCAGGAAAGAAGACCGGGATCGTAAGGCCCAAATCCGTCGCCTCGACAACGAGGAATGCGATGAAGAAGAGGAGGAGGAAGAGGACATGACGGAGGACGAGGATGAGGAGGTAAGAATATATTATATTATGTTTCTTACTAATTAAAGATGGCGGACATTTGTTTTCCCAATTAAGTAGGATTAATCGTCTGGACAAATTATTAAAAATATTATTTACTGTTTAAAACCCCTCGATGCCCCCTCGCTCCATCCACCGGCGTCCCAGTCCAGTCGCACTGTGCCCAACCTGGCAACCCGAGTGAACGCCTCCAGTTCCTCAAGCGAGCAACCGGACGTTTCCATGGAAACCGTAAAAACACAGGAAGCACATCCTCTAGTCCGTCTCCTTCTCCTCAGCTCCCTCAGGACTGAACCATCTCCTCCAGACATGACGGATGTGGCTCCAAGAGCCAGCAGCTGGTCGAGCATGTCAACAGAATGACTCCAGAACCAGCTAGCTGTTAGGAGCTAGCCGTGGGGAGCTAGCTGCTGGGAGCTAGCCGTTGGAAGCTAGCCGTTGGAAGCCCATGTCTGAAAACCATGTCTGTTGCCCAGTTCTGTTCTGTTGCTCCGCTTATCCGGGTCAACCACCTGGCATGGCACTGGGTGTGTGTATAACAGGGGCTCTGATGTGTTGCAGGGTCTAGACGATCTCCTTGGAGGTGACGAAGAGGAGGAGGATGAAGATGTGGGCATCGGGCCCCCCAGTCCTACACCGGGGCTGAACCCAGATGGAACCCTGATGCTGTTTCCAGGAAGCTCCTGCTCTCGGACTGGGTATGGAAGCCCCGCCCCCTATGACACAATACGTCCACTCTGTGCCCCTCAATGACCCTGCCCCCTGCCTCTTCCACAGGGACGGAGTCTCCAGGGCGGATCCCACCAGCAAGGACGGTACGTTGGGGTCTGCGCCATCCACGCAGTACGATCTGATAGTCTGCTGGTTGATGTTGGTGTTGCCATGGTTACAGTTATATGTTTGGGTTTACATGCAACGTAACGAGGTCCGAACGGACCAATCAGGAGAAAGAATCCAAAGAGCTACTTCTACAGTGTCACGTTTCCACGGTGACGACAAAAGGAGGCGTGGAGGCGACTAATCTGTCATTTTCATTGGCCGATTCACGCTTTCCGCCATCTTTACGCATCCTCGGGTGTGTAAACATTTTAACTCTTTCGTTTCCAGAGGAGGACCTGCGGAGAAGCCCCGCCTCCTATCAGGAAGAGCTGAGAAGCCCCGCCCCTTCCATGATCACCTCCTATCAGCAGCGTCGGCCTGCCCTCCACTCGCCGTCCCCGCCCCTCTTCAGGTGCAGCTTCCTTAGCTCCGCCTCCAAGGTGAGATACTCCCATTTGTCTGACCCTGTGTAACCCTTGCCCATCTGTCTGATCCTGTGTAACCCTTGCCCATCTGTCTGATCCTGTGTAACCCTTGCCCATCTGTCTGATCTTGTGTAACCCCTGCCCATCTGTCTGACCTTGTGTAACCCCTGCCCATCTGTCTGACCCTGTGTAACCCTTGCCCATCGTCTGATCTTGTGTAACCCTTGCCCATCTGTCTGACCTTGTGTAACCCCTGCCTATCTGTTTGACCTTGTGTAACCCCTTTCAGAGCTCCGGTAAGCTGTCCGAGCCGTGTCTCCCCGTGGAGGACTCACAGGACTTGTACATGCCTGCGGGGGAGGAGTCTCAGCTCCTGGACGCCGACGGTTTCCTGAACGTTGGGGCTCGACGCGGCTCGGACCGCCCCCATAAGAGACAGCTGCTTCTGGACAGTCTGGATGAGAACGCCATGGACGCCCACATGGGGGCGTTGTTGGGACTCTGCTCTGGAACGTTCAGCCAGGCGGAGGGCGGCGGTGTCACGCAGGAGCTCCTCCCACTCTGCTCCGGAGAGTTCCCCCCAAGCCGGGCGGTGGAGGAGGAGGCGGGGAGTCTGGATCAGCTCCTCCCACTCTGCTCCGGAACGTTCCCCCCGAGCCGGGCGGCGAAGGAGGAGGAGGCGGGGAGTCTGGATCAGCTCCTCCCACTCTGCTCCGGAACGTTCCCCCCGAGCCGGGTGGTGGAGGAGGAGGCGGGGAGTCTGGATCAGCTCCTCCCACTCTGCTCCGGAACGTTCCCCCCGAGCCGGGCGGCGAAGGAGGAGGAGGCGGGGAGTCTGGATCAGCTCCTCCCACTCTGCTCCGGAACGTTCCCGCCGAGCCGGGTGGTGGAGGAGGAGGCGGGGAGTCTGGATCAGCTCCTCCCACTCTGCTCCGGAACGTTCCCCCCGAGTCGGGCGGCGAAGGAGGAGGAGGCGGGGAGTCTGGATCAGCTCCTCCCACTCTGCTCCGGAACGTTCCCGCCGAGCCGGGTGGTGGAGGAGGAGGCGGGGAGTCTGGATCAGCTCCTCCCACTCTGCTCGGGGAGGTTCCCCACCCAAGGTAAGAACCCGCCCCTCGATCACGCTAGCCTCCATGGCTCTGTTACCTTGGTTACGACGCATTGTTCGTAGTTTAAAAAATCCTTGTTGACGACTTAATAACAATCGGAACGACTCTGTGAAAAAAAAAACGTGCGGTTTATAAAATTCGGATGGAACATTTTCGTCAAAAACGATATAAAACGTAGAAACAAGTCGTGCAGAAATAAAAAAAAAAAAAAAATGGCAGCAGACGGAAAAAATCAGTTCAGCTGAAAAAACTTGAATGAAAACGCAATGGAGCGCACCTGAGAATAGGCCACACCCACCTACGTTTTTAAAAGGAAACACGGGGGCGCAGTGGGTAGGACAGTGGATTCCGGGGTGGGGGACGAAGGTAGGAACACTGTCCTTGCTGTGTGTAGTTTGCATCTTCTCCCCGTGTATGTGGGGTTTTTCTCTGGTTTCCTTCTGGGTAAGATGGAGGATGAACCCCAGTCACCTTCTGGGGTGACAGAAATCTGGGCTTACCCCCGCGACCCGGTGTCCTGACGGGTAGTCAGACCGGAGCTCCGTGAAGCCCCGCCCCTCTTAAAAAAATATAGAACCAAAAATGAACAAAAGATATGTCAATCGTTTGTGCTGTTTTATTTTTTTAGATTTTTACGATTCTTTTAAAGGTCAATCTGACGTCATCCAGACCTTCATTTATTTCCGGGCGTCGCCATCTTTGATGACGTCATCGTCCAAATTAAATTTTAAAAAGTAAAACAACACAAACGATTTCCATCATTTTTAAGAGTTTTCTCACATTTTTAACCAAAATGAACCTCAGATTGACCGAAAAAAGAATGGTAAAGATCTAAAAAAATAAAACGGCACAAACGATTGACATATTTTTTTTGTTTATTTTATATATTTTTTTAAGAGGGGTTAACCTCACGGAGCTTCAGACCAGCAGTAAACAACCGGTCTTAGATCGTAAAGTAAATACACAAAAAAACTAATAAAAAACCAGGGACCGACTTTGCTCCTGCTTCTGATGACCCTGCAGCCTAGAAGACCAGCTTACTTTTATGAGTTATGTTTTTGATAAAATTTTAGTTTCTGTCTGCATTTTATAGTTATTTTCCATCAGAAGAAGTTAGCTGTGGACTTACTGTTACGTTTTTAAAAAGATAGATTTTTAGTCAAAAAATGCAGAGCAGGTGCGAAAAATACGCTTATTCTAATTGAAGCTAGAGTCACGTTAGGTCGCAGATCTCGATTGATCACCTGGAAGGGAGGGGGGCGGGGGGACGCGTTCTGGGCATGTGCAGAGGCGCAAAGTCGCAGATCTTGACGGTCACAGACCTCGTCAGGACCGGCCCTGGAAAAACGGAAGACGATGAGACAAAAAAAATAAACTATGCAGCGTGGCGTGCTGCGTGGCGTGCCGCGTGGCGTGCCGCGTGGCGTGCCGCGTGGCGTGCTGAGTGGCGTGCCGCATTTCTTCCGGTCGAACCAAACTGATTTTTATTGTAATTTTATGCCTCGTAGATTAAAACGTAAACACACTGTCATCATGGTTAACATTAATGGAGGTTCTGGTCCCAGCGGACGTTGGCCTAGTGGTAGAGATACCATCTTTTAACTGGGAGAACCTGGTTCGATTCCCGCTAGGACCAAGCCGTCCCTGGAACCAAAGAAAAGACACAAAACCAAAGAAAGTAAAAAAAAAAAAAGTAATGGAGGTTCTGCGTCGGGCGAAGCCTTCATTCCTCCTCTTCCTCTCCTTCCAGGTTCCTCACTGACTCCCTCTGAGCTCCACATCAGGTACCAGATTCATCTTCCTGATTCAGGAGCCGAGTCTCACTCTAGTTTTACCCAAAGTAGGAAGAAGGAGCAGCAGGAGGAAGAGGAGGCTCAGGAGGAGGAGGAGGAAGGGGAGGACTGTGAGTTCCGCCTCCTCTCGGACATCGAGAGCGACCAGGTAACGTCTCCTGGTCATGTTTCCCAGATGTTTCTGGAGAAGAGGAGCTTCTAACTTCTCCTCATCGCAGGAGGAGGAGCAGCTGGAAGGTGAAGAGGAGGACGAAGAGGAGGGGGATAATGAGGATGATCACAAGGAAGACGAAGAGGAGGACGATAAAGAGGAGGAAGAGGAGCTGCTGAGCGTCTTCTCAAAAAAGAAAAAGAAAATGTAAGTTTAAACTGAAACTCTTTCAGCTTCAGTACCCGCCTCTAAACCTGGACGGACCTGGACCCACTTCAGTCTGAAAAGGTGTGTTTAGGACTTAACGATGATTGTTCTTTATGATAATAATGAAGCTTTGTATGTACACACCGCGTTCCGGGACGCTTCACACATAAACATTCTTCATTCCCTCCAGGTGATGGTAAGGTTGTAGACACACCTGTCCTGGAGCAAACTGACAGGAGCCATTGACCCCTCTGACCTTCACCAACCAATCTCACACACACACACACACCATCCAGACTAGGCAAAATGGGTGAAGTGTCTTGCCCAGGGACACAGTGACAATTTAATCTCAACAGCCATCCCACTGGAGTACTAGGGGTTCCAGCGGTCTCCAAGTACAGCCCAGACCCAGCATGCTTAGCTTCTGAGGTCTGACGAGATCGGGCATCGACAGGCTGGGATGACCACGAGCAGCTTTACATCCAGGATCCATCAGTATATCATCCATATATGGAATATCCCAGTATGAATGATGAACCGTTCCACCTCTAGTGTTTATACTTAGACGTGTTACCCACGGTAACCGTTAGAAAGAAAAGCTCTGCTGATTGGACAACAAAGCATTTACTGACCAGTCACCTTCTTAATGAGGATGGGAGGGGTGCCGGAGCCAAGGACAGGGTACACCCCGAACAGGTCGCCCGTCTGTCGCGGGGCCACACACACACAACCATACACACACACACACACACACACACACTCATTCCTAGGAGCCAATCAAACTCACATGTATGTTTTTGGAGGAAACCAAAGAAAACCCACACGTATGTACACAAGGAGAACATGCAAACTACACACAGAAAGACCAGTGTTCTAATCCTCATCCCCTCCTGGGACTTGAACCCATGACCTTCTTACTGTGAAGCCACTGTGCCACCCTCTGTGCCAATGTGACGCCCTCAAAACGGAACAAAATCAAACTAAAACTCACCACAACCAATCAGAAACGAGCTCTGACTGACGGGAGTCACGCTACGGTGGCACAACAAAAAACAGTGTGCTCATATAGCGCCACCTGGTGAACGAGGGGTTGTGTACGCCCCCTCCCGATGCATGGTATCCATGGTTACGCCTCTGATTCCACAGGACGATGCTGGACTACGTCGACTCGGAGGCGGAGCTTTCAGGCAGCGACGCCGGCAGCGATGACGAAGACGGCGAAGGAGGAAGCGAGTACGAGGAGGAGGAGCTTCAGGAGGAGCTTCCGTCTGACGAGGAGCTGCATGACCAGGTCAACCGGATCCACATGTAAGTTAAGATGGCGTGTGGCGCCGTACACCGTGACATCATGTTTCTGGTCACGTGTTTTAAGCGTGTTCGGGTCTCATGCAGGAAGCAGCTGCTGGACGATGACAAACGACGCATCCGTCTGTACCAGGAGCGCTACCTGCTGGACGGGGACCTGCACTCTGACGGACCGGGCCGCGCTCGCCGCTTCCACTGGAGGAACATTGGTAAACACCGCTCCCAGTAAAACTCAAACTGGCACCGGTGGGCATCCTGGTTCTGATCTGCATCTCTTCGCTCCAGAAGCGGGACTGAACATGGGCGTGGCCGGGCTCGACGGGCAGGAGGAAGACGAGGAGGAGGATGTGGATGCTGACGAGGTTCGAAGGAGGAAGGAGCGGCTCGAGAGGGAGCAGTGGCTCCGAGAGCAGGTAGGAACGCCTTAACCAGGAACGCCAGGCAGGTAACCAGAGAGGTAACCAGAGAGGTAACCAGAGAGGTAACCAGAGAGGTAACCAGAGAGGTAACCAGAGAGGTAACCAGTAACCAGAGAGGCAACCAGAGAGGTAACCAGAGAGGTAACCAGTAACCAGAGAGGTAACCAGAGAGGTAACCAGAGAGGTAACCAGAGAGGTAACCAGTAACCAGAGAGGTAACCAGTGAGGTAACCAGAGAAGTAACCAGAGAGGTAACCAGTAACCAGAGAGGCAACCAGAGAGGTAACCAGAGAGGTAACCAGAGAGGTAACCAGAGAGGTAACCAGAGAGGTAACCAGTAACCAGAGAGGTAACCAGTAACCAGAGAGGTAACCAGTAACCAGAGAGGTAACCAGTAACCAGAGAGGTAACCAGAGAGGTAACCAGAGAGGTAACCAGTAACCAGAGAGGTAACCAGAGAGGTAACCAGAGAGGCATCCCTGTCTTTGTTGTTTTTGGCGCCATCTTAGTTTTCGTTTTAATCTTCGTCTTTGGATCAAAAATTAATTTTTTTTTTAATTAAGTTTTCTCACAAAAACCCAAGAGTTTTTGTCTAGTTTTAGTGTAAATTTTTTTTTCTTTAATAATCGTGTCTTTATTTCTGAGAATGAAGCAGGTTATTTGTTTAAAAAAAAACAAAACTCTGCCGAGCTTTAATTAAAACAACAAACATTGAAAAACAACATAAATAAATATAAATTCTTTAGTGAGTGAGGAACGTTTTAAAAATGACACCTCTTAATAACCCTGTAAACAAAGTAAACATTGTACTGTAAACAAAGTAAACATTGTACTGTCTCTTTAAATCAGTCGTTAGCAACCAAGCTAACAGGAAGTTAGCAGCACCGACAAGCTAGCATTAGCTTGAAGTTAGCATGCTGTTTAAAACTTTAAGCTCCTTTGTTACTGTTTTCATCATGGTGTGTGACTTCCTCATGGCTGCAGGTGTGTGTGTAGACGGTGTGAACGTGCAGCATCGTGTGTGTGTGTGTCTTGGGGGGAGTCGGGGTGGGAGGAGGTCGCATTTATTTTGTTATTGTTACGTCATCGTCATAAAAAAAAAAGATTTGTCAACAAAATCATTTTGTTGTCGTCATTGTTGACAAAAACAACACTGATCTCTGTTCCACACTAGGGGTGCGCACGCTTGGACGATGAGAGCAGTACTGCCGTCTACTGTCGAGGATTTGCAATTACACTTTGCTTTAGTAATAAATCAGCTCGTGAACCAAAACAACAAGATCGGGATACAAGCGGCCGATCTGCAGGGTGGGCGGGTCTCTCAGAGATAGAGGGAGGAGTTTGGTGTAGAGCAGGCATGGGCAAACTACGGCCCGCGGGCCACATGCGGCCCGTTGAACGGTTTAATCCTGGTCTTTGCTTCTTTAGGCCGAGCAGAAAGACCCGGATCAGGATCCGGACCAGGAGGGCGGACACTTCATGAAGCTGGCCCGAAAGCTAACGGCCCGAAGTCTGCAGGGCAGAGGTGAGTGCTGGGCGAAGGTACCGGGTCAGGTGGCATCACTACTTCTGATCTCTGATGTTTCCAGACGTTCCTGCTCAGAAGAATCCTTCCCGGGGTGTGAGGACCGGCTCCCTGCTGGCCCGCCCCCCGTCCGTCCTCCAGAAACTGGCCTCCATCTCGGAGGGAAACCCACTGGCTCCTCGAGGAGGGCGGGGCTTCCTTTTCCAAACGCTTTCTCCTGATAAGGCCACGCCCCCTAACAACCAGGTCTGTCTGTAGTTCCATGTCCTGCCTTTAGGGAGCGACCTACTGCTGGTCGAGTTTTAACAGTTCTAACCTTCTGCCCCCCCTCTGCCCTCCTGCTCCTCCACCAGGTGGTGAAAAGGAAGCGGGGCAGCCCGTTGCCCCCGGCGAAGCGGTCCTGTATGGAGAACCAGAGCCGAACCCAGAGGAGCATCTTTAACTTCCTGGATCATTGATGACATCATTGATGACATCATAAGTTTTTAATCGTTTGTACAGAAAGACGTAATGATGTAAATAAAGTTTACAAAAGGCCTGGTTTTTATGATGTGATGTTTTTGCTGTTCTGCTGCTTTTATGCCCCGCCTCCTGTTAAAGAAAGGGGCGGAGCATAAAGGGTCTTATTGCGTCACTAACCTGATTTAGAGACATGGAGTAATACGCTCAGAGTTCTGGATTTGGAAAAACATGTCTGCTGACCTCTGATTGGAAGCCAACCAGGAAGTAGTTCAAAAGAAAACATGTAAGATAAACAGTTCATCTCCATGGTGACGAGTTGTTTTTGATCTACAGTGTGAGGATCACGTTGGTGTCGATCAGCTGATTGTAGAACAGAGAATCTCCTGATGGAAAAAAAAAAAAAACATCTGCTGCAGGCAAAAAGTTATAAAAACACTGAGTTCTAGTTTTAATCTTCTGTTTTATCAAACTGTCCTGATTTATAAATCCTTTCTGGGATTAAAAAAAAAATAACCCTGTTAAAGACGGGTTACCATGGTGAGGGTAGGAACGTAGATCCTGGTTACCATGGTGAGGGTAGGAACGTAGATCCTGGTTACCATGGTGAGGGTAGGAACGTAGATCCTGGTTACCATGGTGAGGGTAGGAACATAGATCCTGGTTACCATGGTGAGGGAAGGAACGTAGATCCTGGTTACCATGGTGAGGGAAGGAACGTAGATCCTGGTTACCATGGTGAGGGTAGGAACGTAGATCCTGGTTACCATGGTGAGGGTAGGAGCATAGATCCTGGTTACCATGGTGAGGGTAGGAACGTAGATCCTGGTTACCATGGTGAGGGTAGGAGCATAGATCCTGGTTACCATGGTGAGGGAAGGAACGTAGATCCTGGTTACCATGGTGAGGGTAGGAACGTAGATCCTGGTTACCATGGTGAGGGTAGGAACGTAGATCCTGGTTACCATGGTGAGGGTAGGAACGTAGATCCTGGTTACCATAGTGAGGGTAGGAACGTAGATCCTGGTTACCATGGTGAGGGAAGGAACGTAGATCCTGGTTACCATGGTGAGGGTAGGAACACAGATCCTGGTTACCATGGTGAGGGTAGGAACATAGATCCTGGTTACCATGGTGAGGGAAGGAACGTAGATCCTGGTTACCATGGTAAGGGTAGGAATGTAGATCCTGGTTACCATGGTGAGGGAAGGAACGTAGATCCTGGTTACCATGGTGAGGGAAGGAACGTAGATCCTGGTTACCATGGTGAGGGAAGGAACGTAGATCCTGGTTACCATGGTGAGGGAAGGAACGTAGATCCTGGTTACCATGGTGAGGGAAGGAACGTAGATCCTGGTTACCATGGTGAGGGTAGGAACACAGATCCTGGTTACCATGGTGAGGGTAGGAACATAGATCCTGGTTACCATGGTGAGGGAAGGAACGTAGATCCTGGTTACCATGGTAAGGGTAGGAATGTAGATCCTGGTTACCATGGTGAGGGTAGGAACGTAGATCCTGGTTACCATGGTGAGGGAAGGAACGTAGATCCTGGTTACCATGGTGAGGATAGGAACGTAGATCCTGGTTACCATGGTGAGGGAAGGAACGTAGATCCTGGTTACCATGGTGAGGGTAGGAACGTAAATCCTGGTTACCACGGTGAGGGAAGGAACGTAGATCCTGGTTACCACGGTGAGGGAAGGAACGTAGATCCTGGTTACCATGGTGAGGGAAGGAACGTAGATCCTGGTTTACACGGTGAGGGTAGGAACGTAGATCCTGGTTACCATGGTGAGGGTAGGCTCAGCTCTTTCTTCACCACAACGGATCGATGCAGCGTCCTAGTTATTGGTGACGCCGCACCGATATCCTGCTTCATCCTTCCTCCACTGTGAACAAGACCCAGAGATACTTAAACTCTGTCCGTGACCACCAGGGGGCATTCCACTACGGTGTTCTGTAAAAGTGTTCTCAAACAATAAACAATGAATAACCAAATCACTTTGAATGAAAAGAAAAAGCTTTTAAGTCTGGAAATAAAGTTAAAGTAAAACTCATTCAAAACAAACTTCATAAAGTAATTAAATCTGCTCAAAGTGGAGAGACTCTTTCAAAATGGAAAAGCTAAAGATGCCTGTCGGGGTGTAAAAACTCTGGCTGGCCTCCCCACTTCCTCATCATCTGGACTTCCTACAGAGGTGTCGTTACTGACTCAACAACTTTTACGGCAGGCCTGTTCCCATCCGGTCGTAGGTTCAGGTTCCTCTCACTACACCCTGTTCCCATCCGGTCGTAGGTTCAGATTCCTCTCACTACACCCTGTTACCATCCGGTCGTAGGTTCAGGTTCCTCACACTACACCCTGTTACCATCCGGTCGTAGGTTCAGATCCCTCTCACTACACCCTGTTACCATCCGGTCGTAGGTTCAGATCCCTCTCACTACACCCTGTTACCATCCGGTCGTAGGTTCAGATCCCTCTCACTACACCCTGTTACCATCCGGTCGTAGGTTCAGATCCCTCTCACTACACCCTGTTACCATCCGGTCGTAGGTTCAGGTCCCTCTCACTACACCCTGTTACCATCCGGTCGTAGGTTCAGATCCCTCTCACTACACCCTGTTACCATCCGGTCGTAGGTTCAGATCCCTCTCACTACACCCTGTTACCATCCGGTCGTAGGTTCAGGTCCCTCTCACTACACCCTGTTACCATCCGGTCCATCCGCTCTCACTACACCCTGTTACCATCCGGTCGTAGGTTCAGATCCCTCTCACTACACCCTGTTACCATCCGGTCGTAGGTTCAGGTTCCTCTCACTACACCCTGTTACCATCCGGTCGTAGGTTCAGATCCCTCTCACTACACCCTGTTACCATCCGGTCGTAGGTTCAGATCCCTCTCACTACACCCTGTTACCATCCGGTCGTAGG
>LR738551.1:29112270-29122270 GCA_902685375.1 Neostethus bicornis | reverse complement strand
TGTGAATGAGAGGGATCCAAATGGAAAAGTGAGGTTACAGGGAGAAGAGAGAAAGAAGGTGGAAGATTTTAAGTATCTGGGATCAACAGTCCAGAGCAATGGAGAGTGTGGAAAAGAGGTGAAGACGCGTGTGCAGGCAGGCTGGAACGGGTGGAGGAAAGTATCAGGTGTGATGTGTGACAGAAGAGTTTCAGCTAAAAGGAAAGAGAAAGTGTACAAAACCGTGGTGAGAGCGGCCATGCTGATTGGTCTAGAGACAGTGTGGTGAGAGCGGCCATGCTGATTGGTCTAGAGACAGTGTGGTGAGAGCGGCCATGCTGATTGGTCTAGAGACAGTGTCACTGAGGAAAAGACAGGAAGCAGAGATGTTTGTAGCAGAGATGAAGATGCTGAGGATCTCTCTGGGAGTGACCAGGATGGACAGGATCAGAGGAACAGCACATGTTAGAGGTTTTAAAGTCAGAGAGGTCAGACTGAGATGGTTTGGACATGTGCAGAGGAGAGAGAGAGAGTACATCAGAAGAAGGATGCTGGGTTTGGAACCACCAGGAAAGAGGACTAGAGGAAGACCAAAGAGGAGGTTCATGGATACAGTGAAGGAAGACATGAAGATAGTTGGTGTGACCGAAGAGGATGCAGGAGATAGGGTTAGATGGAAGAAACTGAGTTGATATGACGCCCCCTGGAGGGAGATGGAGGAAGGAGAAGAAGAAGATTGCTCTTTTTTGAATGATGGTAATTGGAGTGGTATTTGTTTGATATGTGTTGCCCCACACCTTGGAGCCGTGCGTGATGTAAGGAAGAAACAGGGAGCAGTACAGAATATAATGTGTTTTTTCGTTTAGAAAATCTTTAGCTTTGTAAATGATTGCTAACGTCTTGCATAGTTTAGTTTTTATAAAATTCATATGACTTTTCCAACTCAAGTTTTTTTGTATCATAATCCCTAGAAATTTAATTCTAGGGATTATCTCAACATCATCTATGAATAATTTATTGTTGGCCTTAAAAGGACGGTTTGCAAATATAATACATTTTGGTTTTTTTAGATTCAAAGTCAGTTTGTTTGAGTTAAACCAACTTTTTAATAATTGTAATTCTTTTCCCATTTCACATATTAGTGTTTCTAAATTTTCACCACAACAAAGTACATTAGTATCATCTGCAAACAGCATTAGTTGCAGAGTTTTGGAAATCAAACAGATATCATTAAGATATAAAATAAAAAACACAGGGCCCAGCACAGACCCCTGGGGGAAACCACAGGTCACTGAATCATGTCCATTAATGTGGACATACTGAGATTGGTTTTCATCCAGAGATAGGCCACACCTCTGATACCATATCGACACAGTTTTTTCAGTAATATCTTATGATTGACTGTATCAAAAGCTTTTGTTAAGTCTAGAAACACACCAATGGCAAATTGTTTTTTATCAATAGCAGTTGATATGTTTTCAACCAAGTCTATCAATGCTAGGGTGGTGGTCCTTTTGGGTCTGAAACCACATTGCTGTTCACAGAGCAGATTGTGTTTCTGTAAAAAAATGTATAAACAATTGTGGAATAATTTCTTCAATATTTTTGCAAACAGAGAGAAAATGAAATGGGTCTGTAATTTGTAAATTCTTGTTTATGGGAATGACTTTAGCCCTCTTCATAGCATCTGGAAATACACCTGATTGTAAAGACATGTTGTAGATAGAGGTGATTGGGATTAACACACAGTCAATGATGTCTTTTAACAGTGACATGCAAGAGGAGGGTCAGCAGAAGGAGGGTCAGCAGGAGGAGGGTCAGCAGGAGGAGGGTCAGCAAGAGGAGGGTCAGCAAGAGGAGGAGGGAAAAAAATCGTAAAAATCAATCAGACAAATTTTTAAAAATTTATTGATCAATAAACACAAAATTAAGAAAATTATCCAGAAAAAAAAAGAGTTTCAGTCCAGAAGAAGCAGTGGGACAGACAGTCCGGTTTTTCTGGTCGTTATTCCACAACCAGCTGGAATTCTTCCGCTTTCTGAAACTCCGCGTTCATCTCCGCGGCCAGGAGATCCACCTCGGATGAATCCAGAGGCCGGAGAGCTTTTCTCCTCTTCTTACGACTCTTTACCTCCGGGGTCGGGTCCAGGTAGACGGGCAAGGAGGCGTTCAGGTGCCGAGGGGGCGCGGCGGGAGCCACCGGAGGGGTCTGCAGGAGGTCGAAGCCAAACATGGAGGCACGGCGAGGAGGGCTGCTGTGGCGGGTGTAAGAGCGGCGCACCTTATGGGTCCAGGATGAGTCGTCTTGATTCTGCTGAGCGGGCGGGTCACCTGGAACCCGTTTGGTGGGCAGGTCACCTGGATTCCGCAGCGTGGGCAGGTCACCTGGAGGAGGATCCTTTCCTCCTGCAGGGTCTCTGTTCTCCTGGTCCAACAGGACAGCGGTTTTGCGGGGCATGATCTTCCTCAGGGTGAAGCTGGGTTTTGGGGGCACTGGCGTCTCCACTGCCATGTTGGTGTGGGCGCGGGGTGAGCGCCGGATCTGTGTGAAGTTGGTTTTCGTTCCGCTCGACCTCATTTTGTCGGTTTTCATTCTGAAGGAGTAAAAAATGAAAGATTCTGGTTAGAATGTGGGTGGCACAGTGACCTCACAACAAGAAGGTTGTTGTTCAAACCCCGGTTGGTGACGAGGTTTGAAACATTGGTGTTTCTGTGTGGAGTTTGCATGTTCTACCAGTGTATGAGTGGGTTTCCTCCCACCCTCCGAAAACATACATGTTAGGTTGAGGACCAACTCAAAAATAAAATGTCGCATCTCCTGGGGGCGGGGCTTATCTTGAGCGGGAGGGCCTTATCCACATAAAAAATAAATAAAACATGGCGGAGAGCTCAAACACAACCTTCCTGTCAGGTTCAAACCTTTGAGACAAAGACTGGTACCCCAATGAACGAGACACCCAGACACAAACAGAGAGACATGGTGTAGGCGGTTCAGTGTAACCAGGATGTAAGACTCAGTGAGGAGGACACCTGTTAAACTATTCTTTCTACGTCTCGTGTTGTGGAGGTTTTCACCAAACTGACTGCAGACAGTTTAAATGATCCAGACTTAAGAGATCACGGATACAAGCGGCTGAGATGAGCTTCCTCTGCAGGGTGGGCGGGGTCTCTCAGAAGAAGATGGAGGAGGTAAATAAACAAGTAAATAGTTGCTCCATGACAAACAGGAGATGTTTCTGAATGAATTCATTACACACACATACACATAAGAAACCAGAGAAAACCCACACATACAAAAGTAGAACATGCAAACCTCACACAGAAAGGCCTGTGATTTAAGCATCGTCTCCACCCCGGGTCTCCCCGGGGGGGGGGGGGGGGTCGCTGGGTCGTGGGGGGAACCCCGCACCTTCTTGAGGTCACCGTGCAGCCTGAATGTAGCTTCTGGATGTTTTTATTATTTAAATGAAGTGTTTTGTTTGTTTTGTTTTTTTAAAACTCGTAATAAATAAAATGCATGATTTTTTTTTTGGACATAAAAGTGAAACTCCATTAAAAAGGAGGACAGATCCAAGCAGCTCAGAACCAGACACAGACAGTTAAAAAACAAGGAAAACTCATAATTGGTAACTCATTATTTATATTTAAAAGAAGCAAAATAAAGAAATGAGTCTCATTCAACAGAAAAAAAAACAGATTAATGGATTAAAAGTGAATAAAGTCAACCTAACCTGATTTTTGAAGGAAAATTTGCTGAAAAACAACTCTTTCAAAACGCCCGCCAGAGTCGCATGAAAATGACGTCACTGCTCTTCCTTTCTTCTATATTCGTTTTTTTTTTTTTAATTTAAAATTGCTTTAAATGACTTTTTTGTTTTATCTTTAAAAAAAAAAAAAAAAAAGAAATAATTATTAAGTTATAAATGAATACAGTTTTTTTTTGTGCAGCACATTTACTTTTAAAAAAACATTAAACAAATATTTAAAACTTAGATAAAAGAGTTACGTTGTTTTATTCTTTATTTTTAGACGGTTGTCCTGGTAACTGGAGTGTTTAATAAATATCAGTTTTAATGTGAATTCAGCTTGAAAAAAAATATTATTTTATTGATAAATTATAGTAATTCTTTATTATGCTCAAATGCGCCTGTAGGGGGCAGTATTAATCTGATTCAATGGAGCGTGTAGTACATTGTTCTACCACTAGAATGCAGTATAGCTTAGTCAGCAACAGGAAGTGTTTTGCTGTGTAATACTGTAGTTCTGCCTATAGGGGTCAGTAGAGTAAGTCGTTTAAACCGGAAACAGGAAGTGTTTTGCTGTGTAATACTGTGCTTTGCTCCTGTTTCTGTTTCAGTGCCGCAAAGAAACAAATTAAAAACTATAAAAAGTTTAATTAATCGATCTCAAACTAACAAGAAGTAATGGAATATTTAATCGGAATCCAGGGACCGGACTATGTTTTGGTTGCAGCTGATAATGTGGCAGCGAGCAGCATCATCCAGATGAAACACGGTCAGTTAGTTAGCATGTTAGCATTATTACATTTAAAACACCAATAAAACTAAAAAAAAATAAAAACTTTATTTTATTCTCAATGCTTTTTATTTATTTTTTCATAATTACATTATTTTAATTCTAACTGTTAAAAGTTAAAGAGACTAATTTTACTTTCAGTTTTTGTTCTGAATAAAAATAAAATACAGGTCTAAAAATATTTAGTTTTATTTAAAAAAAAATCTATGTTGTTTCAATATTTTAAATATTGTAATATTTATAAATTGTAAATAATTTGGTACATTTAAAACAAAAAAACCCCCACATTATTCCTTTTACCACGGAGAGGGTAGGAACGTAGATCCTGGTTACCATGGTGATGGTAGGAACGTAGATCCTGGTTACCATGGTGAGGGTAGGAACGTAGACCTTGGTTACCATGGTGAGGGTAGGAACCTAGATCCTGCTTACCATGGTGAGGGTAGGAACGTAGATCCTGGTTACCATGGTGAGGGTAGGAACGTAGATCCTGGTTACCATGGTGAGGGTAGGAACATAGATCCTGGTTACCATGGTGAGGGTAGGAACGTAGATCCTGGTTACCATGGTGAGGGTAGGAACATAGATCCTGGTTACCATGGTGAGGGTAGGAACGTAGATCCTGGTTACCATGGTGAGGATAGGAACATAGATCCTGGTTACCATGGTGAGGGTAGGAACATAGATCCTGGTTACCATGGTGAGGGTAGGAACATAGATCCTGGTTACCATGGTGAGGGTAGGAACGTAGATCCTGGTTACCATGGTGAGGATAGGAACGTAGATCCTGGTTACCATGGTGAGGGTAGGAACATAGATCCTGGTTACCATGGTGAGGGTAGGAACGTAGATCCTGGTTACCATGGTAAGGGTAGGAACGTAGATCCTGGTTACCATGGTGAGGGTAGGAACGTAGATCCTTCTTACCATGGTGAGGGTAGGAACGTAGATCCTGGTTACCATGGTGAGGGTAGGAACGTAGATCCTGGTTACCATGGTGAAGGTAGGAACGTAGACCCTGGTTACCATGGTGAGGGTAGGAACATAGACCCTGGTTACCATGGTGAGGGTAGGAACGTAGATCGTGGTTACCATGGTGATGGTAGGAAGGTAGATCCTGGTTACCATGGTGAGGGTAGGAACGTAGATCCTGGTTACCATGGTGAGGGTAGGAAGGTAGATCCTGGTTACCATGGTGAGGGTAGGAAGGTAGATCCTGGTTACCATGGTGAGGGTAGGAACGTAGATACTGGTTACCATGGTGAGGGTAGGAACGTAGATACTGGTTACCATGGTGATGGTAGGAAGGTAGATCCTGGTTACCATGGTGAGGGTAGGAACGTAGATACTGGTTACCATGGTGATGGTAGGAACGTAGATCCTGGTTACCATGATGAGGGTAGGAACGTAGATCCTGGTTACCATGGTGATGGTAGGAAGGTAGATCCTGTTTACCATGGTGAGGGTAGGAACGTAGATACTGGTTACCATGGTGATGGTAGGAAGGTAGATCCTGGTTACCATGATGAAGGTAGGAACGTAGATCCTGGTTACCATGGTGAGGGTAGGAACGTAGATACTGGTTACCATGGTGATGGTAGGAAGGTAGATCCTGGTTACCATGGTGATGGTAGGAAGGTAGATCCTGTTTACCATGGTGAGGGTAGGAACGTAGATACTGGTTACCATGGTGATGGTAGCAACGTAGATCCTGGTATCCTTTTAAACCATCCAGTGAATATAGGTGAAATTTTTAACTAAAAGGAAAAACTTTTAATTTTTTTAAACAAACGTTTTCTTTTTATTTTTACAGATTTTAATAATTTATTACAGATTTAATGAATAATTTGTTTGTTTTTTCAGATTATGACAAAATGTTCAAACTGAGTGAGAAAATCCTGCTGTTGTGTGTGGGCGAGGCCGGAGACACCGTTCAGTTCGCAGAGTACATCCAGAAGAACGTACAGCTCTACAAGATGAGGAACGGTACGACCCTGTGTGTGTTTGTGTGTGTTTGTTTGTTTGTGTGTGTGTATTCTTTGCTCCAACTCGTCTCGTTTATTTTCAGGTTATGAACTCAGTCCTGCTGCAGCTGCAAACTTCACACGCAAGAACCTGGCAGATTACCTCCGGAGCAGAGTAAGGCTCACACACACACGCTGCACACGCAGGCGTGCACACAGCAACACACACATATATGAGATTAGATTTTCCTATTCAGATGAAAAAGCATTATAAACTGTTTTCTCCAGAGTGACTTCTATCATGTGACCAAAATACGCAACAAAGCACGTAGAGCAGGGGGGTCAAACTCAGTTCCTAAAGAGCCGCTGTCCTGATGGTTTTCCACACGTTCCTGGTTCAAAACAGCTGATGCACGTACAGTGAAATCAACAACCAATCAAATTTGGCACAGTGACTCATTAACCTGAATCAGGTGTGTAGATGCAAAAACACATGGGAAACCTGCAGGAACTGAGTTTGACACCCACACACACACGCTTAGCCAGACGCTGGTCTAGAACGTCTAGCTAAGCGTCTAAAGCGGGGGCGTCAAACTCTGGTTCTGGAGGATCAATGACCTGAAGGTTTTCCATGTGTTCCTGGTTCAATCCAGCTGATACACACACAGTGAAATCAACAACCAATCAAATTTGACACAATGACTCGTTAACCTGAATCAGCTGTGTCGATAGGACACGGGAGCTCAAGAACCGGACACCTGTGGTCTAGAGCTGGGGGGGCGTCGTCCTGTCTTTTTGTTTGATTCTTCAAGGATCAATAAATTATTTTCAATTCAATCATGATAACGATGTTTTTCATCTCCAGTGAATCCCAATAAGATCTTAAACAGTCACTAAAAGCTCAGCATCCTTCACTGTGGTGGAACAACACTATCTGTTCTCAAACACCACCATCATATGAGCTATGTGGAAGCTCCACATGGGGCAGGACCGTGTTCCTGACCCACAGGGGGCACTACACCATGGTCTCTGACGCCCAACCCCGCTGCAAATCGGTCCAGTGAGAGCTGGAGACCACGGCCCGATGAAACGCAGAGATTCAATCCTGAGGAACAGGAATCCCCTCATTGACCACTGAGGTTCCGCCTCGCTTCGCCCCGCTTCGCCCATCGATAAGTTTACCGTCTCTTCCTGAAACTTTTCAGATTAAAACACGGCTCTTCGTTAACGTGATGAAGTGACTCCGGTGGGAAAATGAATAAAGATGAGGCGTCGTCTCTAAATTTAATCCCAATCAATAATAGAAGCGTTTTTCTCAGATTTTCAATCAGCATGTAAATGAATTCACAGCTTCTCCACACGCTCGTTTCTCACCGTCACGCTAACATGTTTACTGTAAAACACGTCTGTTTCTGAGCATCTGGACCGAAACACACGCACATCCAAGCACACGCCAACCTCCACACGTACCCAGAAATCTATAGATGTGTGAGTGCCCGGGCTTTAAAGGTCTCATACCAAATAAACCTGTCCTCTTTGTCTTCTAGATGTAACCCCGCCCCCAATTAAAAAATCAGTCACATGTCCGTTCCGTCTTGTTCCGCTTATCCAGGGCCGGGTGCGTTAAACAGGAAGCCCAGACTGCATCCTCCACCTCACCCAGGAGGATCCTCAGGTGTTCCCTGTCCAACTGGGAGACATAGTCTCTCCAGCCGGTCTGGGGTCTGACTCTGGGGTCTCCTCCTGGTGGGACGTGCCCTAAACACCTCGCCAGTGAGGGGGCATCCTAACCAGCGGATGGCTTTTACCCATGGGGCCCGAACAGGGACGTAGGCCGCCCTTCCAGTGGGCTCACCAGCTGCAGGAGCGACCATACAGGTCAGGTGAAGGAGGAGAGGGGTGGCAGTCATCGTCGGGGACCCTGGCGGTCAGACCCTCTGCTGCATAAGCTCGTCTCAGTTTTGGAAAAAATGAGTTATGAGTTAAAATGAGCTTTTTAATCAAGTAAAAATGATATTTTTATGACAAAAAAATGAAGAGTTGAGGTGTCCTTAAGAAGACACTTAACCCCTCTGTTTCTCCTACCATAGCGCCATCCTGACAGACTGTTCGGGGTGTACCCTGCCCATTACCTTGAATCAGTGGGCTCACATGGGGATGTGTTCTCCTGCCCGCCCTTGGCGCCCCTGCCAAACAAGGAGGGTGCGACTGTCACAACAGAATTAAATTACAGAAACAATTAGAGACGCAGAGGGACGAGGGTGAGGGAGGGGTACACGGGAGGAAGGTCCCTGATGGGCATGGGGAGGCAGGAAGGGGGTGTTTGGTTAATGAGCTTCTCCCTCTCGTGCCAACACACACCTTTCTATTGTTAGTGTAACCACGGACGCAGCTGTGTGGGTGAGGGTGGCGAGGGGAGGGCACACAAACACCCTCAGAGGAGACAAACACCTCCTTGCAGGGAAGAAACGGGGGCAGGTGTGCTCCTCAGGTGCAGGGTACACCACCTACTCCCCCCGTCGATCCCTCCCCATCAGAGGCAGGCTGGTAAACACAGGAGACCCCCGCCCCTCCCTCTCTCCATCATGAGAGACAGGCTGGTAAACAGAGGGAGCACCCACACCACCCATCGCCCGCTCCCTCTGCGTCTCTATTTGTTTCTGTGTTAACCCCCCACCCCTCCTGTTGTGACAGACCCCCTCACCCCCCCACCCCGACACGGAGACGTCCATCTTTGTTTCTCAGCCTTTATTTATTTTTTAACTTTGTTTAAATTTGATTTGTTTTAGTTGGGTTTTTTTTTACGAAGTTTCGTCACGAGGAGCCGAAGGGAACGCCAGGCCTGACCGGGGGGCCGGCTGGTGTACCCCGCCCCCCCCCACTCCACGTGGAATAACATTAGTATCATTTCAGTTTAAACTGTTTGTTTTTTTTTTCGTTTCGTTGAAAGCCTACGTGGCGATAGCTCACGTGAGGAGGCGTTGGCTCAGTGGTAGAGTGTCCGCCCCTTCGACTGAGCCGGGTTGAATCTCGCTGAGCTCATCTCGAGGGTCCTTAGAGAAGCCCGACTGCGTGGAGTCATTACAGACTGGCAGCTGTTCAGATGCCACACCGTGTAAGCGGACCGGGAAGGCATCGAGGTGGCATCGAGCTGGTGGCACCGCAGCATCAGATTTACCTTCAGGGACTCATCTTTTTTAACCATCCTCCTCTCGGGTGTTGGGGGGGCGGGTGCCGGAGCCCATACCAGCTGATTCAAGACGAGGGCAGGGTACACACTGGACAGGTTGCCAGTCACACACACACACACACACACACACACACACACACACACTCATTCCTAGCAGCCAATCAATCTAACATGTATGTTTTTGGAGGAAACCAGAGAAAACACACACACACACATGGAGAACATGTAAACTACACACAGAAAGACCAGTGTTCTATACCTTGTACCCACCCAGGACTCAAACCCATGACCTTCTTGCTGTGCCACCCACTGTGCCACCTAAGAGTTCCAG
>LR738551.1:29094770-29109770 GCA_902685375.1 Neostethus bicornis | reverse complement strand
GGGAGGGATACGCGGGGGGTGACACGGCTCTGCAGGAAGATGTAAACATCTGTGTGTGTGTGTGTGTGGTAGATCTGACTCGTAAGGAGGCCGTGGAGCTGCTGAAGAAGTGTGTGGAGGAGGTAAAACTTTCTACCTGCCGATGGAGGGGGGGGGACAGAGGGGGGGAGGACAGAGAGGGGGTTAAAGAGGGAGGGGTTGATTTTTATTTTATTTTGTATTTTCTTAATAAAAAAAAAAAAAGAAAATTATTTATTTTTTCTATTTTTCCAAAATGTTTTTCAAATAAAAAAAAATTTGGTCAAACTTTAAAAATTTACCAAATTGGCAAAAAAAAAAAGTGGCAAATGTTTTTATTTTAAAGGCTAAATTTATTTTAAAAAAGTACAAATATTTGCAAAAAAAAAACCATTTGATTTATTTTGTTTAAAATTTCATCGAAAAGGAACAAAATTAGAAAAATTTAGACAAATTTTCAAAAAATTAAGTTCTTTGAAAATTGTAAAATATTAAAAAATAACATAATAAAATATTAACAAATAAACAGATTTGAATAAAAAATTTTAATGTTTTTAGAAAAATTTATTTTTTCAGTTTTTTATCAAAATAAAAAGAATTTCTAAAAATGACAAAAAATAATTTTTTTCTATTTTACTAAATTTGTTAAATTTTTTTCATAGTTTTTTTTTTTCTTTTCTAGTAAAAAAATTAAAAATGGGCAATTTTTTTTTTTTTAATTACAAAATATTGCAACGAATTGGACAAAAATTTACCAAAAACTAATATTTAGGAATTTTGTTATTTTTTTTCCAATAAAATTAAAAGAAATTCTTTAAAACTGAGTAAAAAACATTGACTTTTAATGCATTTTCTTTTTTAATTTGTGTTTTAGGACAAAAAAGTTTTAAGATTTAAAAGTTTTAATTTAGAAAATTTTGTAGAAATTTTGTCAATTTTTTGCAAATTTCCGTCAATTTCTTTTCTTCAAATTTTTGTCAAATTATTTTGACTTTTTAGAATTTTTTATCAGAGATTTGAATCTTTTTGTCAAATAATTAAGACTTTTTATAGAAAATTTTTAACTTTGAAAATTTGATCACAAAATAAAATCACATTAAATTCTAAAAAATAAAAATTTATAATTTGAAATAAATTATTTTTTTCTTTTTTCAGCTGAATCGTCGTTTCATTCTGAATCTTCATTCGTTTAACGTTCGTGTGATCGATAAAGACGGAATTCACGACATGAAGAAAATCACCATCTGACCGAACAGACTCCGCCCCCAGCGCCGCCCCCCGCTGGTCGTCTGACCAACCTGTCCCCACGCCGCCTCCTGCTGGTTTTTTACGACCTTCATCGATTAAAAAATAAAACAATAAAACCACATTTTTTCTGTTTTATGGTTTCAGACAAATTTTAATTAGATTTTTAGATTAATTTAGATTTTAGATTAGATTTTGACTTACTGCTTCTAATTAGCGTAGATCCTGGTTACCATGGTGAGGGTAGGAACATAGATCCTGGTTACCATGGTGAGGGTAGGAACGTAGATCCTGGTTACCATGGTGAGGGTAGGAACATAGATCCTGGTTACCATGGTGAGGGTAGGAACGTAGATCCTGGTTACCACGGTGAGGGTAGGAACATAGATCCTGGTTACCACGGTGAGGGTAGGAACGTAGATCCTGGTTACCACGGTGAGGGTAGGAACGTAGATCCTGGTTACCACGGTGAGGGTAGGAACGTAGATCCTGGTTACCACGGTGAGGGTAGGAACGTAGATCCTGGTTACCATGGTGAGGATAGGAACGTAGATCCCGGTTACCATGGTGAGGGTAGGTACCATCTTTAAGATTTTGATGAAGTCACACCGATCAATCAGATTTAAGTGGGGATTTTCATGATGAACGAAGTCAGTTTGTGATTCATAATCATTCTGTTTATTTTGTGTGTGTGTGTGTGTTTGTGCCTGCAACAGAATGGCAACCTGTCTGAGTCTATCCCGCTTCCCACCTTCAAGCAGCCGGGATAGACTCTGGCAAACCCTCCTGGGTATAAGTGGTTTAAAAGATGAATGAATGAAAGCTCCAGATGGCGGCCATCTTGGAAAATGGCCACCAAATAGCTAGTCGGACAGATTTATTGAGGGTATCTCTGCCAATCTCAGTGCTTTATCATCAAATCCATCGTTTTCTTTTTTTTTACTATCCGCCATGCTACCACCAGGGCATCTAAAGAACCAATCATTAAAGATTTTAAAGAAGTGACACGACCAATCAGATTGAAGTTTTTAATAATAAATAATAAAAACCACACCAACATTTAAAAACAGCCTTCATTTCCCATCAGCCCTCAGTGTCCTGCGAGGCTCCGCCCCTCATTTCTCCAGCAGCTTCAGCGCCTCCATCAGGTAGCTCTGAAACGCGCAGAGCGCCGCGCAGATCGCTGGACCTCCGAACCCGTGAGTTAAGAGGCTGAAGTGGGTCAAACCGGTCTGGACTCCGGGTTCCAGGGCGGGACCGGGCTCCTGGGGACAGTCCTGGGACAACAGGTCCATAAACTCTTTGCAGATCTCCCTGTTGGACAGTAGAGGGCGGTGTTAGAGCTCCTGGTGAATCACTGTGTGCCGTGAAACACTGGAGTACGAAGCTTTACCTGGCCGCCAGCATCATGCTCCGCCTCGCCGACCTCCTCTCCACCAGGCTCCGCCTCACCAGAAACTCTGCCGTGGCTCGGGCAGGAAACTCAGTCTCACACACGAGCCTGAAGTCCTTCGCCAGGTGCACCGCTTCACCTGCAGGAGGCGACATGTCAGAAGACACTCAGCCAGAGTTAGCCAATCAGAGGACAGGGTTCCAGTACCTTCTACCAGCGAGGTTAGCAGAGTGACGTGAGCAGCTTTACGACGTCCTGCCGGCAGGTTCACGCCGATCCGCTCCAGACGCTCACGCAGACTCCGCCCACCGTTCTTAGATTTCGCCCTGGAGAACATCGTGGAAGTTAGCATCAGCGAGGCGTTCTGGGGTACGGACGGTTATCCACACACACACTCATTCCTAATGGCAATTAACCTAACATGTATGTTTTTGGAGGAAACCAGAAAAACCCACACATACATGGGTAGAACATGCAAACTCCACACAGAAAGACTAGTGTTTTAAACCTTGAATCCACTCTGAGACTCAAACCCTGACCTTCTTGCTGTGAGGTATCGTCCTGCCCATCCATAAAGATAATTCTTCGTCTTCTTCTTCCATCATTCACCTCCAGGGGGCGCCACATCAAGTCAGTTTCTTCCATCGAACCCTATCTGCTGCATCCTCTTCGGTCACACCAACTATCCTCATGTCTTCCTTCACTGTATCCATGAACCTCCTCTTTGGTCTTCCTCTAGTCCTCTTTCCTGGTGGTTCCAAACCCAGCATCCTTCTTCTGATGTACTCTCTCTCTCTCCTCTGCACATGTCCAAACCATCTCAGTCTGACCTCTCTGACTTTAAAACCTCTAACATGTGCTGTTCCTCTGATCCTGTCCATCTTGGTCACTCCCAGAGAGATCCTCAGCATCTTCATCTCTGATACAAACATCTCTGTTTCCTGTCTTTGAATCAGTGACACTGTCTCTAGACCAATCAGCATGGCCGCTCTCACCACACTGTCTCTAGACCAATCAGCATGGCCGCTCTCACCACACTGTCTCTAGACCAATCAGCATGGCCGCTCTCACCACACTGTCTCTAGACCAATCAGCATGGCGCTCTCACCACACTGTCTCTAGACCAATCAGCATGGCGCTCTCACCACACTGTCTCTAGACCAATCAGCATGGCGCTCTCACCACACTGTCTCTAGACCAATCAGCATGGCCGCTCTCACCACACTGTCTCTAGACCAATCAGCATGGCCGCTCTCACCACACTGTCTCTAGACCAATCAGCATGGCCGCTCTCACCACACTGTCTCTAGACCAATCAGCATGGCGCTCTCACCACACTGTCTCTAGACCAATCAGCATGGCGCTCTCACCACACTGTCTCTAGACCAATCAGCATGGCGCTCTCACCACACTGTCTCTAGACCAATCAGCATGGCCGCTCTCACCACGGTTTTGTACACTTTCTCTTTCATTTTATCTGAAACTCTTCTGTCACACATCACACCTGATACTTTCTTCCACCAGTTCCAGCCTGCCTGAACACACTTCTTCACCTCTTTTCCACACTCTCCATTGCTCTGAACTGTTGATCCTAGATACTTAAAATCTTCCACCTTCTTTATCTCTTCTCCCTGTAATCTCACTTTTCCATTTGGATCCCTCTCATTCAAACACGTACTCTCCATAAAGATAATTAATAATCTAATTAAACACTAGCTTCAGCGTTTCAATCAGTTGCCATGGAGATGATGATGATGAGATCAGACGTTATTAGGCAGGCAGCCATGACGGCGCCAATGGTGGGAGTAACTGGGGGGGTTAAGCATCTGCTCCAGGGACACTTAGGCTTGAACTCAGTGGGAATCAAACCGGCAACTCTTCAGTCTAAACATGGCGATCCTACCGCTGTGCTACGCCCACCTGATGAAGGTTTAAACCAATCAGTCTGTTTTAAAAACACTGATTACCTGCGTAAGACGCCCCCCAGCAGGGACGCGTTGAGGCACTCTGGGGGCCCCAGGCGGCGCTGCACCTCCCCCACCGTCACCCTGTACTTAGAGTTAGAGCTGAGCAGAGAGAGACGTCCAGGTACGCAGCAGAACACCTGGTCACTGCAACAGGTCAACCTGCAGGGGACTAGAGAGAGAGAGAGAGAGGTCACACACACACACACACACACACACACACACACACACACACACACACACACACACACACACACAGCCTGCAGAGAGAGACGTCCAGGTACGCAGCAGAACACCTGGTCACTGCAACAGGTCAACCTGCAGGGGACTAGAGAGAGAGAGAGAGAGGTCACACACACACACACACACACACACACACACACACACACACACACACACACACACACACACACACACACACACACACACACACACATACACACACACACACACACACACAGCCTGCAGAGAGAGACGTCCAGGTACGCAGCAGAACACCTGGTCACTGCAACAGGTCAACCTGCAGGGGACTAGAGAGAGAGAGAGAGAGGTCACACACACACACACACACACACACACACACACACACACACACACACACACACACACACACACACACACACACACACACACACAGCCTCCAGAGAGAGACGTCCAGGTACGCAGCAGAACACCTGGTCACTGCAACAGGTCAACCTGCAGGGGACTAGAGAGAGAGAGAGAGAGGTCACACACACACACACACACACACACACACACACACACACACACACACACACACACAGCCTGCAGAGAGAGACGTCCAGGTACGCAGCAGAACACCTGGTCACTGCAACAGGTCAACCTGCAGGGGACTAGAGAGAGAGAGAGAGAGGTCTCACACACACACACACACACACACACACACACACACACACACAGCCTGCAGAGAGAGACGTCCAGGTACGCAGCAGAACACCTGGTCACTGCAACAGGTCAACCTGCAGGGGACTAGAGAGAGAGAGAGAGAGGTCACACACACACACACACACACACACACACACACACACACACACACACACACACACACACACACACACACACACACACACACACACACACACACACACACACACACACACACACACACACACACACACACAGCCTGCAGAGAGAGACGTCCAGGTACGCAGCAGAACACCTGGTCACTGCAACAGGTCAACCTGCAGGGGACTAGAGAGAGAGAGAGAGAGGTCACACACACACACACACACACACACACACACACACACACACACACACACACACACACACACAGCCTCCAGAGAGAGACGTCCAGGTACGCAGCAGAACACCTGGTCACTGCAACAGGTCAACCTGCAGGGGACTAGAGAGAGAGAGAGAGAGGTCTCACACACACACACACACACACACACACACACACACACACACACACACACACACAGCCTGCAGAGAGAGACGTCCAGGTACGCAGCAGAACACCTGGTCACTGCAACAGGTCAACCTGCAGGGGACTAGAGAGAGAGAGAGAGAGGTCACACACACACACACACACACACACACACACACACACACACACACACACACACACACACACACACACACAGCCTGCAGTGGACTGGAGAGAGAGAGGTCACACACACACACACACACACACACACACACACACACACACACACACACACACACAGCCTGCAGTGGACTGGAGAGAGAGAGGTCACACACACACACACACACACACACACACACACACACACACACACACACACACACACACACACACACACACACAGCCTGCAGTGGACTGGAGAGAGAGAGGTCACACACACACACACACACACACACACACTGCACACAGAGTTTGTCACGCACGCGCATCACCTTTTCTAATGACGGACTGGTCCATCGCGCACGCGCCTCCTTGATCCTGAAATCAGAAAAACGCGCGTGAAAAAAATTTAAATTTTAAAAAGTAAATTTTGTTTTAAAAAAATTAATGATTTTTTTATAAATAATTTTGCACGTAAATTTTTTTTTAATGTAGTTTAAAAAATATTTTTACAAAATATATTTTATTTCAAATCAATTTAAACAAAAATAGATCAACAAACAAAACTTTTTATTGTTTTTATTACAATAATTTTTATTTATTCAACGTTTTTTGACATAAAAATTTTTTAAATTAATTTTTTAAAATACAGACATTTTTATTGAAAATTTAAAAATGAACAAATTTAAAATGTATTTAAAATAAATTTATTTAACTTAAAAATAATTAAAATTGTGAAAAGAAATTTAAATATTAATTTGTATAAATATCTTTTTAAGATTCTTTTTGTTTTTTATTGTCTAAAAAAAGTTAAAAAAAAAAATGAATAACATCTTTTTTGAATAATAAATGATTTAAAAAATTGTTTTTTTTGGGGGGGCGTTTATTAAAAAATATTACTAATATTAATAACAAATAAAAACAGGAAGTGACATCACCTGTTCTCCACCATGGTGTCCTGCTTCCTCCCAGCGGGGGGGCCACCCAGGGTCCTGGTGAGGGGGCGGGAAGTAGGGGGGCTCCCCAGAGAAAGAGGGGTGCACACGCTCCTGTACACACACACACACACACACACACACACACACACAAAATGATTTTAAACTGAATTTATTTCTGAAAAAACAACGTTTTGGTTTAAATTCTTTGAAAAAAGTTTGAAAAATTCAGTGAATTTAATCTAAAACATTCATTTTACGGTTACACAGTGGTTTGCACGTTACCTCACAGCAAGAAGGTCAGGGGTTCGCGTCCTGCAGGCGGTGCGGGGTTTGAAAGACTCTCTTTTCTGTGTGTAGTTTGCATGTTCTCCCCGTGTATGCATGGGTTTTCTCCAGGTACTCCGGTTTCCCCCCACCCTCCAAAAACCATGCCTGTCAGGTTGGTTGTCCAGTACCACACACCTTACCCCCAGGAATGTGTGTGTGTGGTCGCACATATACGGGGTTTACCCTGCCCCTTGCTTCAGATCAGCCAGGATGGGCTCCGGCACCCCCACACACCAGAGAAAACCAGAGAAAACCCTAACATACATGGGGTGAACATGCAAACTACACACAGAAAGAACAGAGTTCCAAGCCTCGTCCTCACCCAGGACTGTGCTACCCATTGTGCCACCCACTGTGCCACCGTGCCGCCCTTGTTTTGGAGATAATAATAGGAATTAACACCAGAAGCTTCTTCAGTGTCTCTTGGCACCCCCTTTCCTCTCATAGGTGACCCCGCCCCTAGACCTCACCCTTTATTTTAAATGATAGTGGTCACGTGACCTCACCCTTTATTTTAAATGATAGTGGTCACGTGACCTCAAAATATTTAAATCAGTTTTTTTTTTTAAAGATTTACTTGAATCTGTTTTTCTGAGTTTTTCGGAACACGTTGACCTGCTGACTGATGCCCTGAAACATGTTGAACTGGGTGGCACGGTGGTACAAAAGCAGGGTGCACATCACCCCCATCCTTCACAGCCTTCACTGGCTTCCCGTTCAGGTCCTCCTTCACACCCATCACTGTCTGCACGGTGAGGCCCCCACTTACCTCTCAGAACTACTCACACTCAATACCTCAACCAGGACCCGTCTGAACCCACCCAGGACCCGTCTGAACTCACCCAGGACCCGTCTGAACCCACCCAGGACCCGTCTGAACCCACCCAGGACCCGTCTGAACCCACCCAGGACACGGCTAAAAACAATGGGCGCCTGTGGAATACCCTCCCAGACCACCTCAGGGCCCCACAGACGGAGGATGCCTTTAAAAAAGGACTAAAAACCCACCTTTTTTAAAAAAGATTATCATTTTTAAATTTGTTTGTTTTTATTGTTTTTAATGTTTTAACCTTGTAGCACTCTGAGGCTTGACTTCAGGTGATTTTATTAGAAATAAAATCTATTATTATTATTATTATTACAGTGGGTGGCACAGTGGCCTCACAGCAAGAAGTTTTTATTTTTTTTTAAATTTGCATATTTGTATTGTTTTTTTTATTTATTTTATTTGTTAATTTAAAAAAAATATCCGAATTTCAGGTTCGAATTATTTAATAAATGTTTAATTAAAACTTTTTTTCTTTCTTTTAATTAAATATTTTTATTGTGTTTTTATTGATTGTTTAATTTATTTTTTAAAAATATGTTTTTAGATTAAAAAAAATTGTTCGTGAAGATTTTTTTTTCTCAAGAATTTCAGGCTGGAATTATTTTTTTTTCTTTCAAAACTTTTCTTTAAATCATAGTTTTAAAAATATTTTTTTACCACAAATTTTTTCATCAGTTAATTACATATAAATTTATTTACGAATTTTATGTTTTATTCACGAATATTTTTTTTTCTTACAAACAATAACATTTTAACCCGTCAATCAATTATTTCTACAATTAAAAACAACAAAGATCATTAAATTAAAAGAGATAATAAAATAATTAATAATAATAATTAAACTCACCATCACAGCAGAATAATGGATCAGCATCATGCAGGTGGATCCAGGTGAATGTGCGCGCGCATCACAGATGCTGATTTATACCGCGCACTGAGCATGCGCAGTGAAACACTATGATCCAAACAAAAAAATATAACACTTTTACTGTGTTTTTTTACCTCCTTCTGACCAGGGGCGAATCCGGAAGCGGGAGGGTAAGTTGGGAAGGGAGGGAAGATGTAGGGGGGCACGGCCCCACCCCTTTTTTTTTTGGTCCAGAAAAAAAAGAAGAAGAAGAAAGTAAAGGGGACTAGTCAAGCTACCCCCTTGCAGGGTCAGTGAATGGGCACCAAAAAGCAGAAAAATGGCTCTTATTTTTAAAAATGTTATGGGGAGGGGGGGCGGGGTGTTAGGAACATAGATCCTGGTTACCATGGTGAGGGTAGGAACGTAGATCCTGGTTACCATGGTGAGGGTAGGAACGTAGATCCTGGTTACCATGGTGAGGGTAGGAACATAGATCCTGGTTACCATGGTGAGGGTAGGAACGTAGATCCTGGTTACCATGGTGAGGGTAGTAACGTAGATCCTGGTTACCATGGTGAAGGTAGGAACGTAGATCTGGTTACCATGGTGAGGATAGGAACGTAGATCCTGGTTACCATGGTGAGGGTAGTAACGTAGATCCTGGTTACCATGGTGAGGGTAGTAACGTAGATCCTGGTTACCATGGTGAAGGTAGGAACGTAGATCTGGTTACCATGGTGAGGATAGGAACGTAGATCTGGTTACCATGGTGAGGATAGGAACGTAGATCCTGGTTACCATGGTGAGGGTAGGAACGTAGATCCTGGTTACCATGGTGAGGGTAGGAACGTAGATCCTGGTTACCACAGTACTCCCATTAAGCCAGCAGGTGGCACCGGCGTGTTGAGCGTCTTGGTTTAAAATAACAAACACAAAGTTTTAAAAAAAGATCTTTATTGTTATAAAAACATCTCCATGACGACGGTTCTAAACAGATTCTACTTCCTGGATCTCCTGCTGACGGTGGGAGGAGCTTTCTGATGCTTTCAGAAGCTCCTGCAGAACCTTCCGGCTCTCCGGGTCGAGCAGCGGGCCGTTCAGGACCAGCCGAACCCGGTCCAGCCAGCCTGAGTCTCTGAGCAGGGACACCATCCAGGACCGGGTCTGAAGGCAGCTTCCTAGAACCTGGAGCGACAAACGCCAGAGCTCTGCCACCTCGTCCCAGCTCTGGAGCCAAAGCTGGCTGAGCCCAACCGGACCACAACCGGAACCAGGATCACAACCAAGACCGGAACCAGGACCAGGATCACAACCAGGGTCCAGAGCACTGAAAAGGAACCGAAGAGCTGCAGAAAAAAAACGTCTCTGATCTTCAGAACCTGAAAAAAACAAAAAAAAAACAAGTATGATGAATGATCGACAGCTGATGATCGGCCTCTCACCTTTAGTGGGCGGAGTCTGCCTGTCAATCATCAGGCCTAACGTGCAGTAATAGGCAGTGAGGACGAGGAGGTGTGGCTTCTCCAGGAGGACAGGAAGTGATGCGTACAGGTGTTCCTGCAGCTTCCTGAAGGTCGGGTTCTTCCTGCAGAGTCAGAGGGGGAGGAGTCAGAAGGGTTGGAGTAATTCCTCGTTCGTCCAGCAGGTACACGTCGTATGTTTGATGATCGAGACGTTTCGACTTCAATCAGAAATCTTTTAATTTGAAAGAACCTGAGAACAAGTCATGCCCCGCCCCCAAAGAGGAGGAGCTAAACATTCGAGTTAAAAAAAAAAAAAAAAAAAAAATCACAAAAATTTGTGATGATTTGGAAATATTTTCAATTTTTATGTTTCATTCATTTTAACTAAATTTTTGCAACTTTTTGCTTAAAATTCAACAAAAAGTTTAGAAAATTTCAACTTTTTGTCAAATATTGTCACAAAAAGTTACAAAATTCTGTTAAAAAGTTGTGAAAGTAACGTTTTTTTTTTTTAACGTCTCGATCATCGGACGCTCCGTCCAGACTTCGTGGTTACCGTGGTTACCTGACGACGTCCGGCCGAGTGACGGTGAAGTTGAGGAGAGACGAGGTGGCCGTCTCCATGGAGACGTCTCGGTCACACGTTGAGGCGTATCGAACCAGGAAGTCAACCAGCATAGTGGGCGTGTCCAGACGGAGAAGTTCCAGCTGAGGCTCCGCCTCCGCTGAGAGGTGGCAGAGAGCAGGGAGAAGGTACCTGAAGGGGGCGGGGCATACACATTAGACACGCCCACTCTGATTTTAATTAATTAAAAATGAACAAGTTTTTCTTAAAATTCCAGAACTTTGTGGCAAAAAATTTGACAAAAACGTCACAAAAGTTTAAAGAAATTTGATCAGAATTAATATAAAAAAATACATAAATCTTTTCTTTTTTTTAATTTAGCAATTTTGAAAAAAAAGGAAATAAATTTCAAAGTTGGCTTTTTTATAGTTTTTTTTTTTTTTAACTTTTTCGACTTTCTAATAATTTTGTTGTAATTTTTTGGTCTTTTTTATATTTTTTTAAAATAGCGTTTTATAATTTTTTACCTTAATTTTTAAAAATTAATTTTTATGATTTTTGTAATTTTTTTAAAAATAATTTTTAGTAGTTTTTTTTTTTTTTAGAATTTTATTTTATAATATTTTAAATGAATTTTTTATAAATAATTTCTAACTCACCTCAGAGGCTCCGCCCCCGTCCAGTCTCTGCCCATCTGTTTCATCCAATCAGAGAGGCCGTAGGAAGCAGCCTGCAGGTGGTGCTGCGTGTAGCCAATCAGGAACGGCAGCACGCCGATCACTTCCTGTTTCAAACAGGAAGTTTCTTCTGCGAGCCACGAACACAAAACTCGAAACGAGGCGAAAACGAAGGCGTCGTCATAACGACCGGAATCCACCTGAAAACAAAAAGACAAAAAAAGGACGAGAAAAAGTTAAAAAAAGACAAAAACAAGTGAAAAAATAAAATAAAAGACAAAAAAAAGTGAAAAAAAAAGAAGAAAAAAAAGGACAAGAAAAAGTAAAAAAAAAACAAAACAAAAAAAAAAAACAAGAAAAATTAAAAGAAAAAAAAAAGTAAAAAAAAAAAACAAGAAAAATTAAAAGAAAAAAAAAGTAAAAAAAAAAAAAAAAAACCCAAGAAAAAGTTAAAAAAAGACAAAAAAAAAAAGTGAAAAAAAATAAAGAAGAAGAAAAAAAAATGACAAGAAAAAGTAAAAAAAAAAAAAAGAACAAAAAAAAAAAAAAAAAAAAAAAAATAAAAAAAAAAAAAAGTAAAAAAAAAAAAAACCCCAAGAAAATGTTAAAAAAAGACAAAAAAAAAAGTGAAAAAAAATAAAGAAGAAGAAAAAAAAATGACAAGAAAAAGTAAAAAAAACAAAACAAAAAAAAAAAAAAACAAGAAAAAGTTAAAAAAGACAAAAAAGTTAAAGAAAAAAAAGACAAAAAAAGGAAAAAAAAAGACGAGAAACAGTAAAAAAATACAAAAAAAAAATTAAAAAGACAAAAAATAATAATAAAAAAAAAAGACAGGAACTTTTTTTTTTTAAACAGACAAATCAACAATCATAATATTTGAAATTTTTTTTAGAAGTTTTAGAAGTTAGTGAAGATGAAGAGGATGAAGGCGTCGTCGTAGCGACCAGAGTCCTCATGGAGACGGTGCGACAGGACGTTAGAGTCATTAACAAAACAACTCTCTAAGGACGAGTCAGAAGGATGGTGAGGTGTTTAGGGCGAACGTCCTGTAACCAGAGGGTCACCGGTTCAATGCCCCACCAGGAGTTCATGCCAAGGTGTCTCTGACCAAGACACTGAACCCCCAACTGCTCCTGATGGTGGCTTCCAGCGAGCACGTCAGCTCCCACCACCAGGTATGAATATGTGTGTGTGTGTGTGTGTGTGTGTGTGTGTGTCGACTGGTTGGACACCCCCGGGTAAAGGATTAGGGGACCAGGTGTGGGGTTTATGGCGGGCAGGCAGGTTGGCGAGAGGAGGGGCTGTAATATTCCAGGTGTTCCAGGAAGTCGTACCTGTTGCAGATGGTAAATAACAGCAGAAAACGCCTCCTCTAAAACCTGGAGGACCTGCCGGCTCTGCTGTAGACTGAGACCAGAGGGGGCGGGGGTGGGGGAGGGCTCAGGGGGCGCTGAGCTGGGGGCGAGGGCAGGGGGCGCGCAGCACGCCTGCTCCATGGCAGCTTCAAGAATCCGGTAACATCCTGAAAAAAAAACCAAAAAAAAAAAACAATCAAAATCAAGAAAGCAAGCTAATGCTAAAAGCTATGTTTTTAGCATTAGCACGAAACCCACACATCCACAGGGAGAACATGCAAACTCCACACAGAAAGACCAGTGTGTCAAGCCCCGCCCCCACTCCGGGAAACTTGACCTTCTTGTTTCCTGTTTAAATCCTAGCTTTTATTTTTTCTCATCAAGCACTTCCTGTTTTTGTTTCATTGTCATGGTAACTGCAGCTAGCATGCTGCTAAGCTACATGCTAAGCTACATGCTAAGCTACATGCTAGCCAGCTTGCTTCAGTACCTGTGAGGGTCTGCTGCTGTTCTGGACTCAGACTGGTTCCTGGTGGTTCCTCCAGACCCATCCGGACCTCCACACACGCTCTGTTAACCAGCAGGGAGCAGAACCGAGCTGGCCCCGCCCCTTCCCATCCGTACAGATCCAGCAGGGCGGCGCTGAGCTGCAGAACCTCTCCGATGTGTCTTGGTTTCAGTTTGGCTCGTAGTAGCGGTGCCAACGCCTCCCATACCCGCTTCACCGCCGCTCTCAGCTCCTCGCTCTCCACCGCCCCCGCTGGAGGGAGGAATCCCAGCAGCCCGACGCAGCGGTCCGCTCGGTTCTGATCCGAGACGCTGCAGAACTGTTCACAGAGTCTGAGGACCAGTCGAAGGAGCTCCGCAGGGTGTCGGCTCCACGCCTGATCCCTGCCGCTGCCGGAGAGGAGGAGCTTCAGGAGGGGGAGGGCTCTCTGCTCGCTGAGGCTCTGCCTCTTTTCCACCAGCTCCACTAAAACAGGAACAGCTCCCACATTCAGGAGCCGAGACGGACCTCCAGGAGAGCCATAGATGGTCGTTAGAACCTGGTAGCAGTCGGTGGCGATGGCGTCCTCCGTAGGCTCCTCCCCGGTAACAGCAACCTCCTTGAGGACACGGAGCAGCAGCGGGACGGTGGCGAGCAGCTGCGGGTTGGAAACCATGTCCGGGTCAGTGCTCATAGCCGCCAGCAGGGCGGCGCCAAGCGACAGCAGCTCCTTGGGAGGCAGACCTGGATCTCCTGGATCTCCGTCTCCATGGAAACCGGTGACGAGCAGACGAGCCGGTAGGTTAAAACCAACCGACTGGAAGATACGATGCAGCGTGGAGGCGTCCAATTGGCTCGCTGGACACACACGTGTGATCTACAGAAAAAAAAAATGGACTCCGTTTCATTCTGTTAAAGATTGAATGTTCGTTAAAAACTTTGTTTTATGTTTATTTTGTGTTTTATTTTCCAACCAATCAAATCTGCTCCTTCGGTCACATGATTGAAGTTTAAAGTTTTAAAGAAATAGGGTTTGTTTATTATTTTATTTAATAAAGAATTCTGAGAGACGTAAAAAAAAAAAAAGGTAATGTGATGAATGAAAAGATAAAAAAAAAAATTAAAGGTTTAAAAAAAAAAACTTAAAGACTGAAAAATAATTAAAAGATTAAAGAATAATAAAAAAAACTAAAAAATAAGAATAATTAAAAACAAAGATTAAAGAATGAAAAAAGTAAAAAGATTAATGAATTAAAAAAATGTATAAAAAAATTGAAAAAAAATTAGAATTGATAAAAAAACTTAAAAAATGAAAAAAAATTGTGCAAAAATTTCTTCTT
>LR738551.1:29084770-29089770 GCA_902685375.1 Neostethus bicornis | reverse complement strand
TCCCGCATGGAGGACGGTCTGGGTCCTGGATGGAGGGTCCCGGATGGAGGACGGTCCGGGTCCTGGATGGAGGGTCCCGGATGGAGGACGGTCTGGGTCCCGGATGGAGGACGGTCCGGGTCCTGGATGGAGGGTCCCGGATGGAGGACGGTCTGGGTCCTGGATGGAGGACGGTCTGGGTCCTGGATGGAGGACGGTCTGGGTCCTGGATGGAGGGTCCTGGATGGAGGACGGTCTGGGTCCCGGATGGAGGACGGTCTGGGTCCTGGATGGAGGGTCCCGGATGGAGGACGGTCTGGGTCCTGGATGGAGGGTCCCGGATGGAGGACGGTCTGGGTCCTGGATGGAGCGTCCCGCATGGAGGACGGTCCGGGTCCCGGATGGAGGACGGTCTGGGTCCCGCATGGAGGACGGTCTGGGTCCTGGATGGAGCGTCCCGCATGGAGGACGGTCCGGGTCCCGGATGGAGGACGGTCTGGGTCCTGGATGGAGGGTCCCGGATGGAGGACGGTCTGGGTCCTGGATGGAGGGTCCCGGATGGAGGACGGTCTGGGTCCTGGATGGAGGACGGTCCGGGTCCTGGATGGAGGGTCCCGGATGGAGGGCGGTCTGGGTCCTGGATGGAGGGTCCTGGATGGAGGGTCCCGGATGGAGGACGGTCTGGGTCCTGGATGGAGGGTCCCGGATGGAGGACGGTCTGGGTCCTGGATGGAGGACGGTCCGGGTCCTGGATGGAGGGTCCCGGATGGAGGGCGGTCTGGGTCCTGGATGGAGGGTCCTGGATGGAGGGTCCCGGATGGAGGACGGTCTGGGTCCTGGATGGAGGGTTCCGGATGGAAGGCGGTCTGGGTCCCGGATGGAGGACGGTCCGGGTCCTGGATGGAGGGTCCCGGATGGAGGGCGGTCTGGGTCCTGGATGGAGGGTCCCGGATGGAGGACGGTCCGGGTCCTGGATGGAGGGTCCCGGATGGAGGACGGTCCGGGTCCTGGATCGAGGGTCCCGGACGGAGGGCGGTCCGGGTCCTGGATGGAGGGTCCCGGATGGAGGACGGTCCGGGTCCCGGATGGAGGACGGTCCGGGTCCTGGATGGAGGGTCCCGGATGGAGGACGGTCCGGGTCCCGGATGGAGGACGGTCCGGGTCCTGGATGGAGGGTCCCGGATGGAGGGCGGTCTGGGTCCTGGATGGAGGGTCCCGGATGGAGGACGGTCCGGGTCCCGGATGGAGGACGGTCTGGGTCCCGGATGGAGGACGGTCCGGGTCCTGGATGGAGGGTCCCGGATGGAGGACGGTCTGGGTCCTGGATGGAGGGTCCCGGATGGAGGACGGTCTGGGTCCTGGATGGAGGGTCCCGGATGGAGGACGGTCCGGGTCCCGGATGGAGGACGGTCTGGGTCCTGGATGGAGGGTCCCGGATGGAGGGCGGTCTGGGTCCTGGATGGAGGACGGTCTGGGTCCTGGATGGAGGACGGTCTGGGTCCTGGATGGAGGGTCCCGCATGGAGGACGGTCTGGGTCCCGGATGGAGGACGGTCCGGGTCCTGGATGGAGGGCGGTCCGGGTCCTGGATGGAGGACGGTCTGGGTCCTGGATGGAGGGTCCCGCATGGAGGACGGTCTGGGTCCCGGATGGAGGACGGTCCGGGTCCTGGATGGAGGGTCCCGGATGGAGGACGGTCTGGGTCCTGGATGGAGGGTCCCGGATGGAGGGCGGTCTGGGTCCCGGATGGAGGACGGTCTGGGTCCTGGATGGAGGGTCCCGGATGGAGGGCGGTCTGGGTCCTGGATGGAGGGTCCCGGATGGAGGGCGGTCTGGGTCCCGGATGGAGGACGGTCTGGGTCCTGGATGGAGGGTCCCGGATGGAGGGCGGTCTGGGTCCCGGATGGAGGACGGTCTGGGTCCTGGATGGAGGGTCCCGGATGGAGGGCGGTCTGGGTCCTGGATGGAGGGTCCTGGATGGAGGACGGTCCGGGTCCCGGATGGAGGACGGTCCGGGTCCTGGCTGGAGGGTCCCGGATGGAGGGCGGTCTGGGTCCTGGATGGAGGGTCCTGGATGGAGGGCGGTCTGGGTCCCGGATGGAGGACGGTCTGGGTCCTGGATGGACCCTAACACTAACCTTACACAAAAAAGTTGCTTTTTTTTTTTTTTTCGCTAAAAAGTCGAAAAAAGTAACTTTTTTACTCAAAAGAAAAAGATTCAACCCAGGTGGAACCAAAAATGTTCTTTCAAAATAAAAGAGGATTTTAAATGTGTCTGTATGTGTGTGTACTGTGTATGTCTACGTGTGTGTTTGAAGAGTGTGTGTGTGCCTGTGTGTCTATGTGTGTGTATGTGTATTGTGTGTACTGTGTATGTGTGTGTACTGTGTGTCTATGTGTGTGTGTGTGTACTGTGTGTCTATATGTGTGTGTATGTGAGAACTGTGTGTGTGTCTATGTGTGTGTGTGTCTATTATGTGTGTGTGTGTACTGTGTGTCTATGTGTGTGTGTGTGTACTATGTGTGTGGATGTGTACTGTGTGTCTATGTGTGTGTGTGTGTGTGTGTGTGTGTGTGGGTGGGTGTGTGTGTCTTAGTGTGTCTTAGACATAGTTTTTACTCTCTTCCTGTTTACAGGCGACCATGTTGCTCAGGATTAGTCTCCACCCCTCACCGCCCACTTGACTCCACCCTCTGCATCACCTGACCAGAGGTAAGCAACAAAGAAGTGTGTGTGTTTGTGTGTGTGTGTGTTTGAGGTTTTTTGCAGCGTCACTGACCTTCTTCCTCCTTTAGGAAAATGCTCCGCCCCCTCTTCCTGCTGCTGCTCCATCTGTGTTTCATAGCTCCACCCACAGGTAAGATGGAGGTCAAGCACATGTGAGTGTGTGTTGCCAGTTACCATGACAACCTCAAACATGTAAACAACCTGTTGCTAACGTCCCTAGCCGCTAACGGTCTGTGCCGCGTCACCGGCGGCGTGTTGGGAATCCACTGGAGCAGCACGCTGGGAATGGGCTGGACTCCGCTGGCGGCCGGACGTGGAGGCGCCACCTGCTGGGAGTCCTGCTGTCTGGAGCTGTGGTGCCATGCCGTCTGGAGCCTGGGTGGGCACTGTGTCCTTCTCAGCTGCTCCAAAAAAGATGGCTGTCCTATTAGCATCCTGCCGCAGCCTCACGAGGAGTCGCTGGGTCTCCTGCAGCTCCTCAGCAAGGTGGGTGGCGAGGAGAAGGGTGAGGGGCGGGGTTTAACTCATTCACCATGAGTTGTTTCTGTATGAAGGGTCCAATCAGAGGGAAGCGAAGACATCCTCGCCATGCCGCAAACTCCGCCCACAAAGGAAGCAACATGACCCACGTTGGACACGCCCACTCCAAGGTTTGTTTCTATTTTTTTTTGTTTTTGTCAGCTCGTCCAACGAAAACATGGCATTTGTCATGCAGTAGATCGTCTGACCAATCGGTGCGGCGTCTGCAATTATTAGGATGCTGCATCAATCCGCTGAGGTGAAGAAGGTTTCTACCCTCACCATGGTAACCAGGATCTACGTTCCTACCCTCACCATGGTAACCAGGATCTACGTTCCTACCCTCACCATGTTAACCAGGATCTACGTTCCTACCCTCACCATGGTAACCAGGATCTACGTTCCTATCCTCACCATGGTAACCAGGATCTATGTTCCTACCCTCACCATGGTAACCAGGATCTATGTTCCTACCCTCACCATGGTAACCAGGATCTATGTTCCTACCCCCACCATGGTAACCAGGATCTACGTTCCTACCCCCACCATGTTAACCAGGATCTATGTTCCTACCCTCACCATGGTAACCAGGATCTACGTTCCTACCCTCACCATGGTAACCAGGATCTACGTTCCTACCCCCACCATGTTAACCAGGATCTATGTTCCTACCCTCACCATGGTAACCAGGATCTACGTTCCTACCCCCACCATGTTAACCAGGATCTATGTTCCTACCCTCACCATGGTAACCAGGATCCTAGTTCCTACCCTCCCCATGGTAACCAGGATCTACGTTCCTACCCCCACCATGGTAACCAGGATCTACGTTCCTACCCTCACCATGGTAACCAGGATCTACGTTCCTACCCCCACCATGGTAACCAGGATCTACGTTCCTACCCTCACCATGGTAACCAGGATCTACGTTCCTACCCCCACCATGGTAACCAGGATCTACGTTCCTACCCTCACCATGGTAACCAGGATCTACGTTCCTACCCTCACCATGGTAACCAGGATCTACGTTCCTACCCTCACCATGGTAACCAGGATCTACGTTCCTACCCTCACCATGGTAACCAGGATCTACGTTCCTACCCCCACCATGGTAACCAGGATCTACATTCCTACCCTCACCATGGTAACCAGGATCTATGTTCCTACCCTCACCATGGTAACCAGGATCCTAGTTCCTACCCTCACCATGGTAACCAGGATCTACGTTCCTACCCCCACCATGGTAACCAGGATCTACATTCCTACCCTCACCATGTTAACCAGGATCTATGTTCCTACCCTCACCATGGTAACCAGGATCCTAGTTCCTACCCTCACCATGGTAACCAGGATCTACGTTCCTACCCTCACCATGGTAACCAGGATCTACGTTCCTACCCTCACCATGGTAACCAGGATCCACGTTCCTACCCTCACCCCGGACCTGATGGAGAGACCTCAGGATCCTCCTAGGTCAGCCCCTTTCCTGTCTGAGGCTGTTGCCCCTGACGACCCAGCCCTGGATAAGAGGAATACGACAGAACGGGACGCAGCTGGACTGATTTGACAGCTGATTAAATGTCATGTTTTTACCTGTTTATGTCTGCAGGGCGGCGCCACGCCGACACATCCGTCTGGTACCAACCCCATCAGGTCCTCCAGTCCTCCCATGGCTCCCACCACTGTTCCTGTGATCCTCAGGAACGTCACCCTGACATCCAACAGAAGTTCTGACGTGGTTTTAACTTCGTCACCACAAAACGAGACCATTTTTA
>LR738551.1:29052270-29077270 GCA_902685375.1 Neostethus bicornis | reverse complement strand
ACTGTGGAACAGTCAGGCTTTTACACTGCACACACACGCTGTGGAACAGTCAGGCTTTTACACTGCACACACACACTGTGGAACAGTCAGGCTTTTACACTGCACACACACACTGTGGAACAGTCAGGCTTCTACACTGCACACACACACTGTGGAACAGTCAGGCTTTTACACTGCACACACACGCTGTGGAACAGTCAGGCTTTTACACTGCACACACACACTGTGGAACAGTCACGCTTCTACACTGCACACACACACTGTGGAACAGTCAGGCTTTTACACTGCACACACACACTGTGGAACAGTCACGCTTCTACACTGCACACACACACTGTGGAACAGTCAGGCTTCTACACTGCACACACACACTGTGGAACAGTCAGGCTTCTACACTGCACACACACACTGTGGAACAGTCAGGCTTCTACACTGCACACACACACTGTGGAACAGTCAGGCTTCTACACTGCACACACACGCTGTGGAACAGTCAGGCTTTTACACTGCACACACACACTGTGGAACAGTCAGGCTTTTACACTGCACACACACACTGTGGAACAGTCAGGCTTCTACACAGGTAACGCTTAATTAATTATAACCGGGTTACTTTTGTAACGTAATTAATTCAGATCGATGGGAGAAGGACCTGGTGGAGCTCGTTCTGGACGTCCCGGTTTCCCAGGTGACTCAGCGGCAGCGGGACATGCTGCTGCGACAGGTGGGAGTCCTGCTGGGCGTCCTGGATAGTGACATCATCGTCAGGGAGATCACCGCCTTCAATGAGAACAGGTAGGACTTCTGACTCCGCCCTCTCTACATCCTTCTTTACTTCCACCAGAGAGGGGAACAAGTCAGGGAGACCGAAGACCACCCTTTATCCTTTTAAATATGGGCATCAAGATGTTTCTGCCCATCTAGAACTCAGACAGCCTGTCCGTGCCCTTCCACATCTCTTCGCCACCCTGAAGATAGACTCATTGAACCATTCACAGAGATGCCAAGCTTTGGCTTTACAAAGAGGGAAATTTTGAGGCGGGGCCAAAAGGAGGAGGGGCTATGACATGACATGATGTCACATCCGCCAATAGACGACACCCGCCATGACAGCTGGCGTAAAAAATACGTTTAAAACATGAGAAAGCAGCTGGTAAATTGTGCGTCTTCCATCTGTTACCACCTAGCGTTATGTATCAGTATGAAGAGGAGGTACCACCAGGAATACACCCCTGTACTGCTTGGTCACGCTTTGTTTTGCGGCTCACGCACATAAGCTGTCACATGACCAAGGTTCCCGGATGTCCGACTTCTTCCAAACGTTCACCAAAAACAATACTGGCAATAGACCATGGAGATTGCAGCAGGAGATGCCATGTGCTTAGCCTCATTATACCTAATTATGTTCATAAAATGCACTAGAGTGTTCATCATGTGGGAGTTTTATTTGGCCGGCGGGTGAGCGTGAGGTAGGTCCTAATTGCGGCTGTCTCCCGTTGGCATGTCTGCATTCACTCAGTGGCTCACGTGATCCGTCCCTTTAATTACAGCCAGGAACATTCTACCCACTCACATGCCTCCCTAATCACTGAAGATAACCACCTGGTGCTTCAAGGCTGAAAATACCCGGGGGCGTTTATATACCACAAACACTCTGAGGTGGAAGGATGGCACAGAGGGTAGTGTGACCATCCTGTAACCAGAGGCCAGCCTGTCAATGGATGACCCCTCAGAAGCTAAGCAGGCTGGGTCTGGGCACTTGGATGGTAGACATCTGGAACCCCTGGTACTCCAGTGGGACGGTCGGACCCCTGGTACTCCAGTGGGACGGTCGGACCCCTGGTACTCCAGTGGGACGGTCGGACCCCTGGTACTCCAGTGGGACGGTCGGACCCCTGGTACTCCAGTGGGAGGGACGTTGAGATTAAATGGTCGCTGTGTCCCTGGGCTAGACACTTCACCCGTGTTAAGGTTCAAAAGATGAAACATTTAACTTTCATCCTTCCTCCTCCTCAGCTCCCGCCTGGTCTTCCTGGTTTCTGGCGGTCCGGGACGCCCCCCTCTGTCTGGCCGCAGCGTTTCCTTCAGTTTGAGGAACAAACTGCAGAAACAGAAAAGTGACTTTCTGATCTTCAGAGCTCGTCGAGTCGACACAGTCGGTGAGAATTTTTTTTTTATTTTTAATCCTTAGCGGTTTGGGAGGAGACGGTGGATCAGTGGTAGAACGTTCGCCCATGAACTGGAAGTTCGCGGGTTCGATTCCCACTGAGTTCATGTCTAGGGTCCTTGGAGAAGACACCTAACCCCCTGTTTCTCCCACCATTGGCGCTGTGGTCGCAGCCTGCTCCGGTGTAATGCAGCACACAAATTGTCCCAGTGAGGGATCAATAAAGCATAACATATATATATATATATATTTATATATACAAAAATATAAAGAAAATATAAACCCCTTTATTTTTCATCTGTATGAATTTCATTGTCAAAATCAATTCTTACCTTAAAAACTGAATCAATGTTTCTGGTGTATGAGTAACTGTAGCCTACCGCAGCGCTTCTCAACGGTGCGATGCCAGGTGGGGCGGGTGGGACCCAGAAGCAGAGGTGTCAAAAGTACCAACATTTTCTACTCAAGTAGAAGTATAAATACCGAGTTAAAAAACTACTTTAGTAAAAGTAGAAGTATCAACTCAAGTTTTTACTCAAGTAAAAGTAAAAAGTAACCTATTTTAAAACTACTTCAAGTAAAAAAAGTAAAAGTAATTTTCAGAAAAAAGGAATATTGTTAACAAAAGCTTATGAACATATTTTTTAACTATTATCACATGCTTTAAGGAGCAGAAAATATGATAGTAAATCAAAGTGTTTTGGTGAAACTTTATGAATCAGAAACATTTATTTCTTAATAATCTTTATTGGAAATCGATTAATGAACACAATCAAATGTATTAACATAAGCAGGACATTATGTAACGTCCCTTCAGCTACCAAGCTTCACTCTGCATCACCTAATTTAACCAACTTCAGCAGACACAAACACACTCAATGTAAAAAAACACAAACACACTCAATGTAAAAATAAATAAATAAATAAATAAATAAAATAGCCAAAAGGCTGTTTCAAGCCTTGAAGGCAGCTAGTTTTCAAAGTTCTTTGAGACAATACTGAATAGTCTTTCACAAGTTGGGAGTGCCACATACAGCCTGTGCAGCGTTGCCAGGTGGGAGGTGCTGGATTATCGTACTAATGACGTAAAATTATCGTATTTTACAAAAATATCGTACACCCAGTAAAACCAAGCCCATTGACAAAATAACACCCTTTACATGCACTCGTAAGGCAGTGGGAGTGAAGGAAACACACAGGAGACAAAATCCTTGAATTCTTTTTCTAAAATTTTAAGAACTGTAAAAATGAAAAAATAACCAGGAAAATAAGATTTTAAGAAACCCAGAAAGAAACCAGTAGGGGCGGGACTTAGGAGACGGTATATATAAATTTATAGATATACATATCTACATATATATGTGTACATATAAGGTTTTTTTTTTAATGTTAGCCCAAACATCTACATGATGCAAAATCTAAGCGATGTGTAGTTTTAATCTCCTCAGTCAGTCTTTATAAACTAATCAATAACATTTTGGATGCTTTTAAGCACAAATACTTCATCCACTACTATTTATGGATTAATCAGTTCAATCAGCTTTGTTTCTAAAGATAAAATAGTGCGTCACAGATCAAAGTTATTTTTATAAAAATACCATCTACAACATTTTCAGCAAAGACGTTTACAATAACCGCAGACTGAAAATAATAATAAAACATTTCTTTGCTGTTGTTTTTTTTTTTTTAAAAATTGATAATTCAATCAAAGTTCAGTGTTGCAGCATCAGAAACACTTTGATTTCCGAGCCCGAGTCTCAAACACAGAAATTGACGTCCCTGCTCTTTAAAAGTTTGTGGGCGGGGCTACTCGGTCCAAAGTAATGATTGACTGGACCTTTCAGCCAATCATTCATCTGTTCCTTTGTTTGATGCATTCAGGGTTCATAAAAAAAAAAAAAACTCCGACAAACAGTCGCGTCTTTTTAACGGTGACAAAATGGTGAAAGTAGTGACTACTTTTTATAAAATTAACGAAGTAAAAGTACAGATAATTGCATAAAAATGTAGTGAGTAAAAGTAAAAAGTAGACAAAAAAATAATTACTTCGTTAAAGTAAAGATAACGAGATTTTCTACTTGAGTAAGGTAACGAAGTAGTCTTACTTCGCTACTTGACCAGCTCTGCCCAGAAGAACATGCTTTTATTTTTTTGTTTATTGCCAAACTACAAAAAGTGTAATTGCACATCCACTACACTAGTTGGCAGTGGCGCTCTCATTGCTAAATATAGTACAGTAAAAAAAAAAAAGTGAACAGGAAGTATTTTTACTTTAAAGAGAAATAAAAATATTCTAAAAGTTAAAAAATGCTTTAGAATAAAATTAAAATCTTCTGGAAAAAAGTTCTTTAAAAAAACACTGAATCAAATGTGATACAAAAAAGTCATAAACATGATTGTTGGCAGCACGGTGGCACTGTGGGTGGCACAGTGACATCACAGCAAGAAGGTTGAGGGTTCAAATCCCGGTGTGGGGACGAGGTTTGGAATACTGGTCTTTCTGTGTAGAGTTTGCATGTTCTCCTCATGTATGTGTGGGTTTTCTTCGGTTTCCTCCAAAAACATGTGTGTTAGGTTGATTGGCCAATAGAAGAATTTCCCCGAGGGGTGGTTGTGTGGGTGTGTGGCCCTGCAACAGACTGTTGACCTGTTCGGAGTGTACCCTGCCTCTTGCCTTGAAACAGCTGGGATAGACTCCAGCAGCCTCTGAAAACCTCCTAGAGATGGACGGTTCAGAAGACAAAACATGATTTGTGTGCACTGAAACACTTCCTGTTTACGTTAGAATGTGGGCATGGCAGAGAACAAGATGTCGTTTTTCACTGGAACAAAACTCCCCTTCCTAATCCTGTTAATCCCGATCATACGCCCCTTCCTCTGCAGTGTGCCAGCTGAACTGCTCCGGACACGGCGACTGTGACCCTTTCAGTCGGACCTGCGTCTGCCACCCATTCTGGATGGAAAATTTTATCCGAGTCCAACTGGGAGACGGAGAGAGGAACTGTGGTAGGTGTGGAGGGGCGGATCGCCATCAGTGGCTACCATGGTAACCACTAGTCATCCAGACATTCATAATTCAAAAAACAATCAAGCACAAAATACATCCTGGTTACCACGGTGACGGTAGGAACGTAGATCCTGGTTACCATGGCAAGGGTAAGAACGTAGATCCTGGTTACCATGGTGAGGGTAGGAATGTGGATCCTGGTTACCATGGTGAGGGTAGGAACGTAGATCCTGGTTACCATGGTGAGGGTAGGAACGTAGATCCTGGTTACCATGGTGAGGGTAGGAACGTAGATCCTGGTTACCATGGTGAGGGTAGGAACGTAGATCCTGGTTACCATGGTGAGGATAGGAACGTAGATCCTGGTTACCATGGTGAGGGTAGGAACATAGATCCTGGTTACCATGGTGAGGGTAGGAACGTAGATCCTGGTTACCATGGTGAGGGTAGGAACGTAGATCCTGGTTACCATGGTGAGGGTAGGAACGTAGATCCTGGTTACCATGGTGAGGGTAGGAACGTAGATCCTAGTTACCATGGGGAGGGTAGGAGCGTAGATCCTGGTTACTATGGTGAGGGTAGAAACGTAGATCCTGGTTACCATGGTGAGGGTAGGAACATAGATCCTGGTTACCATGGTGAGGGTAGGAACGTAGATCCTGGTTACCACGGTGAAGGTAGGAACGTAGATCCTGGTTACCATGGTGAGGGTAGGAACGTAGATCCTGGTTACCATGGTGAGGGTAGGAACGTAGATCCTGGTTACCACGGTGAAGGTAGAAACGTAGATCCTGGTTACCATGGTGAGGGTAGAAACGTAGATCCTGGTAACCATGGTAACGGTGGGAACGTAGATCCTGGTTACCATGGTGAGGGTAGGAACGTAGATCCTAGTTACCATGGGGAGGGTAGGAACATAGATCCTGGTTGCCATGGTGAGGATAGGAACGTAGATCCTGGTTACCATGGTGAGGATAGGAACGTAGATCCTGGTTACCATGGTGAGGATAGGAACGTAGATCCTGGTTACCATGGTGAGGATAGGAACGTAGATCCTGGTTACCATGGTGAGGGTAGGAACGTACAGTAGATCCTAGTTACCATGGGGAGGGTAGGAACATAGATCCTGGTTGCCATGGTGAGGATAGGAACGTAGATCCTGGTTACCATGGTGAGGATAGGAACGTAGATCCTGGTTACCATGGTGAGGATGGATAGGCATGGTGGGCGTAGGGGGGACAGGGAGCCCGGTTTAGGCGTGGTAGAAAATAGAATCATTCTATTCTCTCCTCAGAGTGGAGCGTCCTCTACGTCACCATCGCCTCCTTCATGATGGTGGTTGCCGCAGCGACGCTGGTTTGGCTGATGGTGTGCTGCTGTAGAAGGTGAGTCAGGTGTATAGAGGAAGCCCCGCCCCCTTTCTCTAACTACCAGGTGTCTCGACAGGCGGAGAAACAAAGTTCGTCGCAGCAAAAGTCGCTACAAGATGCTGGAAGCAGAAGAACAAGAAAGTATAGTGATGCAGCCTCCGCGGGGGGGTGAGTCCTCATCACCCGTCCTTCACACCTTCTTTCATTCTCTTCGTGCTCCTGGTACTCCAACTCTTCCTCCTTCCACAGCCCGTTTGAAGCCAGCTCCGCCTCCCACCTCCTCCGCTCTGATGCACTCTGACTCGGACTTGGACAGCGATGAAGGACACGGTGGAGCTTCCTGGACGGAGCAGGAGCGAGGACACCTGCTGAGGAACGGTGGGACGGGACGTAGCATGAAGGAGGAGCTATTGTAGCTGAAGAATGTAGGGGAGTAACGTAGAAGCTCCTCCTCCTGCTGATGGAGAATCACTGCGGTTTGGGACCTGAGCCCCCCCTAACCTGTGAAAGCCCCGCCTCTGATCCTAGGAGGCTGTAGTGAATCCTTTTCACTGGATCAAGATGTTTACTTCCTGTTTTATGGCACTGAGCGCGCTCAGAAAGCTGCTAAACACTGCCGAGCCAGACCACCTGCATGGGAACGGGTCGCACGTTTGGTTCTGTCACTGTTTCCACTTTAGTTTTCCTGTGATTGGAGGCATCGCAGCTCTGCTGTGATTGGAGGCATCGCTGCTCTGCTGTGATTGGCTGGAACGATGGAGGGAAATTTTGGGATTTTTTTTTGTGTGAAAAAATGTTTTCTGGAGGGAAAAGTTACATTAATTTGAAAATAAAGTGGATTTTTTTTTCTCTGAGAGAAAATATTTTGCCTCATTTGCATTAATGATGATGTCATTTGTTACCTGGTTCAGACCACCAGATCAACTCTGTGTGAAGGAGACATGTTACACTGGATGAGGCTGATGGCGGTAACCAACTTATTTTAATTAACCAGGTGCCACCGTTTGCTGCCAGCGCAGCAGGAAATGAATCCATGTTTTCATCAAATCAAACTTTATTTATAAAGTGCTTTTTATACATTAGACGTAAAACAACGTGATTTACACGTTAAAAAACCACAGAACACAAAAAATAAGGACAAGTCCCACACCCACAGAGAAACAACCCACACACACATCCATACGTGTACAAATACATAGAACACACACCCTCATGCATGTACACAGACACACATCAAGAATACCTTTATTAGTCCCACAGTGGGGAAATTGCAAGAATTAAGGCCTGTAACCATAAATAACAGCGCTATCTTTGTTGAAGAGATGGAGATACAGAGGGAAGGGACGGTAGATTCACTGTTTAAAAAAATAAGTCATCCCACCTCACCGACAAGGTCAGTGAAATAGGGCAAGTGAAAAAAAAACAGCACCAGTTACTTAATAACAACATATACAGACATAAACATACTGAGGAAAGCGTTGATTTGATAAAAGGGAAGGGTTGGTGGAGTGGGGACACACGGGTGGGGGGAGGATAAACAAAACAGTCACTTCATGTGGAGCATCTGAGGGGATGTGAGATAACCAGCCTTGGCCAAGACCGGTCACAGGGAGTCCAGACTAAATTATCAGGTTGATAATGAGATTCATGTCATCAGTCTGTCAGAGGACTTTTAATGTCAACTCCAATCAGACGAAACACAGGGGGTCAATTTGATTTTATTTCCCGTCCAGTACACATACACACTGAACATGCAAAAGGCTTGATGCAGATAAAACATCTCAGAAAACGGTGTGTGAGGAGCCTCCGCAGCAGGAGCCGAGGCACACCTGCATCACCGGCCATGATCCAAGGCTCCGGATAAAGAACAAGGTCGGAGCCGGATCTCCAGGTCTCTTATTAGAACATAGGACAGCAGAACAGGCGCGGTGTCGGACCCCCAACCACCCAGGAGTGTTGTTTTCGTCAACGATGACGACAACAAAATGATTTTGTTGACGAAGCCTTTTTTCATGACGACGAAACGATAACAAAATTAATGCGACATTTTGGTGACGAAAATGTGACGAGACGTTTGCAAGTTTCTGTTGACGAGACAAAAATATAACAAAATAAACATCAGACTTTCACATTTCTGTCTGTGAAAAGAAAAAAAAACACAGCGGCTGCATCTGTCTCTGACGGCGGCACGCCCCCCACAATGCTGCACGTTCACACCGTCTACACACACACCTGCAGCCATGAGGAAGTCACACACCATGGTGAAAACAGTAACAAAGGAGCTTAAAGTTTTAAACAGCATGCTAACTTCAAGCTAATGCTAGCTTGTTGGCGCTGCTAACTTCCTGTTAGCTTGGTTGCTAACCACTGATTTAAAGAGACAGTACAATGTTTACTTTGTTTACAGGGTTATTAAGAGGTGTCATTTTTAAGTATGAATAAGTTACAACGTTCCTTACTCACTGAAGAATTTATATTTATGTTGTTTTACAATGTTTGTTGTTTTGCACAAGTTAAAACTCGGCAGAGGTTTTTTTTTAAAAAAACAAACAACCTGCATCATTCTCAGTAATAAAGACATGATTGTTAAAGTAAGTTGTTTTTTTTTTTTTTTATATACTAAAACTAGACAAAAACTCTTTTGGTATTTTTTTTTTTTTTTTTTACTAAAACAAAAATATAAAGAGAAACAAAAACGTGACTAAAACTTAAATTAATAATCGTCCAAAAACAACGACTAAAACGAAAACTTAGATGGCTGCCGAAAACAACAATGGACCCCTGACCACCCGGGAGTCTGTTCAGTAGATCAACAACAAGACCAGAACCTGAAGGAATAAAGTAAAAATCCTCAAGAACACTTTCTGTTAAAAAGAGAACAAAAACAAATAAAAAACGGAAAAAACTCCAAAGAGAAAAAACTTCCATAAACGGTTAAGACGGAAAAAAAAATCCAAATAAAAACTCTGAAAAAGTCTGTTAAAAAAGCTTCATCATCGTCTCTGCTTCAGATCCTCACATCAGCACCGTCACAGTCAGTCATCATCATCCCCCCATCTGTGTGAAGAGAAAAGAGTGAGAGATAAAGGAGTGTATGTCCTCCATCAGCAGGACTTCAGCTGCTCAGCATCTTCAGCTCTCATCTGGATGGAACTCATGATGAATGGGCTCTACTTCTACAGCTCTTTTCTACCTGCGTTGGTTCTCAAAGTGTTTTACATCGTAGCTCACACACACATTCATACCTGATGGTGGAAGCTGGCATGCAAGCTGAAGACCACCATCAAGAGCAGTTGGGGGTTCGGTGTCTTGCTCAGGAACACCTCTGCATTAACTCCGGGCAGTGGATCGATCCAGTGATGCCTCTGGTTACAGGGCGCTCGCCCTACCCACTGTGCCATCCTTCCTGATGAGTCACAGAATGACTGGACCACAGCAGAGCTTCTGCTCTGGATGTTTTCCTGATCAGCTTGATTCCATGATGACTGACATCTTGTATCAACACTATCAGACATTTTCACATCAATCCACAAAACAACATCCTCTCGAGAGAGAGAGGATGGTTCATTGGGTAGGGCAGGCTTCTGGTTGCAGGTTCGATCCCCTGCCCGAGGTTAATGCTGAGGTGTTTCTAATTAAGACCCCCAACTGCTCCTGATGGTGGTTTCCAGCTTGCATGTCAGCTTCCACCATCAGGTATGAATGAAGGGGTGAATGTTTCCGTCCAGGCCTGGAGGCTCAATCATTCACCCAGCTTTACTGCAGCTTTACAGGAAACAGCAGCATGGACCTCCAAGTCTCTACTCACCTCACAGTCTGCAGTTTGTTCTCTGGATTCTTCACAAGATCAAGCAGATCCTTCATATCGGATTCCTGCAGGGGGCGGAGGTCTGTAGAATCTTCTCGTTCACTTCCTCTCAGGTCCACCTCAGTGATATGGGATATGTTGGACTTCAGGACTGAGACCAGAGAATCCCAGTCGGTGTCTAACAACAAACAGTTCCTCCACCTGCACGAAGACAAGACGTACCTGTTGATACATTCCTCCTGGTTTCACATCGTACTTAAAAACTGTATTTATCGGCCATTTTGAAAATCACAAAGTTTGTAGTGTCAGTTTAAAAAGATCCAGAGTGGCGTAAGAGGAGGTAACCAGGGTTTTCTCTGGTTTCTTGAGTCTGGCTTCGTGATAGACTGGTGACCTGTTCGGGATGGACCCTGCCCTTCACCTCAAATCAGCCGGGATGGGCTCCGGCACCCCCTGCAACCTCGTGAGGGATAGACGGTTAAGAAGGTGAATGAATGTCTTCACACAGACATCATGGAGTCCATCCTCACCCCCTCCATCACCGTGTGGTACCCTGGAGCCACAGCCAGAGACAAACACAGCCTGCAGAGCATAAGGTGGTTGGCTGCAGCCTTCCATCTCTCCTGTACGCCTCCAGGACTCGGATAGCAGCTGACCCTTCCCAACCTGGACATGGACTTCCTGAGCCACTTCCTTTGGATGGGAAGCTCCGGTCCATTCGGACCAGACCCTTACTATGCTTATTGGACATTAGTACCTCAGGAAGTTCCTAGTCTCTGAATCCTATTCACTGACCTTCAAAATAAAAGTCTTTCTGATTCTCATTATTAACGTAGTGCTGGGATGGAAGATGATTTCAATTCAATTCAATTCAATTCAATTTTATTTGTATAGCCCAAAATCACAGAATGTCCGTCTCAATGGGCTTCACAAGAAAAAGAGGAATGTATTAACACAAATACACAACAAGAAAAATAACTAACAAATGCTAACTAAACAAGACTAGCACATTAATGCACTTAGACTCTCCTTCTCGGTGAGGAAAAACTCCTAAAAAACCCATCAGTGGGGAAAAAATAAGAAACCTCATGGGGATCCACGTGAAAGAGAGATCCCTCCCCCGGGACGAGCAAACAATGTGTCAAAGATTATTGTTTAAATATTAGCTTATTCTAATCTACAGCTAAATATCTAAAGAAGTCAATAAATGTTCTTCATCTTGATGGAAACACGGGGGGCTCTTCAGCCCGGAGATGTCAAGTACGGGGATGAGTAGATGTTCTTCATCCTGATGGAAACACTGGGGGACTCCTCAGCCCGGAGATGTCCAGAACGGGGATGAGTAGATGTTCTTCATGCTGATGGAAACACAGGGGACTCCTCAGCCCGGAGATGTCCAGTACGGGGATGAGTAGATGTTCTTCATCCTGAAGGAGACACGGGAGACTTCTCAGCCCAGCGATGCCCACGGCAGAGATGAGTAGATGGATTTCGTCCTGATGGAGCGGGGATGAAGAAGCGCGGAGGTCTCCTCGGTGTGGCCATGCCCAGGACAGGAACGCAGAGTCCTGGATGGGGCTCTCTCCCAGAAAGGAGGGAGAGAGGTGGACAACATGTGAATTGTATTGTACCAACTAGCAGTGTAATTCTAAATAAACAGACAATTTAGAACAATGAATGAGATAGAAAGCCAGGGGTTTAGGGTAGAGGGTTAGAGTAGGGGGTACGGGGAAAGAGCCAAGACAGTCTGGCAGAGAATAGTAGATAGAATTAGAGGACAGAACCCCAATGTACCATACTTTCCCCAGCTTTTACTATCTAGCAGCCAACTATTAATTATATCAGCTAATTGAATCTGTTTCTATCTGACCTGTTGATAAGCTTGTTCAAACAGGAATGCTTTAAGCCTCCCTTTAAATGTAAGAACACTGTCTGCCTCTCTCACTTGAGCTGGGAGCTTATTCCATAAAACTGGAGCTTGGTAGCTAAAGGCTCTACCTCCAACTGTACTTTTTGAAATCCTAGGAACCACCAACAGCCCTGCATTTTGTGAGCGGAGTGTTCTGCTTGGTTGATAAGGTACTATAAGTTCACTAATGTAAGATGGAGCCATGCCGTTTAGGGCCTTGTAGGTTAGTAAGATGATTTTAAACTTGATCCTAAACTCAATAGGAAGCCAATGGAGAGACGCTAGCACGGGAGTAATATGATCTCTTCTATGAGTTCCTGCTAATAGTCGTGCTGCTGCATTTTGAACCAGCTGAAGACTTTTTAGGGAAGACTTAGGGCATGCTACGAGCAGAGCGTTACAATAATCCAATCTCGATGTAACAAATGCATGGATGAGTTTTTCAGCATCACTTTTACATAAGATATTTCGGATTCTAGAAATGTTGCGAAGGTGAAAGAATGCAGTTTTACAAGTCTGTGCTATGTGAGCTTTAAATGATAAATCTGGATCAAATAAAACTCCTAGGTTTCTAACGGTGAGGTCAGAGGCCACAGTTACTTCGTCGAAGAAGACTGCTTGGTCAGTAAAAACATCTCTCAGATTTTTAGGACCTACTACAATAACTTCAGTCTTATCTGAGTTTAAAAGGAGATAATTGATTGTCATCCAAGTCTTTATGTCCCTGATACAGGTATTAAGTTTTTCTATATGGTCACTCTGGTCAGGTTTGACTGATAAGTACATTTGTGTATCATCTGCGTAACAGTGAAAATTAATACTGTGTTTTCTGATTATGTTTCCCAGAGGCAGCATGTAGAGCATGAACAGAATAGGTCCAAGAACTGAGCCCTGAGGCACACCAAAACTAACTTTGGTAGAAGTAGAGGACTGATCATTTACATGAACAAACTGGTATCTATCAGATAAATAAGATTTAAACCATTGAAGAGCTGCTCCTCTGATCCCTAAGTCATATTCTAATCTTTGAAGTAAAATGCTGTGGTCAATTGTGTCAAAGGCTGCACTAAGGTCCAAGAGAACTACGATTGAAACCAGTCCCTTTTCTTTGGCTAATAAAAGGTCATTTGTCACTCTAACTAGCGTAGTTTCTGTGCTGTGGTGTGATCTAAACCCTGATTGAAATTCTTCAAAAAGACTATTTTCATGCAGGTGACGGTTCAGCTGCTTAACTACAACTCTTTCTAGAATTTTAGACATAAAAGGTAAATTTGATATTGGTCTATAGTTGGCCAGAATGCTGGGATCTAAATTGGTCTTTTTTAGAAGCGGTTTAATAACTGCATGCTTAAATAACTGTGGAACATATCCTGTTTCTAGGGAGGAATTTATTATAGTTAAAATAGGTTTGTTAATTACAGGTAGCGTTTCTTTGAAAAGCTTGGTTGGAATTGGATCTAAAAGACAGGTTGATGTTTTGGAGCATGTAATAACATCTGTTAGCTCAGTTTGGTCTATAGCAGTGAAACAATCTAATGTTACAGAAGTTTTTAGAGAAGCTTTCATTTCTGCAGCTTCAGCCTGCTCTGGACTAATTGTAGGAATAAGTTCATTCAGTTTATGCCTTATATTTGAGATTTTATCATTAAAAAATGTAAGAAAATCCTCACAGCTTAGAGTAACTGGGATGGAAGGCTCTATTTTGTTGTGACTGCTGGTCAGCCTAGCTATAGTGCTAAAAAGAAATCTAGGATTATTTTCATTCTCCGCTATTAAAGTTGAATAGTACTGGTTTCTAGCCTTACGCAAAGATTTTTTATAATCTAGGAGGCTACGTTTCCAGGCGTTCCGAGATTGCTCTGATCCAGAACGCCGCCATTCTTTTTCTAGCTTACGGGTTTCTTGTTTAAGAGAGCGTGTATCAGAGTTAAACCAAGGTGGCACTCGGTCCCGTCTAATAACTTTGGAATTTAAAGGCGCGACAGAATCTAGTGAGTCCCTAAGACTTTGGAAAGCACTATCGACATACTGGTCATGAATACTGCGACTAGAGCTGCAAGAGGTATTGTCAGTAAATTCATTTAATATGGTACTAAGTATTGGCTGAATTTGACATTTAAACTCAGACACAGATCGCTCAGATAACGTTCTTCTAAGTTGTGTTTTTTTCATTGGGGCGGACACATTTTTTAATAAAAACTGAAACGTAATTAGAAAATGGTCTGAAAGTACAGGGTTATGAGGAAAGACGCTGAGCTGACTAATCTCTACACCATAGGTTAGAACTAGGTCCAATGTGTGTTTGTGAAAGTGAGTAGGTTCATTTACATTTTGTGTGAAACCAACATGATCTAGTAAAGCAGTGAAAGCCTTTCCTAAGCAATCGCTAGAGTCATCAACGTGAATATTAAAATCTCCTACTATCACTATTTTATCAGAATCTAAAACTACACTAGACAGAAAATCAGAGAACTCGGTTAAAAATTCTGAATAAGGTCCTGGCGGACGGTAGACAATTATAAATAAAATTGCTTTTTGTTTTTTCCGGTTTTGCTGGTTAATAGATAGTACGATACTTTCAAAGGAATTATATGTGTATTTTATTTTAGGGGTAAGAAGTAAGCTAGACTGTGATATTACTGCTAAACCACCACCTTTCCCAGAGCTTCTGGATTTTAGGTAGTTATTGTGACTTGGAGGCGTTGCTTCATTTAGCCTTACATAGTCATCTTGTCGTAGCCAAGTTTCAGTTAGCGCTAGTAGACTAAGTTTGTTATCACTAACTAGTTCATTGACTAGAAGAGACTTTGAAGAAATTGATCTGATGTTCAGTAGGCCACATTTAACTATATCATAATTCTGCTCATTGTTACTGAGACTGTTGGTGGTTATCACTTTTAGGTTTCTGGGTCTCACTCCTTTCACTTGTCTTTCTGTGTATAAGCTAAAGCTAAGTCCTGCTGAGCTAAGCCTGTGTTGGGTTTGCACCAGCGCAGAAGGAAGCTCAGAGGAGAGTTTTAAACTACAGCTCTGTGCCTGGGTCTCGTCTCTGGATTGTCAGGTTGAACGACTAAGGCTGTCACGAATGTTCCTAGAAAGAAGAGAGGCACCTTCCAAAGTGGGATGGATACCATCTCTCCGCATGAGACCAGGCTTCCCCCAGAACGCACTCCAGTTATCTACAAAACCAATGCCGTTCTCTGGGCACCGTCTAGCTAACCAGCGGTTGAATGATGAAAAGCGACTATACATTTCATCATTGACTAAGTTCGGCAGGGGACCAGAGAAAATAACAGTGTGTGACATCGACTTAGCTAACTTACACACCGACTCTACGTTTGATTTGAGAACCTCTGACTGTCTCCGTCTGGCGTCGTTACCACCCGCGTGGATCACGACTCGACGGAATCTAGACTTACTCTGGGCTAACATCCTAAGGTTTCCCTCGATGTCACCAACTCTGGCCCCCGGATAACACCTGACTGTCGCCGCTGGGAGCTCCACATGTCTGACTATAGAGGAGCCAATAACCAGAGTTGATGGTTCAGCGGGTGCGTCGCTGAGGGGAGAGAACCTATTTGACATGTGGAGCCTTGGGTGCTCTAAGGAAGTGCGTTCAGAAAAACGCTTCTTATTCTTCACCGGTACAAACCCATCCTGTGTATTCCCCGGCTGCAGAGGAGGTGCTGGGGTTGAAGCTAGCTGCGTGCGGCTGACGCTCCTAGTAACAACCTGGCTAGCTACCTTAGCATCTTTCGTGCGCAGCCGCGTTTCTAACTCCTCTAACCTGGCTTCCAAATCTAAGACAAGGCTACACTTTACACACCTGTCACTATCCTCACTAAAGGAGCCAGGATCCTCACTAAACATATGGCACATGGAGCAGGAGAGAGGAGAAGAAGCAGAGGAGGAAGCCATGCGAATGCTAACGGTAGCGCTTAAGGTAAACAACAAAGTCAACAAAGGGTTAAACAGCGGGTTTTATGGTTGGAAACTAAAGACAGTACTTAGATTATTTATGATCTAAAAACAGATCAAATCAATGAATTAAATGCTGAGTTAACAGCAGCACAAGGACAACAAAACTTTTCAAGCTGAAAGCGACTCACCCGGAAATGACCCGGAGCAGGAAGATTTCTAATCATTTCTATCAGGGCTTCAAGGTGGTGCAAGTTTGACCTCTTCACCTCAGGCCTCAAAACCCTCCATTGGCTGCCCATTCATTTCAGAAACCACATCAAACTCTGCCTCCTCACCCATCAGGTCATGGAACTGCTCCTGTCTGTCTCCGTGAACCTCTCACCCTCCACACCGCTGCATGGAGACTTCATTCCTCTATCTCCTGATTTAAATGAATGAATGAAACAGAACTGACCTCAGGATCTCCAGCCGGCAGTTTGGACTCTGCAGTCCAGTACACACAATCTTCAGACCCTCAGGCCAGATGTTCCACAGGTCCAGCTCTCTCAGATGGGAGGGGTTGGACTTCAGAGCTGAGGCTATGACTTCACAGTGAGATTCCTGGAGAGTGAAACCACCGCTTGCTCTGTAACGAGAGAGAAAATAAAGATACATGTAACCAAGATGGGTCTCCCTGCAGCCAAGATGGCGGTGCGGTTACACACAGCATCTAGACGCTCACTGCTTTCCATGTTTTTACTTTGAGACACATCAAGGAAGTCAAACCTGCCAGCCTGGGCAGTCTCTCTAGCATCCACACAGCCCTGACACGACTACAGCATCCCAATAATTAAGTCAGGATGCTGCTTGTGGACATAAAGACACCGCTTTTGATGAACTCATCGACTCACCGAAACACCCTGCAGTTCCTCACAGCTGGAAGCAGTCTCCGTTTTCCCTGTAGTGATGTCCTGTACTGGTCCAGGTTCATCTCATCTAGAACCTCCTCTGACATCAGCAGCATGTAGGCCAGAGCTGAACATTGCATCCCAGAGAGTTCCTTCTCTGATCTGTTCTCTGACTTCAGGAAGTTTTGGATCTCCTGATAAACTGAGAGGTCGTTCATCTCCATCAGACAGTGGAACACGTTGATGCTTCTGTCAGGAGAAACATACTCAGTGTCCATCTGTTTGAGGTTTGTGATGATTCTCTGGATGGTTTCTGGAGGGTTCTCTGTCTGACCCAACAGGTCTGCTAAGAGTCTCTGGTTGGACTGCAGAGAGAGGCCATGAAGGAAGCGAACAAACAGGTCCAGGTGACCCGTTTTACTTCTAAGCGATACCCTCATGGCTTCTTTTAAGAAGTCTTCTAGAGATGGGACGTTCAATCCATCATGGACTTCGTCTTCTTCATCATGGCAGTCTTTACCCAGGAACTTCTTCAACACCTCCTCCTCCTGGTTGATGACACAGTGCTTCATGTAGACGGCAGCCAGAAACTCCTGAACACTCAGATGAACGAAGCTGTAAACTGGTTTCTGGAAGATCACACAGTCTCTTCTGAAGAGCTGCGTACAAACTCCTGAGAACAGCGAGGCCTCTGGGACATCAAGACCACACTGCTGCAGGTCTTCTTGGTAGAACATGATGTTTCCTTTCTCCAGATGTTCAAACGCCAGCCTCCCCAGCTTCAGAAGAACTTCCCTGTCCGTCTGGAGTCCCTCAGGGTACTTGTTCTTCTTCCTCTTTGTCTGGACCATCAGGAAGTGTGAGAACATGTCCGTCATGGACTTGGGCAGCTCTCCTCTCTGCTCTCTGGTCAACATGTCCTCCAGAACTGTAGCAGTGATCCAGCAGAAGACTGGGATTGCACACATGATGTGGAGGCTCCTGGATGTCTTCATGTGGGAGATTATTGTTCTGGACAGCTCTTCATCCCTGAACCTCCTCCTGAAGTACTCCTCCTTCTGCTCATCAGTGAAGCCTCGTACCTCTGTCGCCCTGTGGACACATGCAGGAGGGATCAGATGGGCCGCAGCAGGTCTGGAAGTGATCCAGATGAGAGCCGAGGGCAGCAGGTTCCCCCGGATCAGGTTTGTCAGCAGCACGTTGACTGAAGACTTGTGTGTGACATCAGAAACAGAACGAGTGTTGCTGAAGTCCAGGGAAAGTCTGCTTTCATCCAGACCATCCAAGATGAAGAGAAGTTTCCAGACAGCCAGCTGCTCTGCTGGGATCTTCTGGAATGTTGGATGGAAGACATGGAGCAGCTGGAGAAGACTGTACTCATCATCTCTGATCAGGTTCAGCTCCCTGAAGGGAAGCAGAACCACCACATGGACATCTTGGTTCTCCAAGCCCCCTGCCCAGTCCAGAGTGAACTTCAGCACTGAGAAGGTTTTTCCAACACCTGCCACGCCGTTGGTCAGAACCACTCTGATTGGTTGTTCAGGTGGGGCTTTAAAGATGTCCTGGCACCTGATTGGAGCTTCATGGAGGGGGTTGATCTTGGAAGGTGTCTCCAGCTGCACCACCTCATGTTGCCTAGTAACCTCTTCACTCCATCCCTCTGTGATGAAGAACTCAGTGTAGATGCTGCTGAGGAGGCTTCCACTTCCTGTTTCATCACTTCCTTCAGTCACACGTTCACATCTCCTCCTCAGACTGATCTTATGTTCATCTAAAAGCTCCTGCAGAGCAACATCTGCAGGAAGAAAGAGAGGAAAGAAATCAGATTGGATTCTTTCTTTTGGAGAATGAAGCCTCATTCTAACGTCATCCAACATCCTGAAAACTCTGGTTCTTCTCTCACCGGGAGGATGAAGGTCCATCACGGAGGAAGCCCTTCTTAGGACCGGTCAGTCCCTTACAAACAGACAGTCTGGTTCTGGACTGTCTGATCTTCGTCTGATGTCCAAACCTCTGTGAACACAAACATGTTCTCCTTTATGTCACATGAACCAGTGAGAAGTACTCTGATAGAACCAGGAAACGCCCGGAACACACACTGCTGCTCAGAAGCTGGATAGAGCTCATATTTTACTGCTGCATAGATGACGCTCTGTTAAAGGGACAGCAGCTATTTCTCAGAGGGAAACTGTAAATGTGCAGCAGGATTATTTTTACCACTTTAACACCAGATGAATGGATGGATGGATGGATGGATGGATGGATGGACGGATGGATGGATGGGTGGATAGATACTACCTAAATAGATAGATAGACACGACATTGTATCTATCTATCTATTAAATAGATAGATACTTTGTAGTAATATCTATCGTGGACTAGATAGTATAGTATCTAGATAGTATCTATGATAGATAGATAGATAGATAGATACTAGATGGGATCTATTTAGTATCTATCATAAACTAGATAACATAATGTCTATCTAGTATCTATATAGTAGATAGATACTAGATAGATTGCATAATAATATAGATAAACACCTGATTGATACATTCAAATGGCCGACTTCCTGGTTTTAGTCAAGTTTTAGTCAAGTAGGTAGAAGCATTCTATTACACACACACACACACACACACACACACACACACACACACACATACTTAGAAAACATGCACTCAAAAACACACATACACTAACACGTAAACAAACTTACAAACACACTCACTCCCTCACTCCCTCACTCACTCACTCACTCACTCAGATACACACTCAATCACACACATGCACACTCTCTCTGTCTGTCTGTGTCTCACACACACATACACACGCACACACACACACACACGCACACGCACACACACACACACGCACACACACAGACTTAGAAAACACGCACTCAGAAACACATATACTGTGCACTCACACGTAAACAAACTCACAAATACACTCTCATTTATTCAGATACACACTCAATCACACACATGCACACTCTCTCTGTCTCAAACACACACACACACACACACACACACACATACACACACACACACACACACAATCCAACCAGCTGCTAAATATTAAATATTCTAATGAATAGTTTGAATAAAAACCATAAAGAATCTGAAAAAGACTCACAGCAGAGACGCTGACTCACAGCAGAGACGCTGACTCACAGCAGAGACGCTGACTCACAGCAGAGACGCTGACTCACAGCAGAGACGCTGACTCAGAGCAGACACGCTGACTCAGAGCAGGCTGAGTCCTGCTTTGAGACGGAGGTCATGAGTGTGTGTGCTGGTCATGAGTGTGTGTGCTGCTGGAAACACCCAGCCTCTTCTAGTCTCCATCTTCTTCCTGTTAAACCAGCTTAGCATGCTTTGCTGGGTCTTTCTGTGGGCATGAAACTAGAAACAGGTTGGGTTCGCTTAGAGCAAAGAAAACATGAGCCAGCTCGTGTAAAACAAAGAAACAAGAGTGAAACATTCTGGATGTTCACTCCTCTCTGCTGACACGTCTTCACCTTACTGCTTTAGAATGTCTGAGTTCTGGAACCACACGTCTGTCTGGACCGGTCCTCTAAGCAATGAATACATTTCATACACACACCTGTGTCATGTATGAGGTGATAGGTGTGTGAGCTGACCAGCTGGATTCATGGTGATAGAGTGTGTGTCTGTTTTGTCTCACTCTTCTGTTCCTAGAAAAAGCTAGAAAAGGTGATGCAGCATTCTCTGGATCGTTCTGCTCCTGTAGCCCAGCACATCCACACACTGGTTGGATCGGGTCAGTCCCGTTCCGTCGTCTTCTGCTTATCCGGGGCCGGGTTGCAGGGGTAACATCCTCAGACAGGAAACCCAGGCTTCTCTCACCCCGGCTGGATCCTTCAGCTCACCCAGAAGGATCCAGAGGTGTTCCCTGTCCAGCTGTGAGACATAGTCTCTCCAGCAGGTCTGGGGTCTGCCTCTGGGTCTCCTCCCGGTGGTACAGAACACCTCACAAGCGAGGCGCTCTGGAGGCATCCTGACCAGATGCCCGAACTACTTCATCTGCCTCCTCTCGACCTGGAGGAGGAGCGGCTCGACACCGAGCTCCTCCCGAATGGCAGAGCTCCACACCTGATCTCTGAGTGAGAGCCCAGCCACCCTGTGGAGGAAGCTTATTTCGGCCGCTTGTATCAGTCATCACCCACACCGGTTACCGTAGGTGAGGGTCACCAGCTGTAGGTCACCAGCTCCAATCGAGAGCTTTGAGAATCGAGAGCTGCCACCTTTGCGTGGTGGAGGGGTTTGCGTGCCCCAATGATCCTAGGAGCTATGTTATCCGGGGTGTAACGCCCCTGGTAGGGTCACCCTAGGCAAACAGGTCCTAAGTGAGGGGCCAGAAAAAACCCGGCTCAAACTCCCCTATGAAGAGATCAAGCGGGGCCAAGTCGCCCTTACCTGAACGCAGCTCACCGGGGTCCCCCCTTGGAGCCAGGCCCGAGGGTGGGGCACGACATCGAGCGCCGGGTGGGTGGGTCAGCTGCAGTCCAGTGTTTCCATGGTTACACACTTACAGCAGTCCAGTGTTTCCATGGTTACACACTTACAGCAGTCCAGTGTTTCCATGGTTACACACTTCTTACAGCAGTCCAGTGTTTCCAAGGTTACACACTTACAGCTGTCCAGTGTTTCCATGGTTACACACTTCTTACAGCAGTCCAGTGTTTCCAAGGTTACACACTTACAGCTGTCCAGTGTTTCCATGGTTACAAACTTGCAAAATAAGTTTAAAAATCTAATTTTAGCTCATTTTAAAAATACTTTCTGGTCTTCTGTCGCCCTCCTGTGGTAGAGACAGGAGTTACATGTTCATTAAAATGTCCTTTTTTATTTTTTTTAAATTTTCTTACTGACATTTTTATCCAGTAAAATAAACATTAAACACTAATTAATTGTAATTGTTTTCCTTGAAAAATATTCCCACAAACTTCGTTTTTTTTGCTTCCAGCTGAACTTTGAACTGTTTTAAATAGATTTTAATGTCCATAAACATACTTTAAACAATAGTTTAAACATAAACTAACAATAGTGTTTGATAAAATATTAAAGAGCTTTTTTTATATCAGAAGAGAATTTTTTACTTGATGCTTTTAAGAAAGAAAACTTCAAATTAAATGAGAATCACATTTAAAATGAAGATAAAATTGTGGACATGCTGTTCTCAGTTTGTCCACTAGATGGGAGTGATAGGCTTTTTAACACCAATGCTAAAAATCAAAGGAATTAAATTGATTAAAATGATTAAAAAAATGTAAAAACAAGCAAAACAATGTGAAAAATCCAGAAAAGTTTCCTAATAGAAAAAAACCCCGTAACCCTAAAAAAACAAGAAAAATGTTTTTATCAGATTGATCAGAATGTAAATTTTAATTGATCCATATTTATTAATAAAGTCCTTTTTTAATCGAAAAAGAAACGTTTAGAAGTTTAAAAAGTGACGTCAGAATGAAAAGGTATTTCTAACAAAAAACGTTAAAATAAACTTCTGTAAATCCTGCCTTCACCACAGGAGGGCAGCAGCGTAGATTCTGGGTTTGATAGAAGACTAGTTATGATCTGTTACTACCATCTAGTGGACATTCTGAAAACTGCACGTGTGAGTTGTGTTTTTTTTTTCAGTTTTCTTTCTTAAAAACGTAAGCTTAAATTTTCTTTGTTAAAAAAATCATTTATATGTTTCATCAAAATTTTACTTAAAAAAAAAAAACAAAAAACTAAAAAAAAGGTCAAAGTTAATCTGAAAGCGGAAAAAAACAAAACTGAAAAAAAACAGTAGAAATAGCTTTTCATCAACATTTAAAAATTTGTTTTTTCTAAAAACAAAGTATTAATTTTTTTTACACAAATCCTTGAGTTTAATGACTTTAATGTTTTTAAACTTGAATTCATAAAATAATTTTTTAATTCCTGTATTTTTACAGTCAATTAATTCTTTAAAAAAAATTGGATCTTTTCTCTTTTTTACAATAAAAACTTGTTTGTTGTTTTTAAACACTTTTTGAATAATTTTTATATATTTATTATTTTAGTTTTTAATTTTATTAAATTTTTTGTTTTCTTTTTTCTGTTTAAAAAGCCTATCACTACCATCTAGCGGATACTCTGAAAACTTCATGCCCACTAATTTTTTAAAAGTAATTTAAATGTGATTCTCATTTAATATGAAGTTTTCTTTCTTAAAAATGTCAGATAATTTTTTTGTGGATAAAAAGTTATTTTAATTTTTTTATTGAAAAAATCTGTTAAAAAAAAAACCCAAAAACATCTATTTTAACAGTTCAAATTTAATCTGCAGCGAAAAAAAAACTAAATTGAGTAAAAAATGTTTTACCAAGAAACAAAAAAATCCCAATTCATTAATGTTTAACATTTATTTAATTAAATAAAAATATCAGTAATAAAATAAAATAAATAAAAAAGGACATTTTAATAAAATGTTGGATGAACATGTCATTTCTTCTTCCACCACCAGAGGGCGACAAAAAGCCAGAAATTTTTTAACAATAAGTGAAAATTAAATTTTAAACTCATTTTATGAGTTTGTAATCATGGAAACACTGGACTGCTGTAAGAAGTGTGTAACCATGGAAACACTGGACTGCTGTAAGTGTGTAACCATGGAAACACTGGACTGCTGTAAGTGTGTAACCATGGAAACACTAGACTGCTGCAAGTGTGTAACCATGGAAACACTGGACTGCTGTAAGAAGTGTGTAACCATGGAAACACTGGACTGCTGTAAGTGTGTAACCATGGAAACACTGGACTGCTGTAAGAAGTGTGTAACCATGGAAACACTGGACTGCTGTAAGAGTGTAACCATGGAAACACTGGACTGCTGTAAGTGTGTAACCATGGAAACACTGGACTGCTGTAAGTGTGTAACCATGGAAACACTGGACTGCTGCAAGTGTGTAACCATGGAAACACTGGACTGCTGTAAGTGTGTAACCATGGAAACACTGGACTGCTGTAAGTGTGTAACCATGGAAACACTGGACTGCTGTAAGTGTGTAACCATGGAAACACTGGACTGCTGTAAGAAGTGTGTAACCATGGAAACACTGGACTGCTGTAAGTGTGTAACCATGGAAACACTGGACTGCTGTAAAGTTAAAGCAGAACAGTTTAATTATAAAGAGAAAAAAAAACCCCACAAAGTTTAAAAAAAACTCTGACTTTCTAAAATCTATTTTGTTTTTTAATCAATTTTATCAAAAAAAAAACAACAAATAAAAATAAAATTTTATTTGGATAAAAAATGAGATATAAAAAGTGACATCATCCTCAAAAAAACAACAAATCAAATAGAAAATAAACAATATCATAATTTATTCAAATAAAACTTTATTTATGAAGAACTTTTTAAACAAAGAGAAAAAACAAATAAAAAAATGAAAGAAACAAATGAAAGAAAATTAAAATCCAAATCATTAAAAAAAAACTAATAAAAGTTGGAAAACATTTAAGGCAGATTTTTTTTTTCATAAATTTGAATATTAAGGTCAATAAATCAGTGCGTCGTCCGCAGTAATCAGGACGTAAATTAGTTCAAAGTAAATTTTGACTCATTATTAAGTTTTTTGTTGCCCTCTTGTGGTAAAAACAGGAATGACAGGTTCATCCAACATTTTGTTAAAATGTCCTTTTTACTTTTCCCTTTCTGATATTTCTACTCAAATAAATAAACGTAAAAATTTATTTATTGTAATTTTTATTCTATTTATTTGTAAAAAAAAAAAAAAATCCGAAATTTTATATGTTGTTTTTTGAAAGAAAACTTGAAATTAAATGATTTTCACGTTAAAAATAAAAAATATGGACATGTAGTTTTCAGAGTGTCCATTAGATGGGAGTATTAGACTATCTGAACCGGAAAACTAATTAAAA